>LR749933.1:784621-1016781 GCA_902729485.2 Mus minutoides | reverse complement strand
TCAACGTTTGCATGAGGGTGTCAGATCCCCTGTAACAAGAGTTACAGACAATTGTGAGATGCCATATGGATGCTTGGAATTGAACCTGCTGGAAGAGCAGTCACTGCTCCTATCTGCTGGGCCATCTCTCCAGCCCCTGGGTTTTGTTTTTATTGTGAGACTTGGTCTCATATATTCCAGGCTGATCTTTATAACAAACAGTAGCCTTGAACTCAGGCTCCTATTCTCCAGTGCTGGGATTATATCCATCCCCTGCCCCTGTAATCCTCATTTATGAAGTACTGGGGATGGATCCCATGAGGAGATTGAGCCCATGACAGTGTGCATGACAAGCAAAGATAACACCAACAAAACTACATACCTAGCATGGATGAGTTATTAAAACTAATACAAGATAATTTCCTTGGGATTCTAGATTTTTGTCTTTAACTGAAAAAGAAATGAAAAATGTTACCACCTTTTTCTGTTAGAAGCCATAAGCTATTGCTAGTGAGCATGGGCTTTGTTTTTATTTTACCATTTAAAAATTCTAGCAGAATAATTCCATACAGAAAAACCAACTAAGAGAACAAGAGAGAGAGTCAAGCTCAAAGTAGCCACACTCAACTGTGCCATTCCAAGGCCCCCTGGATTCTTGTAATTTTACCCCAAATAGAGACCAGCCAAAGCCTGTCAACCATCCTACCAACCAATATGCTCCAGGATCCCCTAGTGTCCTTCTCCCACATAGAGCCTGGCCTCTACCAGACTCACCTCCACCTGAGTATGTTATGGTATCTTGTGCCCTACCACTGTGGATTACCTTCTGACACTGGCCCTTGATGCCCCAGAACAGCCTGTAGAACCTGCTGTGCCCTCCATAGACTTTTGAAGCTTAGCAGTGAAAATCTTCTAAGCCTAGAAAAGATTTGCTCTTGGGCTCAGAATCTGCACATACCCCTAGCTGGGCTAAGAGCACTTGTGATACTTCATTCACACATCAACATAGAGTGACTCCAAGACTGGACTTCAGGCATCATTCATCTGGTCCACAACCTGACAAGTTAGGGTAACAGTAAACAGAGATCCAAACACTCATTTTATAAAAGCACAACTGGATATCCATAGGAAGAAACACTGCAACAATTCAAATACCTAGGCCCCATTATAAAAACACAAAAGAACAATATCCAAACGATATATATCCTCTAGAAATTAGCACTCCTCTCTCACATTTGTTGGGTAAAGCCACTTAGCTGATAGGCAAAGCAACAGTTTCAAAATAGCAATTATTAATATGTTCAAGGAAATCAGGGGATATGAATAAATGCCTATATTAAGATAATAAAAGCTAAAAAGGTTTAGTGAAACAATGGAAACAGTTCAAAACATGAAGATAGAAATCAGTAAAGAGTTATAATCTCTGAAGAAAAGCTAAACTGGAATAAATGTTGAAATGTCAGAAAGGGAGATGAAAGGTTCAGAGAAAAGCTACACCAATAGATTATATCAAGTAGAATAGAGAATACCAGGTCTCTAAGGAAAGAGCTGGATCACTCGAAGGAAATGTTAAATCTAAAAACCCAAGTGATGGAACAGGAAGGAACTCTGAAACATAATAAAAGAACAAGCCTGTGAATAGTAGGTAAAAAAGGGAAGGAGGAGAAATCAAATCTATGTGAATCCTAACATTCTACATTCTGTATGGAATAAGGTTAGATATCAACAACAAAGAGATAACAGAAAGTACACAAACTCATGGACACTGAACAACACCCTGCTTAATGAAAAGGGGGTAAAGAAAGAAATGAAGAAGGCAATTTAAAAAAATTTTAAAATTGAATGAAAATAAAAAACAACACTATGATAGAATAAATGTGATAAAATTTAAAAAAACATAATCTATGAGACCCAATAAAGGTATTCTAAAGCAATGTTTACAGCTCTAAGCAGTTACACCAATACAAAACCTCGTATTAATAACTTAATGATGCATCTGAAGACTTTGGAAAAAGAAAAACAAAAAACATCCATAAGAATACAAGAAGAAATAATCAAAATTACTGAAACAGAAATGGAAAAAGGATGCAAACAATTAATAAAGTGAAAATCGGTTCTTTGAAAACTTTAACAGTTGCCAAATCTTTAACCAAAAGAGAGAGAAGACCTAAATAATAAAATTAGAGATGAAAAGGAAAGTATTAAAACAGATTGTAAATAAAGTCAGAGAATCATAAGGATATTCTTTTAAATATATATTCTGCCAAACTGAAAATCGTAAGGAAATTAATAAATCTAATTACATGAGGTTGGAGAGATGGCTCAGTGGTTAAGAGCCTGAGTTCAAATCCAGTCAACCACATGGTGGCTCACAATCATCTGTAATGAGATTTGACGTCCTCTTCTGGTGTGCCTGAAGACAGCTACAGTGCACTTAGACATAATAAATAAATCTCTGGGCTAGAGCGAGCAGGGTTGGAACAAGTGGGGTCAACTGGAGCAAGTGGGGCCAACAGGAGCGAGCAAAGGTCCTGAATTCAGTTCCCACCAACCACATCATCACAACCATCGGTACCGCTACAGTATGCTCACATACATAAAATAAATAAATCTAAAGACTTACATGACTTACATAAATTAAAGATGAAGTAATTAATATAGTAATTAGGTTCATAAAAAAATCAAATGAGATAGAAGCAGTAATTAAAAATCTCCTAACTAAAAAGAAAGCCTACTATCAGATGAATACAGTACTGGCTTACACCAGATCTTCAAAGAACAAAATATGCTTCAAATTATTCATAAAAATGAAAGTGAACACTTCTAAGTTCTTTTTATAGAGCCACTATTCCCCAGATACTAAAACTATACAATGGTCCAACAAAAAAGAAAATTATAGGGCAATTTTTCTCTAACGAACATAGATAAAAATATTGTCAATACTTACAATCAAATTCAAGAGCACACAAAAAAAGATTATCCATGCCAGAAACGCTAAGACATAAATTGGTTCCAGGCCATGGGGCATTGCTGTGAGAGACCTTACCTGAAATGTGTCTTTAGAAAGATTGTGTTGGCATTTGAACTTTGGTTTGGAAGAGCCATTGAAGGCTTGGAGTTCAGTGTGCCGTTCTACAGATTTGGAAGATGAGAATGTAGAGAGCAACAGAGACAATGGACTTGGGTGTGTAGGGGGTGGGTCTGATGCTAAGGTCCTGCTCCCCAATTGATTCTTGATCTATCAGTAAAGAAGACATGGGCCAACTGCTGGGCAGAAGAGACGGGCAAGACTTCCGGGTCTTTGGAAGAGGAGAAAGGAACACAGGAATAAGAACAGGGATCACCATGCTTTGGAGAGAGGAGAACCAGGCAACCATGTGAGGTCTCAGGAGGAGCTAGGGCCTGTGGCTACTACTACAGGCAGGTGGCCAGGGATGTTTGGCAGGGGATAGATGGACCTAGCATCTATCTAACTAGCTCCTCATCAGATAAGGGTTTACTATCCAGAATACACACAGGTTTAGGGCAGGTGGAAGAGGCAGAGAATGTGAGATCTTAAAACAGAGTGGCCACACTAGCTGCTCCTACAAGCCGGTGGTCAGGGAAATTTAGCCACTGAAGTTTAGGGTAGGTGGGAAAGGCAGAGATAAGAAATTGATAAGGACATGCTTTTCCAGGTGGGAGATAGTGGCGCCCAGCAATTGTGCCAAGAAGGCAAGTTGAAAACAAACAACTGTGTGTCTGTGTCTTTTACTTGCGGATTTAAGGGAAGCTGTGAGGGGGTGGTAACACAGTCACTTCTTAGAGCTAAAGGCAGGTAGAGCATAAAACTAATCAAAACACTTGGCTGTCAGGATACTGACATACAGACACATTAATCAATGAACTAGAATTGAGGAGTTGGATGTAATTGAAGAGTAGAAAGACAATCTACACAGTGGGAGAAATTTTCACTAGCTCCTCATCTGACAAGGGTTTATCATCCAGAATACACACAAAATTAAAAACAACATTACAGCTAGAGATGGCTAAGTGGTTAGGAGCACATTCTACTCCTCCTGAAGAGGACTTGAGTTTGATTCCCAGCACCTAGTTTGAGTCCTGCTCATCCATATTTAATGCAGCACTATTCACAGACAGAGAGGTTATAGAATTAGTCTATGTCTCTGTCAACAGATGAGTAAGTTAAATGTCCTATGTATACACAAGGCAGTTTCATTTGACCACAAAGAAAAGTGAAATCATGTCAAATACAGGAAATATATAGAACTAGAGGTCACCTTAAACAAAATAAAGCAGACTTAAACAACAAAAATATTACATGTTTTCTCCTCTCTACAGAACCCATACTTTTAAATAATAACACGAAAACCAGAAGAGGGACTATTTAAGAAGGGACCAGAAGGAGGGAAGAGTGAAGGACACGGCATGGTGGGAGGAGGGAGTATGAGCAAAATGCCTGATACACAAGAATAAAGATGCAATAATGAAACCACTAATTAGCATAGCAAATAAACAGGCTAATAAGAGAGGAAGAATAAAAAGCTCTAGTAGAAATTTCTCTAAAATAAATGTATAACTTACACATGACTTTGTGTGGCTTTTAATGCAGAAAAGGCATTTATTCTTATGCCAGCTGAAATACATTAAACTGGCAATATCAAGAACCTGTCACAAACCAGTACCTACTGTCAGGAGTTTGGAGATAACTCCAAAGCCACAGAAAGTTGCTGCAGCATGACCACATAACTTGCGTGGACCCTACTGAACATTTATTCTATAAGCAATCCAAACAGCAAATGCTGATTCCAGCACCTGAGGTGTTCAGTGAGGTCCAAGGTTCCAGTGGGCATACCTGTACCGACATGCATTTGAATCTTGACTGCCCAAATTCCTTCCAACTCCATTAGGTCTATAGGTGTGTGGTGAGCAGGACCAGGGCCTGCATAACCATTCATCAGACTCTGCATAAATTGCTAAACAAGAGAAATGAGAAATGAATCAAACAACTCCTTTGAAGATGCATCTGTTTTCATTTTTAAATGCAATTAAATGTTTTAAGGCTACCACAACCTTTCCTTGCTAGCTAGCTGACAAGTTGGATGAAACTTTTCAGCTCTGTCTTGTGTAAGAACCTTTTGTACCACTAGCTAGACATCCTAACACTCAGGAGAGGGATGTTCATAACTCTCTCCAAGTCCACTAACACAAAGGGCAAGAGAAAAGCATGCTCTCACAAGGTTTTCTGTCCCCCTATAAAGTACGGAGAAACATTCCAATCATTAAAAAGGCAGTACTTTCACCAATATTGCAATGGTAAAATGGTGACTTATTAAATAACTGTACATAAAATAAACTAGACTGAGCTAAAGATTATAAAACAAAACAAAATACAATATAAATCGGTGCATGCCATGACTCCAGATTTAAAAAAAACACATACCTTGCCATGATAGGATTCCACTATATATTTAACATGTGCACAATCACATTTTATAAACGTCTGTTAGTAATATCAACTCAGAACTTCATTTGGATAATATATTAACTAGATGGCAGGAACAGGATGTGTGCTTTACTATTTTTATATTTAAAAAATCTTTGTTAGTTGTGTTTAACTGCCATCTAGAGTTAAAATGAATCCATTTCTTTTCTCTGTTACTAATTTCCAAATTTTAGGAATACAAGCAGTGGTGTTTAACCCTTGTTTGATGTAGAGCAAATTCTCAAGACTCCAGATTTTCAAGGGCTAACTATTCAACTTGTTAATCATGCTTAACATCCCCACCTGTTGCAATCATCATAGGTTGACTAACAGGTGAGATTTACATTTAATCTAGCTAATATTCTATTTGCTGTATAAGCTTGTGGATGAACAACCTGGTATGTATTTGGACTCAGAGAGCTATATAAAAAAATTATGTATGTTACAGTCTTTCTATTGTCTACAATTTCCACTTTTCTCAGAATTTAAGAAAATCAGATTAAATAAAGACATTACAAAGTGATTTCACGTCAGGCAGTGGTGGCGCACACCTTTAAACCTAGCACTTGAGAGACAGAGGCAGGTGGATTTCTGAGTTCGAGGCCAGCCTTGTCTACAGAGTGAGTTCCAGGACAGCCAGAGCTATCCAGAGGAACCCTGTCTTAAAACCCCTGCCCCCCAAAATGATTTCACTTTAACCTCTGAAGAATATAAAAATTACAGGCTGGCAAGATGGCTCAGTAAGTAAATGTATTTGCTGCCAAACTTGGTCACCCGTGTTCAAGCCCCAGTACTCAGATAATGGAAGAAAAAAAATACAAGTCACCCTCTGACCCCCACACATGTGCCACACATATACATGTAGATGCTTACATGCACGTGCATGCATACACACACACACACACACACACACACACACTAAATTGATGAAAAAATTGAAGTTCCAATTTAATTGACTTTTAATGCTATTATGCTGAGTGACACTTGTTCAAAAATTTGAAGAGTTTCTAAGATTGAACCATGTGTGCAATTCACTTCAAAATTCTTATTTAAAAGAGAGGAAGGATACACTTAACAGTAAAATCAAATTTGAAAGTTTAACTCAATGCACCATCAAAAAGGGAGTATATTCACATGAAATCTTAGTTCATCTAAAACATTTGTTTTCATATAAATAAATAACACAGGATTTTGTTCAGCTACTCCAAATGCATCAAACTATGATAGCCTTTCTAACAAATTTTTATTGTATCATTAGATCATAAATAAACTGAAATGTAGTAAAATTGCAATTCCTGTGATTTTGTTGTTTAAGGAAATAAGCAGGAAAATTTTCAAGTGGATGCATACAGTAAATAATGTAGTTTAAAAACAAACAAACAAAAACAGACCAAAACAAAATTATTTTTCAATTACTCAGAGCCTTGAATGTTTTCATTGAACTTAACTACAGAAGACAATGCATACCAACTCCTCAAGCACCAGCTAAGTGGGTTCTCAATTGCCTGCTCAGTGGTGAACTAATGAAGTTTCCATGGGGCTGTAAAATAGAAAACTTCAAGAAAAGAAACAAGCAGGAAGGCAAGAAGTAGAAAAATACCCACTTTAGGGAAATCCTGAATCAGCATTCATAGACTAGTAGAGAGGTATTAGGAGCCAGCGGAAAGTCAAGGTCCCAGGACTGGAAAATGTTCAGCAATTATAGACAGTTAGAAGGCTATCAGAATAAGACAGACAGACGGAGCTTTAAATCAATGGATTTGGGGAGTGGGGAGTATACATATTTAACAAGTTTAAATATACAAACGAGTCACTAAGACTTGTCACATATGCATTAAAAATCTTAATGCTTTCTCCAACCAGTTATAGAACTAGTGTGATTTTCAGTTCCATTTCCTAAGAAAGAAAGGGGCACATACAAACTCTCACTAGAAATCTCCCAAGTGAAACATGGTCCTGTCAGCAAGATGGGATCATCTCAGCCAAGAATGTCTACAACACAGGTACCTGCTGTAATAGTGGTCTTACAAAATTAACCTGTAAGTCCCACCTGCCCAGGAACCAGGTAACTTCCTGAAATGCTGGGAATTGTAGTTCTTTAAAAACAAACAAACAAACAAACAAACAACCCTTGTGAGAAAGTACTGTGACTTAAGAGTTTGTCCTCATAACCCCTGCAACATGCAACATTCTTGGGTGGGAAATTCCAGGGAACAGTCCTGACTGAAGTCTATCTCTTAGTATTTAATATTTAATAAAGCTTGCTTTAAATTTGGACCAAAATGGTGGAGTTGGTTTTTTGTGGTGAATCTCAGGATTAATATGCACACCAGCATTTCCTGTCAGTCCCTTGGGGTGGTGGAAAAGGTCAATTTCCCTTTTTTTCCCCTCCATGAAGTTCTTGCTCTGCCATTTTCATCAGTTTCTCCTTGTTCTCTCGGTCCTCTAGACTCACCTTCTCTAATAACCTTTCTATTGTTGTCACACTTCTGTGTTAAAGTTCTCTAGCACCAGAAATACAATCTACAAGACCGGTAGAAATAGAAGAAAGAATTCTTCTCAATGTTTTCTACACCTTGAGCCTAGATGCATTCACACACACACACACACACACACACACACACTTCTGTGTAAACTGTTCCTTCTGCCTAGAAAACCCACTACTATTACTACATTCTCTCACCGCCTGGAACATTCAACCTCAGAGAGAGACTACTAAAGCCAACTAAATTCTCCAAGTCTACCTCAGTTTTCCAAAATGCTGTACAGACTACTCAGCTCAAAGCTCAAAGCACTCTCTTATCTAGGACCAACCATAATGCTTAGTTACATATTCTCTCTCTCTCTCTCTCTCTCTCTCTCTCTCTCCTTTTTTATCTCTGTCTCTCTCTAAGTCATGGTTCCATAGAACAGATTCTTTTGCCATGTGTTTTCATCATAATGCATTGTTTCACCACCAACCCAAACATCACAAAAGTCTACTGCACTGTACTGAAACTGCCCAAAATGACTACAATAGTCATCTTGTGACCATGAGGAAAAGCAAAATGTCCTCATAACTGCTGATCAATACCAAAAACAGCCTAACTTTTAAAACTTTTCATTCTATTAGAGAAATACATTGTTGTTTATGGGAAATGTTTTTAACAAGCATGCTGATGTTTATTTGCAATGAGTGTGATCATGAACCAATCATTTCTGCGAGTCTCAATTCCTTCAGTAGATTAGGTGGAATCCATGTTCACTACCCACTATAGAATGAAAATGTAATAAATATTAGTCATTTTATACTATCAGCTGATATCCTCTGGCATTTTTGTGTATATCTTGAGAGCTCAGCCAATCAGTAGGCTCTTAAGGGCACATTATGCTACATTACATATACCCTTACAGAATATACAGCTTAAAAGGCAATACTTCAGGATCTGGAGAGATGGCTCAGTGGCTAAAATGCTTACTGCTCTTCCAGAGAGCCTAGGTCCAGTTCCCAGCCATCATGCCCCATCACAACCACCTATAACTCCAGCTGCAGGGGATTTAATGCCCTCTTCTGATCTCCATGGACACATGCATTCCCCCCCCCCCAATTTTTTTTCCTATACAGTGAATAGTAAACTAGGACAAGCAAGAATCAGCACTAGGAAACATTATCTTCACTACACATGTACGGAAGAATACCGCAAAATGGACCAGTTGCTATTTAGACAATGATGGTGATTTGCACTATAGAGCAGGAGTATCTCACTCTAAAAAACATCCAGACTTAACTAACAAAATTCAGGTATAAGAACTGATGCACTATGCGGTTGCCAGAGATTTGTCCTCATCAGCTAGTTGTCTCATGGAAAGGATCACAAATGTGATTTGTCATGAGAGGAGTTATGACAGCTAATCTTTAAGCTGAGAGGAAGAACTTTTATGGGTTACTATACATGATCAAAATATATCTAGATAATCTTTAAGTTTCTGTGATATATTCCTGGTTACTGTTTTCCTAAAAATGGCAACATTTATATACTATCTTTTGGTTTGACAGTAAGGCAGACAATGACTCAAAAAAGAGGGGCTCTGAGGAAAATTTGTAGTTTCTCCCAATTGTACTGCTATGCAAACATGCCCAAAGCATGAGGGTACATAAAGTTTGTCTTAATAAACATGAAAACAGGGCTGGTGAGATGGCTCAGCGGGTAAGAGCACACGACTGCTCTTCCGAAGGTGATAAGTTCAAATCCCAGCATCCACATGGTGGCTCACAACCATCCGTAACAAGATCTGGCGCCCTCTTCTGGGGTGTTTGAAGACAGCTACAGTGTACTTACATATAATAAATAAAATAAATCTAAAAAAAATAAAAATAAACATGAAAACATTTTAATAGTTAGATTGTCTGTTCATGTAGTCCAAAAACAGTTAAAATTTATTTTTAAATTCTATAAAACAAACAAGAATGCTTTGTAACTATGCAAAGGCTCTATTTTATTCATAGGTGAGCCCAGGACACAGAACCATTCAAGGGTCTATTTTTAAAGAGGGAAGGGTGTGGAGCAGTACATCAACAGATCTGCCAAGCAAAGATTATAGTGCTTCAAAATCAGGTGAAATGTTACCAGGCAAATTTTCACTCATTCAGTTAGAAAATGCACAATGGTAAACCAAAGTCAAAAATATTTTTCTTGATGCTGGAGAGACATGGGTCCAGCAGTTATGAGTTTTGGCTGTTTTTACAGAGGACAAGAGTTCTCATCACAACAATCAAATAAAGAGTCTCAAGGGGATCTAAATCTCTATTCTGCCCTTTGAGGGCACCTATATACATTGTAGCATACCATCCCAACACACACACACACACACACACACACACACACACACACACACAAAATTTAAAGGGAACTTTATAAAACACAAAATGTTCTTTTATTGTGGAAAAAAAAAACGTGGCTGTGGAAGTGGGAGGCCCTACACTGAGAATGAAATAATACCTCTATTGAGAGAGTAGCATTATGAGATAGGAAGAGCCAAGTATCATAGTCCATGCCTTTACTCCCAGGACCAGAGGCAGAGAGGCAGAGGTATATCTTGTGATTTAAAGGACTAGCCTGGTCTACATAGTGAGACCCTGCCCTAGAAGAAGTAAAGAAATGAAGATACCTAAGTGTGTAGCAAAGAGGCTTTCAAAATAAAGGACATACTGAGTTCAAAGTGTCTAAACTCGTGCTAAATTTAATGTAGGTAACCTAGGAGGAAAAACTCACTTAACCGTGTTCTGTTTACCCTTTACCAGCTGAGCAACTCTTAATCAGACTTTTATCGCTCTTCCATATTTCTATCTATAAGCAAAGAATAAACAGAACGACTCTCTCACAAAGTTATTTCAAGGAATGAAATAATGCTTAAGGGCACACTTTTGCATATGGGAGGAGTGCCCTGGGCTAAACAACACAAGGCTTTGAACTTGCNCGTGTTCTGTTTACCCTTTACCAGCTGAGCAACTCTTAATCAGACTTTTATCGCTCTTCCATATTTCTATCTATAAGCAAAGAATAAACAGAACGACTCTCTCACAAAGTTATTTCAAGGAATGAAATAATGCTTAAGGGCACACTTTTGCATATGGGAGGAGTGCCCTGGGCTAAACAACACAAGGCTTTGAACTTGCTGTGTTGATCTGTGTGCGACCTAGAGGCTGCTCTGCAGGCCACTGATAAACAAACCTAATGACAAGTTTTTGGACAGTCCCCACAACACTCCCCCCTCCTCCCCCTCCTGGAACAAACATTCCAAGGGACGAATATGTGACAGGGAGGGAGCCAACTGTACTCCCTAAAGACTTTTTAACATATGCAGAGACCACTTTTTAAAAGCTTGAGCTATCACCACATTTTCTTCCAGGTTTCTAAGGCCCCTTTTTGGGTATCTTCCACAGTCTCATCGTCCCTCAGGTGCTCGAACCTGCGCCAGAGCCTATCCATCCACACTGTATCTGGGACTCTGACTGACGTCAGGAGCGTAAAGTACGCAAAGATGGCTGCCTGACCACGCCCAGGTCTTGCGCAGGCGTCGTCCAGGGCACGTTCCCGGAAGAGCTCAGAGGTGGGCGCAGCGTGGTCACAGCCCGTAGCCCCTGAGGCCAGGGGAGGGATGAGGAGGAAGCTAATGAGGGGAGCCAGGTGACCAGAAAGGTTTTTAAGAGTTTTCCGGGACGAAAGGCGGGAATTGGGGTGGCCGTTGGGCACTTCCTCGCTTCAAAAGGCAGAGTTTTTCTTGAAGTGCTCCCGAAGGAGAGGAAGAGAGGCGGCAGGAGTGACTTTCCAGGGGCGCCTGGACACTGCCCTGGTCGGCTGCAAACCTCGCCGAGAGGAAGGCGAGGAAGCCGGGCGTGAGATGGGCGGCTGTCCTCAGGGTTGACAGGAGAAGGAGCCTGCTGGAGGGCCGGGCAGGCTCCTGTGCAGTGTGCTGACCCTGAGCTCAGGCGTCCGATCCTGAGCGAGCAGCTCAGGGATGGCGTTTAGTTTCAGAAAGTTTAGGGAAGTCTCCTTCACGGAACGTCTGTGTTGAATTTGTCTCCCTTTGGTGGGGCACTTTTAGCTTTTGTGCTCAGCCTAGCGCTTTCAGAGCACTTCATTAGACCACCATCTATACTTGTGCAAGAACTTTAGCCAAGGGGAGTAGTGCCTGGTGTAGTGTGCCATAGGAACTCTCCAAATGAGAGTGCTTATCTGCCAGAATTCAGCAAGAAGACTTAATTGAGATTTTCCTAAGTTACACATGTAAAAATACTTCCCCTGTTTGGAAGGGTCATGGTAGCACTGAGCAATCTTCTGCTGAAGGCAAGACCATGAGTTCCCAGTTGGTCCTCATACGTGTTTGCCTTTCTGTCTATGAGTGTGTGTTGAATTTTTAGGTTTTTTTTTTTCTTTCTTTCTGTCTGTTACAATAAAATGTCCATTAGTCTTAGTGCCGGCTGTTTATTTGTTGAAATTCTGTTTAAGATTAGAGCTTGGGTGGAGGTAGCAGATATGAAGCATCTTGAGTTTACCTGATCCATAGTGTTTTGAGTGAATTTGGCAAATGCAAAAAAAAAATCATTAATAAAAATGTGTTTGAGTACATTCTTTCACATTACACATGAAATTGTCAGTTTTCTCTTTTGAGAGAATGTATTGTTTTGGTACTAAAACCAAATTGCATAGTTGAACACATAGGGGAAGATAACTAAATGTTTTTATTATTTAGCAGAAAACTTATAGCCCAGCTTTGATTAAAGATGGCTTCCTTGTTTACTCAAGAAATTCACCTTTCTAAAAGACATGAAGAAATGTAAGTTTTTGAAAAAGATACTCCAAATACAGAGTGTATGCTACCTTAGTGAAACATGCACAGGAAGACTTAAAAATGTGAAAGTATCATTTTCTGACAGGACATTTTATTGTAGATAACTTCATTGTCTCTTATGAATGAGAGTAAACGGCACAGTTATGTGCTAAACATCCACATATCTATTCTTATATATTAATATCAAAATGTTCCCTACCTTCACCCTTTCTAACGTTCAAATTAGATTTTAATAGAAACTTTGTGGTTGCAAGGGTTCTGAGACAGGGTCTCCTGTAACCCAGACTGGTTTTGAACTTTCTTCACAACCCAAACTGATCTTGAACCCCTGATTTTTCTGCTTCTGTCTCATGAATGCTTAGAGTAAGGATAGTTACCACCATTCTTGGCTCTTTTTTTTTTTTTAAGGAAAAATTTTAAACCTTTATTAAATACTTTCAATTAAATAATTGTGTGTGTATGTATGTGTGTGTACTTGTGTGAATACAGATGGCCAGGCAGCTCAGAAGAGGGTGAGAGGGCACCAGAACCCCTGGAGCTAAGACTTACAGGCAGTTGATTGCTGCTTTATGTGTATACTGAGAACTAAACTCAAGACCTTAAGAAAAACAGCAAGAACCTGTAACTTCTGAGCCATATCTCCAGCTCCAAGCTTGGCTTTCAGTAGACTTCTTGAAATTTCTTATCGAGAGCTGGCTTTATGCTCATGGAGTGTGACCTGTCTAGTCATGGGCCTTGCACTTGACTTGAATGTTCTAATGCCATTGTCTTTAATCATGTTGCACTTAATCCAGCATACTGTATAGGGAGCCAGGATCTTATAGTTAATATTAATCTTCATCTATTTGTGGGCTCTCACATTTTCCTATTGTTTAATTACTTACCAGGCTCTCTGGCTTTCTAATACACTATTTTCATACAAACAAAAACAATACAAATGTTCATTGACTTTTTAAGTTCTATATTCAAGATACCCCTATAAAACAGTTATTTATCATTTATTTCTTTATCTATTATTTTATTTAATTATATTGTTTCCTGTATACCACTAATATATTTTTCATTATTGTAAATAATTTTCATCCTTTAGGGAACCAAACCAGTTCTAAAAATGAACAAAAAAATTTTCAAGTGTGTTCTATTTAATGAAATGGTTAAAGGATTTACTCATAGCTTTTCCTCGCTCTCTAAACACTTGTTTACCTTGTAAGCATGCATATATACATACTGCCTCTCATATCAAACCATCATCTTTCTCTTGGAAAAAGAGATAAAAAATATTTTTATTGCTTCTTCAAACATATGGAAGTTTAGCACAATTCTAAATGTGTAACATGAGATTCAGGGGTACTGAAGTGTTAAGCAGAAGGTTTCCTATAGCAAGTTATAGCAATGTATATGTGTGGGGAGGTATATATAACTATGTGTATAAGGAGATATGTATTACAGTTTGCATTTTCACCAAAACTTACATATCTTCAACACTCTACAATAATTTCAAAAGACGGCAGTGGCTAAAAACCAGAGTCATATACTTATGGCATTTGGGGAAGTATATGTTAATGAAAACAAAAATAATTTTACCCATATTGACTTAAGACACAGTAAATTATCTACTCTTTTCATTTTCTCATTAGTTGATATAATGATTGGCTTTAAATAACAGGTCATTGCGGAGGTGAGATGCAACTAAGAAAGAAATGTTAAGTATTGGTTAAGCAATAAAATATTTGCTTTTCAATTTTTCCTCTGCATATAATCTTCACTTTTTTCCAGAGTATCACAAAGATTAACGTTACTTCAGAAAATGAAAAACAAATTTGGAGATGAAAACACAGAAAGGGCATCTCTCCTCCAAGCCACTGAGACTGCTTCTAGAAGAAACCTACGGCTCTTGCAGGTAATTCTCATAACTTGCGTGTAGATGTTTTCCCCTGTCCTAAGATATTTAGGACATGTGTCTCACAATTTTGACTCACATCATTTCTTTGTTTTTAGTAACTAGCAGAATTAATGAGCCAATGTCTTTTTCAAGCCCATGTTAGTTAGGCAAATAGCATATGGATTCTTGCTTTTTGAAAGTGAAAAAAAGTGAAGTTTACATAAGCTAAATTTTTTTTCTGTCAACCGAAAAAATTCAATGACGACAGGAAGAATATTAAGGTCACCTTTGTGCAAGAAGCAGCAGAAAGCATATCTTTACGTTTTTTCATACTCTCCCTTTCAAGGAAGGACTGCAAAGACATGTGTGTGATGGGTTTAGATCCAACTCAAATCCTAAACAGCACAGAAATGTGAACCATTTGATTTTTTCCAATGAATTCCACAGTAAACACATAGAATTCATTGTGTGAGAGCTCATTTCCCAGACTCCTTTGGGTGGTTGTGGAATAGGTGGTCAAAGTGTATGACTGCATAGGGCCTCACCATTTGGCCAATTTGCCCATTTGGAATAAAATCATATGTGTAACATTTTTGGCTGCTTGCTATACTGTGCTTCCAGAATTGTGTGGCTTCATCCATAATTAAAGCCCTAGAGTTTGCTTCCATTCAAGCTTCCAAGAGATCCTATGACTAAAACATTTGGTAGTAAGACTATATTATTTAAGTTATAAAGCAGTGTTTTCAGTTTTTATTGTTAAATATTTTCATCGATAGGCATGATACAGCTATCTTCTATCCTCACTACAGGATAAAGGGAGAGGAAAATTCAGTTATCTTCTCAGCTTCTGGCAGTTTGATCCACAGTAATTTAAGTCACAGCCATAGTGCTACCAAAGCATTCTATATTGCCATATGTCTTACTTGCCCAATGGTGTTAACAATATTTATTTTTAAATGGAAATATATAGGATACTCTGGAAATTGCTGTGAAAAGTTAGAGAAACTAAATTGGAAGACTTGATCGCTACTACCTGGAGCAAGTGGTGTGCTGTTTGGTTTTCAAGGGTTTTTCTTTTAACGAGCAAGCATCTGATGAGTGCCTGGAGCTGGAAGTAGAGATAGCAGAGTAAGGCTCCATCAAAGTTCTTTCTTCAGGGAGGCTACAGATTAGCGAGCATCAGACCTCTCTAAGCTCCTTATTACCAAAGACCGATACTCTAGATGAGCAGATGCTAAGTTACATGGAGCAAAATGGAGACTATGAGGAGTAAGACTGAAAATGTGCTTGAGGGCTATTTTAGGATATTTTCCACACCTTTCCGAAACATTTTGCTTGAATTTATGATTCTGGTGTGATTTCTTTGTTCTGAATATTAGACATAATTAATGAGACAGAACTAATGTAAAAATATTAGTGGAGTCCTCTGGGGTGAAGGTAAAGCTCACCTGTATTTAAATAATTGAAACATTCTACTGGATTCTTAAGTAAAAAAAAATAGTCAAGAGCCAAAAGATGAGTGGCCTTATTGATGTTAGTGGGACTATGAGCTAACCAGCTTGAAAATTCACAAGACACAAAGTTGTGTTTGTTCAGAGACTGTAATGGTTTGAATAAAACAATGTTCCCCATAGGTTTACAGGTTTGAACACTTGGTCTCCAGTTAGTGGTGCTGTTTGGGAAGAGTCTATACTCTTCCCATACCTTTAGGAGGTCTGGCTTTGCTGGAGGAAGTATCTCCCTAGAAGTGGACTTTAAGAGGTGATAGCCTCACCTCACTTCCAGTTTGCATTCCCTGCTTCCTGAATGTAACTGATACGTGATCTCTAAGCTTCCTGCTACACACACACACACAAGGAAGATTGACTTTCTCCATAGATGGTTCAAGAAAAGGGAAATAGGCTGGAGAGAAGGCTCAGTGGTGCGGGTGGAGCACAGGCTGCTCTTCCAGAGGACCAAATTTGATCCGACATGCAGCGCTCACCACCATCCATAACTCCAGTATGAGGGAATCTGACACATCTTTTGACCCCAGAGGGTTCTTGTACACACATAGCAGACAGCCATACACTTACAAACACACACATACATCTAAGAATTTTTTTAAAAATGAATAGGGAAACCATTCTTTAATAGAGGTAAGGCTAGAAGCTAAAAAAAAAAAAAAAGCCATCACGCCAGTCTCCTTATATTTTCTTTTATATTTTATATAAAATTCAATTCTATATAAAGTTCTGTTTGTATACATACATGTTTGTGTGTGTGTGTGTATGTCTGTGTGTAACGTTCAGTTTTATATTTTATAAAGTTCTATAGACTGGATATAGTAAAGGCAGTCCAATTAAGGATCCATGGATATAATCCATCATAAATTCAGGAACATCAGAATATAAAGAAGTGAATGCACTGGCCTCCATAACTAAAAGAAAAGTTTAGTGTGCTGGGATTTCCCAGACTGCCATAGTGAAAAGAAACTGAAAGGACAAACTGCCTGTCTTCAGAGTATCCTACTCACATATTGAACACTTACTGCATTGCAGGCACAGTGATTGTTGCTAGGCATCATCTTTTCCCTGCTTTTGTTTGATACATTTAATTACATATGCACTTTTAAATCCTGTGTTGCTTTCATTTTTTAAAAACTTTCAAAGCAGCATTAATGGTACTACTATAGAAATCACTGTAAAAATAAGATAAAGAGAATATGAATCTTTGAGAATTTTGTGTTGAGAGATATTTTCTGGGGAGATAGGGTGCTAGAGAATAGACCCAGGCCCTCATGTATGCTATGTGCACTCTCTATCAAAGAACTACTTTCCGTTTCCCAAGAGAGGTATTGTGTGTAGAGGAGGGGTCTGGGAGAGTGGATTAAACCCTAAGCAAGCATTCCACTGCTGGACTATATCCTCAGACCTTAATTTACTTTTCATTTATATATTGGGGAAGAGGGTGCCACAGATTTTTGTGAGGGTCAGAGGATAATTTATGGAAGTTATTTCTTTGTACTACATGTGGGGTATAGAAATTGACTCAGAGTCTCAGCCTATCCTCAAGCACACTTATCCATGAGCCATCCCACAGCCAATCCTACAGCCAATCGTCAAGCACACTTACCCATGAGCCATCCCATAAGCCTGCTTTTCCTTCTGAAAAAAGGTCCGAGTTTCCCAGACTGCTCTTCAACTTACTTGGTTGCCTTGATAGGAAATGAATGTACAAACAATAATCCTAAAAGTGAACTTGAGCTGCCTTTCCTCATTCTCACGGAGGAGACCCTTATTTACCTACCATCACTCATCACAGAGGTATTTATACATAGATTTTGATCCTCACAAGATTTGCTATGAGTGTGATAACGTGTCTGTAAATCATTTGTGAAAGACAAAGTAGTATGGATAGGTAACACACAGAAGTGCAGCAGGTGGAAGGGACCAGCAAGAGGGAAGAGAGGGAGTGCAGAGGAAAGGATGGGTACAAACAGAATGCAGGGACACTCGTGCACACATGGAAATGCCCTAACAACGTCCATCGGTTTGTATGCTAACTTTAAAATTATTTTTCAAAGCACTATCAAATGCAGGAATTTTTTAAAAGGAGACATAAGGAAAAGACTAATCCCATGAAATATTTGACATCTTAGTTAATTAATTGAACCTGAAGCAAGACAATTCTGAGTCAAATTTCAGTCAATGATTGCCATAAAAAGATCATGCACTTAAAAAATGCAGGCTGAGTGACTTTTCCCTATTAGTATCAATAGAATATCAGCCTTAAAAGAAACAATCATCATGGTTGTGCAGTTAAAGGAGAGAGAGGATTTTGTTCATATAAATACTTCTGTGTTATAAAATGTGATCTCTCCCTGCTCCCCTCCCAGAAGACTCAGCCTCACACAGCAAGACCTTTCTATCTCACAGGGAAGCTGTACAAACCCTGCAGGCAAAGATAGGATAGGAAAGCATTGCCATCAGAAATAGAATGGGGGTCTCTACTGAGATCAGCCTGGAAGCAATCATGGAGCAGGTAGTAGTTAAGCAAGAACTTGGCAAACTGTCGCCTGGATGGCCAATGACAGGTACAAACTACTTTTAACAAAGACAAAAGAAACAGCTGAACATACATGCACAAGGCCTGGGCTGGAGCCCCAGAACCATAAAATCCAACATGAGTGTAAGTTAATTTTTGAAATAATTATAAAATATAAATGTTTGCTTTAAAAATATTTTTTCTCTCTTGCCTTCAAATTTTGGATTGTATTTTATATCTAAGTACATTTTAACTAACAACTGCCTCGCTTCAAGCCTGGTAGGTTAGGTTACTGGATAAGAGTATTAAGGATGGAAACCAAGGAAGGCCACAAAGTTTGAGTTTGATGTTTGGGGCAAGAGCACATCAGTGTTGGTGATCACTGTCTAGAAATATTCTAAAGGCTACAGGCACCAGCAGGGGCTGGGTATACGTTACAAGCCAGTTTCATCAATGAAGCAAGTTCAGGCTAGCCTAATGTAACATAACAATACTCAAGTTTAGGAAGGAAAAAAAAAGTCAAACTTGTGTTCCAGTTATTTTATTCCTTCTCATTTGAATTTTGATTTTTATTTGTTTAAAGAGAATCTGCTCTAGGTCAGTTACCTTGTTATGTGTAGTTAATGTCGGGAACAGTACACTGAATGCTTGGTTCCTATTGTAAATTTAGTTGTTTTTGTTTTTCAGAACTAGGTATCAAATCTAAGCCCTTGTACATGTTAGGCAACTACTAAGCCACAATTCCTGCCCTGTATTTAGTTACTTCATAAAGATTTGGTTTTAGTTGTGTGTTATGCACATGAGGCGGGTGCCCGTGAAGGCCAGAAGTGGGCATCTGATCTCCTGGAGCTGGAGTTTCAGGACCTTGTGAGGTACCTGATTTGGGTACTGGGAACCAAGCCACTGAGTCATCTCTTCAGCCCCTTCACTGAGTTTTTAAAACAAGCCATTTTCCCACCATTCCTCCAGGGTGACTTATGAGACGTTGCTTTATCTGAGATTGGCAATGTTTCAAGTCTTTGTGACTTTTTATTCCTCATACTGGGATTAGGCCATTATTACCATTATTATTACCATTATTACGGAAGGCTCTCCAAGTCAGCCCCAGATGCCTCTACCATATAGTAACAGTCTCTGATAGTTTCCTCTCTTTCTGACCTGATGAGGATGAGTTTTTGCAGGCTCCCTGTATCTGCCAGCCAGACTTGGAATTGGTCATTGCTTCAAGGAGCTCTGGCTCCTTTTGGCAGGAAATATATTTAGAGCTCTCAATCTGGGCACTGGGACTATTTATTGCAACTTCTTTGATTTTCCTTTTTGAGATAAGATACAACAAGAACTCCTATCAGTAATTCCAATTCAGTTAAAGTATTACAAGGTTTTTAACTTAAAACCATTGATTTTGTGCCCTTAATCCCCCCCACCCCTTATACCAGAAACCTCAGTTCTGAACTGAGTGTGATAGCTTACACCTGTAATCTTGAGAGGTGAAGTAGGTTGGCTGTGAGTTTGAGACAAGCCTGAGACACAGATTTAAACCTTGTTTGAAAAACAAACCCAAATGCTTGGTCCTCATAGAGCTCCCCAACATCACATACCTGTATGCAGTAGTCTCCCTAATCTGTGGGGCTTATGCTCCAACATGTCCCACCAGACATCTGGAACCATGGAGAATGCCACATCCTATGTACAATGTCCACTCATATTTGCACACTTGTAATGAGGCTTAATGTATAAATAAGGCACAGAAAAGAATCAGCAACAATAAAGTATGATGGTTATATTCTAATAAAAACTGGGTGGATGTGGTTTCAGAGGGCTGTATTGTACTCCCCATTCCTGTGGTATAAACGAGTGCCTCAGTGAGGGCATGAAAGTGAGGCAAGTGACCACACACTTGCCAACCACACAAGGGTCACTTAGACAAAAGTCCTGTTATACTTGAAAGACAGATGGAACAACCCAGACAACTGCCAAGTGACCAATGTAGCATACTGACATACTGTGTACATAACTAACAGAGATAGTATGCAGCCCAAGGTGTGAACACAGGGGAAGTCATGAAATTTCACTATGCCACTCAGAATGGTGCACAACTTAAAACTTATTAGTTGCTTTTTCTGATGTACATGTATGTCCAAGCTAGATACTGATACCAAGGCCCACATATGCTGTGTGCTAGCCTGTACCATACTACTGAGATACACCCCTAGTCCCCAACTTTCAATTTGCTATCTGCAGTCCACTGTCAACCGTGAAATCTGAAACTGGACATCAAAACTAAGGATAAGGACAATTGCTGCAGTGACTGTCCTGTGATACAGGCATCACTACTGCGACCATTGTGACCACTGGAAGTACTTTGTAGTAGGACACTTTGTTTCTAGGGCTTGTCCTACCAGGCAAGTTCAGTCAATACTATGTTCAAAGACCTGCTAATGGTTGTGCCACCACCAAGACAGTACATCTGTTTTGCTTGGTTGCCAACTTCTGATGTTTGCTTTTTCATGTTCTTTAACTGCTCAGTCTTTTTTAAAAATTAATTAATTTATCCCACATCCACAGTTTCTCCTACCTCCTGTCCTCCCAGTCCTCTCCCCCTCCCCCACCCATCCATTCCTTGTCTGCCTCTCCTCAGAAAAGGTGAGGCCTCCCATGAATATCAAGCTCTGCTCAGACTTTTAAGGGTCAAGTGGCAGATCTGTAAGACAGAGTGACAGTTCACAGGCAGGTGAGTCCAGCTTGCTCCTGCTCTCTGCTCTGGACTTTTCCTTGCTCATCTTCAGCACCATTTTTTTTTTCTTTTTTAAGTTTCTGAGTTTGCTCAAGAAACTTTGCAATTGTGGTTATCCACTCAGTGACTATTTAAATGCATATAAAAGAGACATGTATATTATGAATACAGCTGTCATCAAGGGGGGTGTCGTATAGAAATATCAAGATATAACTTCTTACAGAATATGCTCATCAAATTGTGGTCTTTTTGTTTGTTTTCCTCCAGTCAGGCAAAGGAAGCCACATTTCACCCTGTTTACCTGGGCATCCATTGTTTCTGAGTCTAAGATATATGAGGATAGGTTTCAAGTGGTTGTTTAACCAACAAGTTGATCCTAGGACAATTATGAAATAAAACAAAATATTCTCTTGGCACGTTTCAAAGCAAATACTCGGTGAGCGCTTGAATGAACGAATCAGTCATACGACTGTGGCTCTGGGAATGAAGTGGAAACAATGGAAGGTATCTGGAGAGGACAGTCTAGAGAGCTGTGTGGTCATGCAAGCAAGGAGGAGGTGGCATGAAGACGAGTGCCACAGAAGCACCTGGCTGTCAGACACCAGCCCCAAGCAGCCCACTCAACGAGGGGCTTTACCCAGTAGATCCATGAAAGGCAAGGTGGAAGTCTAGCCCTTTGCTACAATAGTGCTGGAAGCTGGGTAAGAGGCAGTCTCGAGAGAAGAGAGTAAACATGGGAAGACAGACGTCACACGGCTTAAGAAAGCCATACTTAGAAGTAAAAGAAGAAAACCAACCCAGCTGAAGAGGAGCGGTCACCTAAGTGCTAAGTTCAGGGATGTGGTGTGTGGGTAGATGCTGTATCTGCCTCTGCTGGTGTCTGCTTGTGCAGCTCCTTCTCTGTGAGATATGAAGTGTCCTTATCTTCTGTCTGGTGGTGCACAGATATGAAGTGTCCTTATCTTCTGTCTGGTGGTGCACACCTTTAATCCCAGCACTCAGGAGGCAGAGGCAGGCGGATTTCTGAGTTCAAGGCCAGCCTGGTCTACAAAGTGAGTTCCAGGACAGCCAGGGCTATACAGAGAAACCCTGTCTCGAAAAACCAAAAGAAAAAAAAGAAAGAAAGAAAAATCCTGGTAATATCAGAGCCAAGTGTCACCCAGATCTGCCCCTGACAGCAACAGTGGAGCTGTTCTCAGAGTCCTGTCAGATCTGAGGTCACAATTCTTCTGTGTTTCGTTTGTAAGATTACTAACAATAAATTATTACCTTTCCAAACCTTGTAAAATCTCAACAAAACAGTCACAGAATAGTCATACCTCTGCATCTTTCATGGCATCAGTGTGTATCTTTAACCTGCATCCTAACTGTAAACTTCTAGTAGGGGATAGACATGCTAACATCAGTTTTTATATCCCTGAATTGTGTATTTTTCCTTCAAATCACCTTCGCCTAGACAGCAGGTGCATTAATGGTTGTGCAACTTTGGGGAGTCCCTTTAGGGAATTTCCTGTTTTTCCTTTTTACATTTCACACCCATCCCTTACTCCCGCCGCTACCATCTGCTATCTTTTTTCTCCTGTTCAGCATTGGCTTCTTCACACCCCACTCCCACGCCCTCTTCATTTCTCGCCGTCTGTCCAACAGCCCTCTACTTAGATTGCTCCGATGCGTGTGCATGGATCAAGAGAACTTTGTGCTAGCAATACACTAAGCTCAGAGGAGACACAGAATGTGCCAAGCCTTGCACCCAGACCTCTGTGAACTTAACATAGTAAGTGTGCTCTAGACAGCAGTGCTGCTGGTGTGGAGAGCATTTCTTAGCCAGACTCAAATGTTCTGTAACAAAATGCAGAGTCCCACATTTCTTTGCGTGTGTTTAAGGTGTGTAGGGAAGGAAAATTTATACCAGGTTAAGCTTAATTGCGCTGCTGTTTTTATAACCATAGAAGAAAATATGCTCATCTTGAAATTAAACTCCAAATTTAAGAGTGGTTCTTGAATGCCATCCACTAAGTAGTGTACTCCCTAGCAGTGACACTTCCCGTTTAAATTAACATGAAAATCCTAAAGACCTGTAGGTGCTTTTACCACACAGCCTGAGGGCTGCACAGGGCCAAGGACAGCTACTATACAGCCAAAGGCAGAATTGCAAACTTTTACTTAAACAATTATAAAATGGGAAGGAGTGTAACTTGATCATGTAGTTCTCAAACATGACCTTGGCAGATGTTTCAAAATGTCAAAAGTGTGATAGAATATTTTTTAAAGCTCCTGTTACAAAGTAGCAAGATAACTCATTAAGGAGCCATAACTATGTGAAATATTTATACAAATACCACCATGTTCCCATGTTAAATGAAAAATCCTGCACTTGCAGTGGAAGTGGGTTACTTGATTTATAATAAAGGTCCCTATCTCTGTGTCCTCCATTACAGCATGAACTCACTGAATCCAAAAAGGGCCGAGGTGAGACTTGGAGTACAGATACTGGGGGTGTAGGTGCCGTTTATATCACATGTAAACACAGTTCAGTTTTAAAATGCTGGTGTCTGTTACAGGACATAGATACTGCAGAGAAGGCTTTTCAGACCAAGCTTCTCCCACACCCACAGCCTTCAATGCTTTCTCTTAAGGTAAGACCCTAAGTTAACTCTAACAAGAATAAGAACTCTAAGTTCCCTGCAAGTTAAACAAGGGCTTCCCAGCTGTATTGCCCAGGTTTTAGTCAACAAGATAAGTAATAAAGGATTGGTTAATATCTTTATGTCTACAGTACAATGTTTTATATGTCATTAGCAATTAAGGGATATCTTGATGAAAACAATTATCTAATTGGAATTGATAATTTTTAAAAATCTACACCCAGTTTGTGTTTATGAGTGCATGTATGCAGCACATATTCATGCACAAGTGCCATACATGCACACATACTGTGGTACATATGTGGAGGTCAGAAGATAACCTGCAATCATTGTTTCTCTCCTCCCATCATGTGATAATCAGGCTCAGTGGCAAGTGTCTTAACCTGCCGGCCATCCTAGTTCTCTGATGGAATACAGATCATATCTATCTCTATCTCCCTACATCCCTCCCCCTTTAAAATAACCTATTAAATACAGTTTGAGCTGCCCTGCATTCGTGGATGTGAGGGATTCACTGGAGCATGGCAAACCTATCAGTTATCACCTCAACAAAGAGTGAGTCTCCGTTCCCCAGCAGTTAGCCACTGGCACTAGCTCTTCATCTCTCCACTCTCTGTTGGGATTCTGGCTGCCTTGATCCTGTGTAGGTAACCACAGCAGCTGTGTGCTAATGAATTTGATAGCCATGCCATGTCCAGAAGACAGCATTTCAAGGACTCATCACCACCCTCTGACTTTGACATTCTTTTGGCCTCCTCTTCTAAATTGAATTGCCCTGCAGAGGTAGACAATGCCAATGACATGAGCTTTTAAATGAAAACTGGATGCTTCCTATGATTTATTGGTCAAGAAGCCTGCAGAGTCTCCAAGACAACAAAGCCTATTGCTATTGCCATCATACTTGGTTACCTACCATAAGTGCATGGTAAGATGCTACTGCTGAAGACACCATACACTTGGCTTCTAGATATGGAGAAGTGAATTTCAAACTGACAGGAAACTTCCTCCCTGCTGCCTAGGTTTAATAGTGTCAGGAGATGCTATGTAGGCTGCTGGAATAGAAAAGTCTTCAGTCGTCTTACCTAGTACTGAACCCTATGTGCTCCATTACCAGGCTGCCAGAAAGACACGCCCCTGCTATAATAATGTTACAACTGTTAATGGGGCAACTAACTGCTTTCCCATTGGATTTCAGACCTGCTTCACAGGGTGAAATTTCTTGTTTGATACTGGAATCTTGGTCAAAAGTTATGTGGCTATGGAGGCCCTAGGCCCTAGAATATTGTTATTTTCCTAAATGGGCATGCTGTCAAAATTGCCTTCCAAATATTTATGCCTATATCCATAGACCTTGACTGCTGTCAGCCTCAGTCAGAGAAACTTCTTTCTGTAATGGGCAGCAGTCAGTGCAGCTGCAGAACTAACTGGTCACAGTGCTGAGGAGAGAACTCGGTGCTCATCCTGAATGGGACATCAATATTCACCAAGGCTCAGGGAACGGAGAGCATAAATGTTATAAAGATCTTGTCTTGTCACATTGAAGCAACTGTCCTAATGAGCTAGGACTATAGGCTGTGACTCTTCACGTTGACAAGGTGCCCAACCAAGGAGTGCTTGTTGGAAATGTAAGGAGGAGCAATAGCATTCCTAGACCAGGCTGTGGCCAAAACCATTCAGATGCAAACCACCAGTTACTGGTAGAAGGCTGAGACAGGAGACTGCTGTGAGTCTACCTATGAAGAAAACAAAAATGGAAGATAAAAGAAAGAAGAAAAATGTCTACCTCCATGTTTATCACCCAATACAAACAACTTTATTAGTCAGATTTCAAAAGCATGTTGGAAGATGATTGGCAAAGTGAGCCATACTTGGTATTTGGATGTGCTTGTGTGGATGGGAACTTACTACATGGAAAAGAGTTTCATTTTCTACTTCTAATGAGCTTTCTCAGATGTAATTTTTCTTTTTGCCCAATCGGGGATAAGAATAGATTCAAAAGTCTGAGGCTGAAAAATCTGCCCCTCAATTTTCTGTGTCATTTAGGGTAACAAGAAGAAGCAGTGATCAAATGCGGAAAAATCTCTGGCTCAAAGTTGTGCATTGGTTATGTCCTCCTTTGTTGAATTCACCAATGCCTTATTTTAGCAAATACAGGGCCCACACAATAGTGGTTAATTCAGCCGTGAATGGCACAGAACCCCCCTCCCCCATCTCTGGCCTTGGATAGTATTCTGAGCTACTCTGGCACAGCAGGGTAACCTTTATCCTAAGTATGTCAAGCCGTTTCTCAGACCACATGCACAGATGTATAGATATTTAGAATCTCTCACGCCATCTTCAAACATCAGAACCACTGTACTTTTGTCATGCTCAGAATGAAAACTTGTGTTCCTAGTGCTATCTGACTCAATGCTGAATTATCCTCTCGCAAGTACTGATTATGTTCATCCAATAGAAAATGCCATCCCGTGACACAAACTTTGGCACCCCAAGCCTTCCTTCACAGTGCAGCAGTAGACAGGCTGTATACCACAATAGTCAGACATATACAGCATCTCAATTTGCAAGCAGTTTCCATCAAAATGGGTACAATATATTAGTTATTTTCTCATTATAAAAATCTAAAGAGCCAGAGAGCTCTTTGCTGATTAAGACCTGAATTTGGATCCCAGCACTCACTTAAAGAGCCAGGCATGGCCCAAATGCTTAACCCCAGCACTGTGGAGCAAAACACAGAAGGACTACTATTGCCAGACTAGCTCCAGGATCAAAGGCACTGTCTCAAAGGAGTAAGGCAGAGCTTGGTAGATGGGACTTTGCAGTATCCTAGTTTCCACGGACATGTGTGCACACACATGTGCACATGCACCACACATGGACACGACATTTGCACACAAGCACATAAATTTATGAAAAATGACAGTTTGTCATGTCAAGTGTTCTTTTAAAAGACTTGTGGATATATAACACCCCACACACCTTGAGGAACCAACTTACGTGTCATTACATTCTTGATCTTAGGTCTAGGTCATACTCTCTCCTGTTAAGTCTAAGGAAATTGCTCATGTATAATCTTTTATGATCATTTCACTATGGATAACCCCAGTTATGAAATGTAGAATTATAAACAAAAATATTTACTAACAGGTACCACAAATGACAGTACTGATAATAATCACAAGGCTGGCCACAAGAGGGCGTGTAAAATCAAAATAAAATTTAAAACCTTAATTCTGCCAGGCTCTGGTTTGCTGAGAAATTTGAAAATTAACTCTAGTAAGTAGCCAGTTCTTTCCCCCAAAATTAACATAAAATCTACTAAAGAGAAAATGCACTCTACATGTATGTGAGAGAGTGTGTACACTTGCGCACATACACACTGAAGATAATAAACATTTAGACTATTGTGAAGAACCAAATTCGACAGTTTGATATACTTTCTTCTTTTTTTTTTTTCAGACTCGTTACTGGGCTTCAGTAGAAGAACATATCCCCAAATGGGAACCTTTTCTTTTAGGAAGAACACCATATCCGATTGGTGCTGAAAATCAAAATGAGGTACCATTCGTTCAAACGGAGGCAAAGTCATAACTTATTCAAATGCTCTTAAAAAAAAAAAACCAATTTGCTAAAACTATGTACGTCTTGGCAGAGACTTAGGGAAGACGTTTCATTTTGTCATTGTTTTCTATTGTTCCATTGTTTCCTCAGCAGCAGCATCAGTTTGAGTGTCCTCTTGAAAGTCTCAGGTTAGACCCTTGCATAGTCATAGACTTGCCAAGAAAAGTGTAAAAATTAATGGTAAGACATAGTGTTTGTTAAATATGGTATTAAACCAATGCTATGTGTGCTTAAAACCCACACCCTCATTCCCAACTAAACAGGTTGGCTGCAGGTATCCTAAAGTTGTGGGTTTTCATCATTCGCTATGGGAACAGGAGCAGGAACAAGGTGCTGGCTTCCTTACATGAAAGTCTGCCACGCTTAGCTGCCCTTGTTCAATACTAGTTATCAGAAAATAGATTCCTGGGGTTGTGTGCTTCAGACAGACTCCTCCAAGTCCTTAACTCTAAAGTATTCAATATGTGGCCAGTTTGGGACAGCTCGGGTGGTTTTGAAAAAAATCTATGAGAGCTGGGAATGGCTACTGATCTGACAGGCTTATTTGAAGATTACCAACCTTGTGGAAAAAAATACCCCTCCCCAAAGGTCATCTTTCAACTCGCCCTCCCCTCCTTTCTATTATTATCTCTAAAACTTAAGACTAAAACCCAGGAAGCTGTGGATCAGAGCCCTCTGCAGAGTCTCCAGTTCCTTCCTAGCTGCCGAGCACTGGAGAGAAGACAGAGTGAGCTTTCCTAGCTGTGGAGCCAGCTTCTAATGAGGAGCCTGCACTGTTCTACAGTGGGGGATTCTGAGTCACAAATGTGGCTTCACTGTGGTAAAGGTTCTTCTTTTGTTTTTTGTTTTTGTTTTTATTGCCTTTAAGATTAAAAAACCTCACTCTATAGACCAACCTGGCTTTGAAGTCACAGCCATTCTCCTGTTTTAGCCTCTGATAACTGGGATTACAGGTATGAGCCCCGATATTTAGGTCATTTGTATTTTTAAAAGAAGACAACAGAATAAGTTAAAACGCATATAAGCCCTCACTACAACAAAAACTAGTAAATCATCCATTGTGTAACACGTTCCTGTTCACTGCCATCTTGGAAATGTCCTGTTGAGTGGGTGTTGGTGTGGGTAACAATAACATTGTTTTCATAATATGTGCTGGCAGATTAGCACACTTCTCTGCAGTGTTAACAGTTGTAATTAAGGAATAAACAGCACAAGGTGTCAGTCCGATGACAATTTCATCTATAGTGTCACAATACAAAATGTCACAAAATATTAGAGCTGTTACATAGCTATAAAAAGTATCGGCTTAAGAGCTGAAGGCATCTTTAAGAGAGGAGACAGAGAGAGGAGGAAATGGAACACTGACTTAGCGGCCAGAACAATTTTATACATTCTCAAGACTGTCATGAAAACAAATTGATAATTTTTTCTGTTACATTACAGTTTGGGCTCCAGCCATCCAGTTGATTTAGCAGGAAAATGCAGGTTTCTTAGCAGCTCCAAATCAGTAAACAGATTTAGAAGTAGAAAGGAACATGAGGAAGGTTTTTTTTTTTTTTAAACATCTAGTCTCCCAGCATATGCACATAAAAAGGTGAATGAAGCAACGTGAAACTTATTTCTCTTTAGTCAAGTGAAAAAAGGCTAAACATTTGTTAGCTGGTAAAATATTGTGTCAAGTAAGCCGGAACATTCCAAAATTAAACAGTGGTTGATATGTTAACGTCCTCAAATATTTGAGTGCACACTTCCTTTGAGATCTGTAAATTAAATCACCAGTAGGTTGAATTAAAATACAAAATGAATGGCAATGTAACCTCTCAGAAAAGGCTTTGTGTTTTCTTTCTCCCCTACACCGATTGACTTGCTAGCTTGGTTTGGGTATTTTTTTTTAGGTATAACCTAATAAAGCTTACACAATTTTGGGCAAAGAGAAGGTGTTTAAAGGCTGCAGCTGAGCCATTTCTCCATTTTGGTTAATAATTCACAAATTCCCACAGATGACTTTATTCTTGGCCCCTGCCGAGACTACCCCACCCCATCCTGCCTCGTAGACTGTAACAGATTGCACCACATGGTGTCTGTTAAAAAAAAAAATCCCATGGGTTCTGGATATCCCATTAAAGGACTTTATATTTTTGTGGGCAAATTAGCTTAACACAGGAATTTTCAAATATTGTTTAATGGATGGAAGGAAGGAAGGAAGGAAGGAAGGAAGGAAGGAAGGAAGGAAGGAAGGCAGGCAGGCAGGCAGGCAGGCTAGATACAAGTATATCTTTTCCTACTACTAGGAATTATAAGAAAACAGGAAAACACCTACTCATACCTTCTTCCTCCAAATCAATATTTTAAAATTTTTATTATTTTTAGTTATGTATATATTGTAGGGATGCACACATGCAGGTGCCAAATAGGTCAGAGGCATTCCAGCTAGACTTAGAAGCATGTGTGAGCTGCCCAGTGTGGGTGCTGGGAACAGCTCTGGACCTCTGCAAGAACAGTAGACCTCTGAGCTGCTAAGCTATATCTCCATCAACCCAATCAGTATCTTAATCAGAATATAATTCTCCATGAACATGATATAATGGATTTGGGTGTTTGTTTTTAAAGAATATATAGAGTTTGAAGGGAAACTGTTGGTCTTCATTTTGGGGATTTGTTTGTTTTTGTTTTTAAGATCAAAGATTTTCCTCCAAAGTCTTTCTGGGCTTGTTTAAAGCATAAATATTCAGAGCTCACTTTCTGCTGGAACATTTCTAGTTATGAAGTTATCAAACTATAAAATACTAAAATCAGAGACTGTAGTTTTCCTCATACTTTAAAAAAAAAATGGAGCTAGCGAGATGGCTCAGCAACTTTCCTCTTGCATTGAACCTGGTTTGGATTCCCAGCATCCACATAGTAGTTCACTGCTCTCCATGATTCAAGTTTCAGGGCCTCCAGTGTCCTCTCCTGACCTCCATAGGCACCAGCCATGCATGTGGTGCACACGTCTTTGTGTAGGCAAAACACCCATACACAAAAAATTAATAAATAAATCGAGAAGAAAACTCAGGGATTATAAATACCAAGGAAAAAGCTGCTTCTCTGAGTCCTCTGTAAGAGAGTGGTGGATGGAGCTGAAGCCTCACAGGCAGTCCGGCCTCTGCCTCAGGCCACAGTGCTTCAGTCTGTTAGCTTATGGAGCTGCGCTTAACTTTGCTTACAATATTGTCATCTGCCTCTTCTTCTGACCCATTAGAATAAATAAAGTGAGCATGGGAGGATATTTATGTTTGGAAAAAATTTAAACTTCTATTTTATCACTTCTCGTGTGACTAGAGCTGTGTCTATATAAAGTTATCAACTTCAGAAGAAAGGACCAGACTTGAAAATCTGTGTGACACATATTCCAATACATAAAACTTAACATAGAAGACCATGAGGCTGGCTTCTTTACAAAACAGACTCTTTCATTTCCTTCACTGCTACATTAATTTACTCCAAGCCAATTCATATCATTTTGTTTTATTTTCAAAGAAGTCTTTTACTTAAAACCATGTTTGTAGCCTGTCCCACTGATTTCTCCTACTTGTGAAGAATTGCCCAAACCAAGCAGTTTTTAAACTTTCTAGTAATTACCTGTACGTCCTTAATTGGATGGAGATAGCTAAGAGTGACAGGCCTCCAGAGTAGGTAATAACCCCGTAGTGCCAACAAGAGTGGAAGAAACCAAGGAAACAGAAGAGGGGAAACACTTTTTGAGAAAGCTTCAGGCTTGGAATGAGATGGCTTCACCCTACCCCTCTGTGTATCGTTTGTTTTCCTTGTAGTTTAGAAGTTAATTTGTCTACATAGGAAATTTAATTCCTCATTGCCAATAAAGAGTTTTTGAGACAAACCTGCAGACATGTCAACCTCTGGCAATTCTGAGGAGGATTGATGTGGGAATTTGACAGCTGGCTTTGTGAACACCCTCTCTAATGGAACTGAATTATATATCCTTACCAAAATCCAAGAAAAGGAAAACAGCTCAAAGCCAGAGGCTAAGAATACTTCCGGACGTCATCTAACCATAGACTTCAGTTTCCTGCTTCCTCTTAAGTTACAATGATGAGAGGCTCTTGCAGTTCTGAAAACTCAAACTCGCCTATCAGACAAAGGCAGACGTGGAGCTTCTGTGAAGGTATTAATAGCATATAGCTTAACTGCAGTGAAAATCAACCTTGGTACTGAGAGAAATCCCTAAACTACACCTCGTAGGAAGCAGCAACTTAACGCTTTGGTTTTAGGAGAGCAATGATTTAACCTCTGCTTTCAGGTTCAGTATGGTTTTCATTGTTCTTTGTTTGTTCTTGGTTTTCAATGTAGAAAATTTTCTGATATTTTATACAACACAGCTTTAGGAAAAAAATACAGCAAATGGGAAGTTAAAAAAAGATTCCATTTATGTCTTTCGTTTAGCATATCACTATTTTATCTCTCCTCCCAATGCCATGTAATTATTTTTCATACCTGATTCCATATATTTAGAAAGTCTGTAACATATTTTGGTACTGGAATGCTCTATCGCAGGCAACAAACTACAAAGATGGGGAAAAAAGCCAGATCTAAAAGCCTTTAAAATGCTAACTTTATTTGTAACAGCCCAATACACCTAAGCAAGGTTCATGCCTTCTAGAACTGAATATAGGCAGGTATTGCACAACACAGCTTCAGTGGACAACGGACCACAGTCATGATGACAATCCCTTATCTATCCCATGTTTACTACTCCTTATTGTTTCATTTGCCCATGGGCAAGATTAATCCTGTCTTTTTTTGGTTGTGCTCATACGCTACACTACACATGTACCACATAGCATAGAGGGTAGGGGACTAGATGTGTGCAGGTACACTTCCCAGTCTTCACACAACTAAACAATCTAGCACAGCACCATCACTGAGCAATGTATAAGTGATCCTGCTTTTTAAAGCCTGGTATTGTGGATATGCCTTAAAACTCCTTCAAAGCCTCTCGTCCCAGGCCTGCAGCTTCTTGGCAAGCTGAGTTAGAGCCACAGTGTGGCGACGGTGATGAGGATGCTACCCTCAGCTCCGCACAGCATCCCAGAACCTGCTCTTATGTGGATTCTGAGCACTGAAAATAAATCTAGTGCATCTGACTTTCAACTATCACTTTAAGTATTATTAGTGCAAATTAGGTATATAAATTTACTTTTTCTGCTAAATTTTATGAAACCACTGTTAATGAAGAAAAGCTGGCGTTTGATACACATCTGCTACAAGTATGAAACACACATTGAATTTCAAAAGCAATATAAACATGATGCTGTCGCTAATTAATTTTGTACTGATTGCATATTGAAATATTTCTAATGGAACAAATAATATAATTACTTTTACCTTCAAAACCCTTTTTATCAAGTATTTACTAGAAAATTCAAGTGGTCATATATCTCACTGAACACTAAACTAGACCTTTCCTAAGTGCTTTTACAATTCTGAATTTATAACTTGGTAATTATTAAACCACTTTATTATATAATTATAAAGCCAATAATGGATAAATTAGGGGGAAAACAACAAATATTTGAGATTTTTCAATGTACACTCCAAAAGATTGGACAAGAAGAGGTGTGAGTGCCTAATGGGTGGTAGTTTAATCTTTGGTATTTTATTTTTGTTTGGTTTGCTTTTCTAAGAAGAGGGATCTCGTGTATCCCAGGCTGGCTTCCAACTTGATAGGTTGCAAGTTCAGGGATGGCCTGTACATCTCCTAAATTTTTGGATTACAGACACGCATCATAACACCCGGTGTATGTGGGCCTGTGATTAAACCTGGGGTGTTGTGCCTGCTCAGCAAGTACTCTGAGTGACCTCCCTAGCCTGGTAAGTAGTGGTTGCTTTGAAGAATTATTGTGTCTTTAGAGTTTCATTCAGACCTGGATTCATTTTTAGAATCCCAAGTCCAAGCTCAATGCCAAAAAGGTATCAGATGCTCAGCAAATATTTATGGGTGAATAGTAGGAGGACTTGCAATTCAAGCAGACTCTTGTTTTAATAAAGAATCTTATCATGTAATTTCAGATGTGCTACGACTCCATACCAGGCTGTCCTTTAACATGTGATCAACTTCTTGCCTCTGCCTCTCAAGTGCTAGGAAAAGAGGTATGTACTACCATGCCCCTCTTGACATTAGATAAGAGCATCCATTAAAGATGACACAACAAGAGAATGTAGCCACAGAAAATACTTAGGTGTTTGTCTAATACGCACAAGTTAAAAAGAAGCTGGGTAGTAAAGTGAAAGGTTCGCTTTTCCTCCAAGAACCTTGGAACTCCCTGAGGGTAATGCTAATGCTTGCTGGTAGCAAAACATCTTCCACAGGAAATGCATACTGTGGATTCCAGCTTGTTTTATTTTATTTTGTGTGTGTGTGTGTGTGTGTGTGTGTGTGTGTGTGTGTGTGTGTGTGATGCTAGAAAGCAAACCTAGGACCTCCCACTTGATAGACAACTGATGTACTGCTGAGTCCTAGATAAGACTAATCATGATAGTATAGATGGCAATATGGAAGCAGTGCGACTTTAAGTGACAGTGGCAGTCACACCGGGAACTCAGTGCTCTTAGTTTTTCTTCTCTCTGGTTCCCACTACCACACCAATCTGTGCTCCAGAGCAACCAGGGAGAAGCAATTACCACTTCAAACAGATTGAAAGGCTTTCACAAAGCCTTGTATATCAACCAGTGAAAAGACTCAATACCCTCCACCCCGCCCCCATGTGTGTGTACATGTGTAGATGGTGCATGCATGTGAGTATACAGTTCTCAGCAAGTCGGCATTTTCCTCTATCACTCTGCCTTACTACCTTGAGACAGGATCTTTCACTAAAGCAGAGATGTGCTGTTTTAGTAGGCTGGCTGCCTCCTTTGTCCCACCTCCAATGCTGAGGTCATGGCCATGCACAGCCATGCAGGGCTTTTCTCATGAGTGCAGAGGATTCAATCTCAGGCCCTCATGCTCAGAACAAGTGCACTTACCCACTGAGCTATCTCCCCAACCCAAACTGTCTGTCCATGGTCCCCTCACACTCCACCCTGTTTAACAAACACACTGCGCCTTTAGAGTGCCCTACAGTTACTGTCAATTCGATGTCACGAAACTGGTGCTTTTCCCATTAATGGGTGAAGGACTATTCCTCTAATAGACCTCATTGCTGCCCTGCATGTTTGTCAAACTCAGAAACTCTTTTTCCCAGATCCTTTACAATAACTAAAAATAATGAATATTTAGATCCAGAATGGACTAGGGATTGTGAGTGGAGATAAACAGTATGCTTGCCTCACATGGGCAGACTCACCTACACACACAAATGAAACAGTATCAAAACAACCAATTTCACCTTCCAAAAAATTAATGTTGTGTTGGAATTGGGGCTCATGTCCAGACAGACCACACCAGGCCAATGCAGTTCCACATGAGAGAGGTTTATTGGGAGTGGGGGGCAAAAAGGGGGCGGCAGAGACGAAGGGAGAAGAGAGAGAAAAAGAGAGCAAAATTCAAGATCATCTGCCTTTTATTTAGGCTGTGACATAACCCCTTGCAGGTAAAGGTGGGAGGTGAGCCAAATGGACACTGGGAATGTATGGCAATTGCTATGGCAACAGATGTGCAGATCCCTATGGGTGACATCACTGTCATCACTGGGTTTGGAGACGATCTGCAAAGCCAGTTCCTGATACCAACAATTAGAATTTAAAAGTCAGGCCTAGTAGTGAACACCTTAATCCTAACAGGTGAGAGAGAGGTAACAGGGAGTGAAATTTAAGCTTAGGCTACATATCAAGACAGACTGTTTGGCACTCCTATTTGTATGGATGGAAGAGAGGGAGGAAGGGAGAGAGGAAGGAAAGGAGGGAGACAGAGAGGGAGGGAGGGAAAAAAGGAGGGAGAGAAGGAGGGAGGGACGGAGGGAGGGAAGGAAAGAAAGCATGCATGCCACCAGCGGCCAGCCAGCCAAGGTAAGAATTCCAACTCAATCTGGGAAATGGATGTGAGTGGATTGGGGAGATGAGGAAGTTCGGAAATAGGAGGGGAAAAAAAACCCCACACTCAACATTTATGAAATGAGAAGAGTTAAAAGCAGTCAAATGTCTTCCAAATTCCACCAAATGGCCAGTCAACTGCACTGGCCCTCTGACCCCACCCTAGCAAACAAGGCCTCTGCTCCTCATCTCCTCTGTCTTCACATGCATCAGTGGGGGCCACCACAATGTCATCTTACTGACTACAGTAGCTACCCTACCCCTTCACTTTTCTCAGTTCACTGACATGCACCAATGGCGGCCACCAAATGTCATCTTCCTGACTACAGTATCTACCCTTGTGCTTCACTTTTCTCAGTCCTCAGCAGCACTCTTCCCGTGTTGAGAGGCTGTCTCACTGGCTTGTAGAACCTGGACAGCTCCTTAGCCCAATGTCTCCTAATACCCCAGCACTTCTTAGCTCAGCTCTTGAACCTAGTCCCTTCTCCCTAATATCGTCAGTGATGCCATCTGCTTGTGGTTTTAACCTAACTGTGGAGGAGAAACCTTCCCTGGAATTATCTGGCCTCTCATTTTTTTCTCATAGTAACCTAGTAAACACCTCAAAGTAAATGTCCCCAGACCAGAGCAAGTCACCACCACTTAGTCCTATCTTCCCTTAGTCTTCCCTAACAGCTGACGTAGACATCCTGGAATTTTCCTCAAACCTCCACCCCTCCACCCCACACTCATATAATCATCAGCAAGTGGGGCTGCCTCTATCTTCAGACAATCCCCAAGATGACTATACTCACTGGTAACATCACATTGCCCTGCACACCCAGCACTACTGAGTGACCTTGTTGACTGTTCTCTGTGCTTCTACAAGTAAAGCACCCCATCCCTATACCCGAGAATGCTATCACTTCCTTGCACTGTGTCATAGTAAAGGACATTCTAGCATGTGTCCATTTTATACTACATTGTCTATTTCTCCCTCTGAATCAAAAGCTCTTTAACAGGGAAAACTCTGTTAGGTTACCACCACATCAGCCCCTCCACTGTCTAGCACACTAAGGGTGCTCACTAAGTATATTTTAGATAAATTACACAAAGAAAAATCATGTGGAGAAATATCAGAGAGCCAAAAGGAGAGAGAACCAAGAAGCCACGGAAGTGGTCCAGCAGCAAGCAAGGAGGAAGAAGAGAGATGGACCCAAGTCATAAGATAGCAGAAGCTGATGAGATGGACCCAAGTCAGAAGATAGCAGAAGCTGGGAGATGGTCTCATCAGAAGATAGCAGAAGCTGGTAAGATGGCAGAAGCTGGTAAGATGGTCTCATCCGGAAAGCACTTGCTGGACAGCCACTCAGGACCTGAGTTTGATTCTCACTTACACAAATAAAAATTCAGGTGTGGTAGCATTTGCACATAAATACCAGCACTGGCAATATAAGGGACAGGTGGGTCCCTGAACTTGCTGGCTACCCAGCTTAGCCTACTTGCAGAGTTTGAAGTCAGGGAGAAACCCCCATCTCAAAAACCAAGGAAGACAGCTACTGAAGAATGAGACCCAAGGTTGTCCTCTGGCCTGCATGGGCACATCTAAATGGGTACATGTATCCCATTCACACAAAAACACACAGGAGAAGCTACAGCAGCCAAACAAGGTAAGAAAGGGTACTAAATCTTAGAAATACCCAGGAAGATGGAAATGGGCTCCAGATACGGTTTTCCCCATCAATTTAGGAAAAATGAACAACATGTAATATTATCAAGCATTTGTAAATAGACTGGGAAAATGCCCTTTCATAATTTCCTGGGTAAATACAAACAGGTACTGTGTATTGAAGGATAAGCATGTAGCACAATCGTGCCCAGTTACCTGTGGTTCTAGTTTCACAATTTCAGTCGACAACAGTCAAGAACTACCCCATGAAAAGCCCTAGCACATCAGCTCTCAACCTGTGCATTGCTAGCCTTTGCAGGTTGAGCAACCCTTTTACAGGGGTTACCTAAGACCATCAGAAAACACAAATATTTACACTATAATTCATAACAAATTTTACAGCAAAATTTCAGTTATGAAGCAGCAATGGAAATAACTTTATGGTTGGGGGTCACCACAACATGAGTAACTGGAGTAAAAGGCCACGGCATTAAGGAGGCTGAGAAGCACTGTTTGAGAAGCAAACAATTCATAATGTTAATGATATGCTATTTTGAAGAGAATATTGAAATCTCATACCACCTCATTTCATCCTGCCTGAGATGTCAATCATCCCCATGTCCAGAATTGTATGTATACCTAGTGACCCATTTGGTTGTCAGATTGACTGACATAAATGTGATAAGCAGGTATTTCTTACAGCCGAACATGGTAGCATGCCTATGCCAGTTACCTCATGACACCTATTATGGCAAGTATAACACCTCACTTTATCACAAGAGAGGAGACTGTACAGACACATCACTTCTTACAACCTTTATTATGTCCTATTATGTTTTATTTTATTATTACATTTTGTTGTCAGCCTTATTTTGTCTAATATGCAAATTAAGCTTTATTATGAATTATGGGAAGAAGCATAATGTGTGTGTAGAGAGAGTTTAGAACCGTGTACAGTTTCAGACATACTCTGAGAGAATATGCTTCTGCAAAAAGCAAGGGTTGCTATGTCTATAAAGCCCGGGAGTTATTTTCACTGTAACCTAAAAGTGTCATTTATCCTAAAGGAATTTAACAGCTGATTGGCTGAGCAGACACAAGTATGTGTACAGAAGCTTGCTTCATAATATTTAAGAAATGTGAACTTGGGCTGGTGAGATGGCTCAGTGGTTAAGAGTGCCAACTGCTCTTCCAAAGGTCCCGAGTTCAAATCCCAGCAACCACATGATGGCTCACAACCATCTGTAATGAAATCTGATGCCCTCTTCTGGAGTGTCTGAAGACAGCTACAGTGTACTTACATATAATAAATAAATCTTAAAAAAAAAGAAAAAAGAAAAAAAGAAATGTGAACTTGGATATTCCCAGAAGAATGAGTAAAGCCTTCCTTAGCCACACAATGAGATGCTATAGAATTCTTCAAAGTTACCAAGCACATCTGCATGTAATAATATAGACACCTCTCCAAGACATTTCTAAGTGACAATGAAAATTTACAAATTTAATAAATCAATTCTACAAAGTTTGTGTGTGTTTACAGCACTACTACTGTATCTTTGAAGGTGAGAATATATATATATATATATATATATATATATATATATATATATATATATATATATATATATACATGGAAGTTGGAGAGCACAAAAGCAGATGGGCTGTCAAGAGGGAACTCGTCTTTATTTCCAACCCTAATATTTTACATGAGCACATGGGCTCATATGCAGTTTTTGTTTCCTTAAACTACAAGGAAGTCCAATGAAGTCCAAGATGAGACTTTTATTTAGAACAGAGCTTACAGCAAGAAAGCATGAGACAAGTTAGCATATTTAAATAGTAGGTGAGTGTATATATACCATAGAGGATACAGATTCACGTATGAATGGTGGCAGTGGGAAGTGGACATGCTCCTGGACTGGAATATGACTGGCCAGTGTGCCATTATCTAGAGAGTCTACACATTCACCAAAACCTAAAGTAAGCCTCAATCTGAGAGCCACGGGAGAGTCCTCAATAGCTAAGGATTAATTTATATTTTTTGTTCATGTTCCTTAAACCTTAAAAGTCCTTTAGAGTTTTGCAGAGCAGTCTCTACAAGCCATTTTGATGGTTTATAAAAGTGGCTTCAAAAAAGCCAGATTATTTTCAACATCATTTAAAAAGAGCCTGGTGTGATGGCATGTACCTGTAATCTACAATTTCAGAGGCTGAGGAACAAAGATTCTGAATTAAAGGCAAGCCTTAACCACATAGTAGGGCCTTGTCTCAGAGGGAAAAATAAAAGAAAAAAGAAACCATCAAATGCTGGAGATGAAGCTCATTGGTGAAGTACTTGCCTAGCATGTGTAAGACCTTGGGTTCCATCCCCAGAACTAAAAAGAAAAAAACTGACGATAATACCTAATACACAGCTCATATATCCACCTCCTTGGGATTACAGGATAAAAAATGAAATTTAAAGAATGAAAAGATAATTAAAAAGATGTCTTTAGGCCAGGCAATGGTGGTGCTCAATTTTACTCCCAGCACTCAGGAGGCAGAGGCAAGGGGGTCTCCACGAGTTGAAGGACAGCCTGGTCTACAGAGCAAGTTTCTGGACAGCCAGGGCTATACAGAGAAACCCTGTCTCAAAAAACAAAAGCAAACAAAAAAGAGATGGTTTTAGCATGCATTTTAACCTTTTTAATTACGCTGAATCATTAGTGTGTGTGTGTGTGTGTGTGTGTGTGTGTGTGTGTGTGTGTGTGTGTGTGTATAGACAACCTGTAGGAGTAGATGTTCTCCTCCCACCATGTGGGCTTTAGAGATGGAACTCATATTGTCAGGCAGGGCAGCAAGTACCCTACTCAGCAAGTCACCTCACCGGCCTTTTTTTTTTTTTTCCCTTTGGGACATGGTTTCACGTAACCCAGGCTGACCTCAAATTCATGAAGCAACCAAAGATGGCCCTGAGCTCTTGACACTCCTATCTCTGCTTCCAATGCACTGAGAGCACAGAAGCGAATCCATACCAGCCTCCCATCTTTAACATGTCAGATATGATTGCATCAGTCAATCACCTCATTCATACACCAACATTTGAGTTTAATATGTATTAGATGCAGAGGCTACACTATTAAGCAAAACCAGTTCCCTCATTGGTAGAACTTCAGATCTTGGCAGAGAAACAGATTATGTGAGTTACTACATCAGAGGAAGTATGAAAATGAAGCTGTTGTGTTGTAGGGTGTGGTGGTTTAGAAGTGTAGTGGAGGAATGTAACTTAGGGAGGTCAAAGAAGATTTGGCTATTAAAAAAGAAAGAAAAAGGAAAAGAAAAAGAAAAAGAAAAAGAAAAAGAAAAAGAAAAAGAAAAAGAAAAAGAAAAAGAAAAAGAAAAAGAAAAAGAAAAAGAAAAAAAGAAAAAGAAAAAGGAGCAGATTGAAATATGGACATGGTGGCTCACACCTGCAATCCTAGCAGCTGAGAGGCTGATGGTATAACACCCAGTTCCAGGTCTGCCTGTGGGTACAGTGTGAAACACTATCTCAAAAATATAAACAAACAAACAAACAAACAATAAATAAATAAAGTTAAGAAATAAGAGGTTGAATTTAAAGGAAGAAAGGGCAAAATCAAGTCAGAACGGACAGTGGAGGAAGAAACTGTTTTTGACGATTGGAAGAGCAAATACAAAATGCTTGTGCCTGGAAAGGCACAATACCAATTTTCCTTTTCTTTTCTGTTTTTCTTTTCTTATCTTTTTTTGGGGGGGGGAGGGGGCTTGTAAATTTTTCTTTATACCACTGAAAACTCCAAGCAGAATCAGTTTTTTTTAAAATCAGTTAAAAACAATTAAATTTTCCCCTTTTATTGAAAATAGATTATTTTATCATATACTCTATGTTCTGATTAGTTTTCCTTCCCTACTTACTCCTCCCAGTTCCTCCTTACCTCCCCATCCCACAGGAATCCACTGCCTTTCTGTCTCTCCCTGTATGCTCTCCCTCAACCCCTTCTCTGCTTCCTACCTGATCCTCCTGTTTCTGCTGCCCCCCAAGTCTACCCATAAAATCTATTCCATTTCCTACTCTGAGGGAGATCCTCTAGCTCCTTCCTGTATGCATAACCTCTAGAGAGGATATCATTTATTTAATGACTACTATCCACATATAAGTGAATATGTACCATATTTATTTCTGTATATCTATGTTACCCAGTAAGGATGATTCTTTTTTTTTTTTTTTACTTGTTCCACCAATTGGCCTACAAATTTCATGATGTCATTTTTTTTAACAGCCAAATAATATACTCTATTGTGCAAATGCACCACATTTTCTTTAGTCATTGTTGGGTTGAGGGACATCTATCTTGTTTCCAGTTTCAGGCTATTATGATTAGAACAGCAATAACAATGCCTGACAAGTGTCCTCCTACTAGGATGGATCATCCTTTGGGTATATGCCCAAAATGGAGTAGCTGGATCTTGAGGTAGATTGGTCCCTATCTTTCTGAGGAGCCACACACTTTCCATAATGGTTGTATAAGTTTGCACTCCCATCAGCAGTGGATGGGTGTTCCCCTTATTCTATAATTCTTACCAGCACGAGCTGTCACTTGTGTACCTGAGCCATTCTGACAGGTACAATTTGAAATACCAAAGTAGTTTGTTTTGTTTTTGTTTTTGTTTATTTGTTTTGCATTTCCCTGATGGGTAAGGATATTGAACATTTCTTTAAGTGTTTCTCAACTGTTTGAATTTCATCTATTAAGAATTCTGTTAGTTGGATTATTTGTTGTTGTTTTTCTCCTGATAGTTTTTTGAGCTCTTTATATATTTGGATATTAGTCTTCTATTGGATGTGAACTTAGTAAAGTCTTCTCCCTTTCTGTAGGCTGCTACTTTGTCTGAATAACTGTTGGATTTTTTTTTCTTTTTTGTATTTTATTGGGTTTCTATACCTCTACCTTCCAACCTTTACTTTACCCTTTTCCCTTCCACCCCCGCCCCCCAACATAATGTAAGAGAGAAAGAAGGTTAGACGGGGAAGGAGGATATAGACAATCCTCTGGGAGTAAAATGGGAGAGAACCCAGTGGCAGCAGCCATAATAAACTTTTTTTTTTCTGATATCCTGAAACAGTATATTCATTCCATCATACCCTGCCATCTCCTCTACTGCATTAGAAACCGAGTTTCCCAGTTTTTCCTAACTACATGTCTGGGAGCCAATTGTTGGGGCTATTTGGCAGGTGGAGGGTACTTAATTGGGTTCTTAACCTAACACCCTTATCTACACTTATTCCACCCAAATCCCATCCAAACCCCAAGACTAGGAAGGAGAGAGGGGAGAAGTAATCAGAAGGGACTAATTCTAGGTAGTTAGAAGGAAAGGGGTTGATAAACCTCTTTAGACTAATTCCTGCTGATTAAGGACTTCAACTTTCTTGGGGCCGTTCCAATCTTCATAGTAAGGTATCTCCAACTTCTCATCAAACCTCAGCAACAGCAACCAGGAGCAGCAGGAGGAACAGCGGTTGCTACAGGCCCTCTCATTTATACCCCAGGCTTTTCCATTTATACCCTCTCCAGAGTACCCAGAATTAAACTCTCTGAAGCTGACAAAGATCACTTCCCTGCTAGTGCATGAGCCAAATCATAATCACCTGCTGTGAAGTGGCCTCTTACCCCACACCTGGGATTAAAACAAAAACATATTCACAGAACATAACTGGTTTTTTAAAGAAACCAAAATTCTCACTACAAATGACAGTGTTCTTTGTCCTACAAAAGCTTTTCATGTTCATGAGGTCCCATTTATTAATTGTTTGTTCTTGTATGTAGGTACTTGTGCTATGAACTTGCCTGTCAGAACTGGATTCATTGTGTTCCATAGATTTGATTGTGATGTATATGTATTTTCATTCAATTTTAGAAATTCTTTAATTTCTTTCTTAATTTCTGTCTTGACCCATTTTCCATTCAGTAGAGAGCTATTTAGTTTCCATGAGTTGGTAAGCTTTCTGTTGTTTCTGTGTTGCTGATATCCGCTTTAATCCCTGGTGGTCAAATATGATTCAGGGATTATTTCAATTTTCTTGTTATCTATTGAACTTTCTTTGTGTCTGAATACATGGTCAATTTTTAATAAGGTTCCATGAGGTGCTGAGATGAAGGTGTATTCTTTTGCGTTTGGGTGAAATGTTTTTGTAGATATTTGTTTCTCTGTTTAGTTTTGGTCTAGATAACCTGTCAATTGGTAAGAGTTGGGTATTCAAGTTTTCCACTATCAGTCTGTAAGGGCCAATATGTGATTTAAGCTATAGGAGTGTTTTGTTTTGTTTTGTTTTGTTGTTTTTAACAAACTTGGTATCCTTATATTTGGAAAACAGGTGTTAACAATCGAAATGTCATTTTGATTGATTTTTTTTCCTTTAGTGAGTATGTAGTGTCCTTCCTCATCTCTTCTGATTTGTTTTGGTTTAAAGTTTACTTTAGTAGATATTAAAATGGCTATACAAGCTTGATACTTAGGTCTATTTGTTTGGAAAATCTTTTTTTATCTTTTTACCCTAAGGTGAAGGCTATCCTTGATGTTAAGGTGTGTTTCTTGGATGTAGCAAGAGGATGGGTCCCTATTTTTTACATCAATTCTGTTCTGTGCCTTTTATATTGGGTAATTGAGACCATTGATGTTGAGAAATATAATGACCAATAATTATTAATTGCTGTTATTTTGTTGTTGGTGGTGGTGGTGGTAGTAGTGCTGCTGATGGTATATGTGTGTGCTTCCCTTCTTTTGATTTTGCTTGACTGTTCTAAGATTATATATTCCCTGTGTTTTCATGGTTTTCGTTAACATTCAGCTGGAGTTTTCCTTCTAGACCCTTCAGTAGGGCTAGATTTGTAGACAAATATTGCTTCAATTTGATTTTATCATAGAATGTCTTATTTTCTAAATCTATGGTGATGGAAAGTTTTCCTGTGTATAGTACTCTGGGCTGGCATCTGTAGTCTGCATTTAGAGTCTGCAGTCCACCTGTTCAGGCCCTTCTGGCTTTTCGAGTCTCCATCAAGAAGTCAAATGTAACTCTAATATGTCTGCCTTTGTGTGTTACTTGGTATTTTTGCTTTGAAATTTTTAATATTCTTTGTTCTCTGTGTTTAGTGTTTTGACTATTATGTGCCAAGGGAACTCTTTTTCTGGACCAGAATATATTTAGTATTCTGTATGCTTCTTGTACCTTTATAGGAATCTCTTTTGGATTAGGCAATTTTCTTTTATGATTTTATTGAAAATATTTTCTGAGCCTTTGATATGGATTTCTTCTCCTTCCTCTACTCTTAATATTCTTAGATTTGGCCTTTTCATAGTGTTACAGATTTCCTGGATATTTTGTGTCAGAAATTTTTTTTTTAGATTTAATATTTCTCTGACTAATGTATCTATATTTTCTATCATATCTTTAATCTCTTCCATCTCTTGTATTCTGTTGGTGTAGCTTGCCTCTGTTTAAGTTCCTAAGTTGTTTGTTTCCAGAATTCCCTCAGTTTGGGTTTTCTTTACTGATTCTATTCCTATTTTCAGGTCTTTAGTAGTTTTATCTATTCCACGCCACTGTTTGTTTCTGTTTTCCCGCATTACTTTAAGAGATTTATTAATTTCTTCTTTAAGAACCTCTATCATCTTCATACAGGCTGTACTTCTGTTGGAGTATTCAGGGCACACTGCAGTAGGGTTGCAGGGCTCTACTGGTGACATATTGTCCTGGCTGATAGTGTGTTTTTACACTGGCATCTAGGCATCTGTTTCCCTGGCCTGCTCAGCTGGTGTGTTCCCTAGGAATATCTGCTGGTGTTTGAGACTGGGATAACAGGATAAGCTGGGGGAAGGATGGCTGAAGGAGATCTTCATGATCAGTCGGGGTTGGGATCAAAGAGGGAAGGAATGGTTTTTGCAACAGAGCTGGAGATGAGACTAGAACATTAGATCTGGAGGAGCAGAAGGAGAGGTAAAGATCTACAGTCATCCTACCTGCTTCCCTGTTAGTGGCCTTTGAGCTAGCAGGGAATGCCTGCTAGAGTTGAGGCCTAGGACAAAGCAATAAGTTGCAGGGGATAGAAGGTGAAGATCTATAAGACTCACAGGAATTGGGAGTGGGGCAGGAGGCTGCAGCAAGTGTTCTGCTGAAGATAGAACTAGGGGTGAGTCTGGGGGGTTTCATTTGAGGGAACAGAGGTAGAGGTGGAAATTTATAGTCAGCCTTCCTGCTTCCCTGGCAGGAGTCTAAATACCAAGTATTCAGTGAGTCTTTGAAATAGTAATTGCAGCACTCATGCAGTACCCCAAGAATCCAGAAGAGGGCATCGGATCCCCTAGAACTGGAGTTAAAAGAAGGCTGTAAATTGTCACGTAGGTGCTGGGAGTAGAAACCGGGTTATCTGCAAGAGCAGCGCGTGCTCTCAAACATCGAACCATCTCTCCAGCACTAATTCTTGATTTTTTTTTTTTTTACTCATAAAAATATAGTATGAATTCATGTGTGTGTAAATTCATGTCTTAAGTGTGGGTGTGGCCCCATGGAGGCCAGAAATGGGTGTTGGATTTCCTTGAGCTGGAGTTATGGGCAGTTGTGAGCTGCCCAGCAGGGGTGGGTGTTGAGAACTAAATTCTAGACCTCTTAGGGGCAGCAAGTGCTTGTAATTGCTGAAACCATCTCTCCACTAAGGTTTTCATATTACTATTTCATTTTTTGCACATACAAAAACTTCCAGGGCTGGAGAGATGGCTCAGAAGTTAAGAGCACTGGTTGCCCTTCCAGAAGTTCTGAGTTCAATTCCCAGCAACCACATGGTGACTTGTAACAATATATAATGCGATCTGGTGCCCTCTTCTGGCATCTAGGCATAGATGCAGGTGGAACACTATACATTCTAAAAAAACACATCTTAAAAAGCAAAAAGCTGCCGGGCAGTGGTGGCGCACACCTTTAATCCCAGCACTTGGGAGACAGAGGCAGGCGGATTTCTGAGTTCCAGGCCAGCCTGGTCTGGTCTACAGAGTGAGTTCCAGGACAGCCAGGGCTACTCAGAGAAACCCTGTCTCGAAAAACGAAAACAAAAACAAAACAAAAAACAAAACAAAAAAAGCAGAAAGCTTCCTGACTACAAGAAACGCTTAAGGAAACCTAGTGAGTGCCCTTGGCAGTGATCTTTCAATATGTTTTTGACTGAGACTTACAATAAGAAATGAATGTGGCAGTCTGGCGGTTCCTCAGAAAATTGGACATAGTACTACCGGAAGATCCAGCAATTCCTCTCCTGGGCATATACCCAGAAGATGTTCCAACTGGTAGGTAATAAGAACACATGCTCCACTATGTTCATAGCAGCCTTATTTATAATAGCCAGAAGCTGGAAAGAACCCAGATGTCCCTCAACAGAGGAATGGATACAGAAAATGTGGTATATTTACACAACGGAGTACTACTCAGCTATTAAAAACAATAAATTTATGAAATTCTTGGGCAAATGGATGTATCTGGAGGATATCATCTTTAGTGAGGTAACCCAATCACAAAAGAAGTCACTTGATATGCACTCACTGATAAATGGATATTAGCCCAGAAACTTAGAATACCCAAGATACAATTTGCAAAACACAAGAAAAACAAGAAGAACAAAGACCAAAGTGTGGATACTTCATTCTTCCTTAGAATAGGGAACAAAACACCCATGGAAGGAGTTACAGAGACAAAGATTAGAGCTAAGATGAAAAGATGGAACATCCCGAGACTACCCCACCCAGGGATCCATCCCATAATCAGCCACCAAACCCAGACACTATTGCATATGCCAGCAAGATTTTGCTGAAAGGATCCTGATATAGCTGTCTCAAGTGAAGCTATGCCAGTGCCTGGCAAATACAGAAGGGGATGCTCATAGTCAGGGCCCCCAATGTAGAAGCTAGAGAAAGCACCCAAGGAGCTGAAGGGGTCTGTAACCCTATAGGGGAACAACAATACCCCCAGAGTTCATGTCTCTGGCTGCATATGTAGCAGAAGATGGCTGTACTGGCTAGTTTTGTGTCAACTTGACACAGCTGGAGTTATCACAGAGAAAGGAGTTTCAGTTGGGGAAGTGCCTCCATGAGATTCAGCTGTGGGGTATTTTCTCAATTAGTGATCAAGGGGGAAAGACCCCTTGTGGGTGGGACCATCTCTGGGCTGGCAGTCTTAGGTTCTATAAGATCGCAGACTGAGCAAGCCAGGAGAAGCAAGCCAGTAAGGAACATCCCTCCATGGCCTCTGCATCAGCTCCTGCTTCCTGACCTGCTTGAGTTCCAGTCCTGACTTCCTTGGTGATGAAGAGCAATGTGGAAATGTAACCTGAATAAACCCTTTCCTCCCCAACTTGCTTCTTGGTCATGAACAATTTGCTTTTGTCCAGGAATAGAAACCCTGACTAAGACAATGGCTTAGTCGGCCATCATTGGGAAGAGAGGCCCCTTGGTCTTGCAAACTTTATATGCCCCAGTACAGGGGAACACCAGGGCCAAGAGGTGGGAGTGGGTGGGTAGGGGAATAGGGCGGGGGGAGGGTGGGGAGGGTATAGGGTACTTTTGGAATAGCATTTGAAATGTAAATTAAATATCTAAAAAAAAAGAAAAGAAAAGAAAAAGAAAGAAAGAAATGAATGTGGGACCAGTGAGATGGCTCAGTGGATAAAGAGCTGGCCATGCAGACTGACAACCTAGTCCCAGAACACATATAAAGGCGAAAGGTCTGGACTGATGCCATGAAGTCATCATATAACTCCACATGTACACTGTGGCACATACATGTTCACACTGACACATACAGTGCACACACACACACACATGCCCGAATACAAGTTTTTAAATTTAAAAATGTACTTCACATGGAGAGGTGAATATGGGAAAAGCACAATGCTATATAGGAATGAACAGATCATAATGAAATTCATTGAGTATGCTAACTAAAACCAGTTTTAGTGAATTTCTAGGCTAAGGCTATAATTCAGTGATAGAACACTCGGGTACTAGCTTCAAGCGCTGGGCTCACTTAACAGCACCAAAGTGAATAAGTACATTCTTACTATAAAGAACTGTGGAGATGGCTCCACAGTGAATAGGAACTCCTGCTCTGCAAGCTTGAGAATCCGACTCCAATTCCTCAGCACTACAGCGAAAGCCAGCATGGTTGCACATACCTGTAACACTAGTGTGATGGGGTGGAGATAGGCCAATTCTGAGAACTTGCTGGTCAGATAGCTTAGCTGACACTGAACTTCCAGTTCATCAAGAGACCCAGTCTCAAGGCAGTGAGATGGAGAGTCATAAAAGAATATACCTCATGTCCTGCTCTGGTGTATACCACATGGGCACATATGTATGTATGTATGTATTGTAAATATATATGTATGCACACACACAAATCACATTTCAAAGGAGATGTGCAGACACATAAAACAAGATTTTGTTTCAAAGAAAAAAATATAAAAGTCTATTTCTTTTTTTTTAAATCAAACAAGGGAGTTGGAATATATGGATTTGCTATTGCATAACCGTACAAATTTCTTATTGGGTTTGTGAGTGGTAATACTAAATTGCATATTAGTTATATTTAAAGAAAAAAACCTATAGCTTTTTAAAGATGTAATTCAAATTTCATAACTTTAAATTTCAGACACAGAGGTGTGCACAAGCTATGTGGGGTGTTCTACATGAGTAGAAAGGTTATGTTGAAACTGAAGGTCACAAGTGTACTGGAGCAAAATAAAGTAGTATCCTGAATTTACTTTAAGGTTGCTCTTCAAAGGGAACAGCAATCAGAATATAAAGTGAATAAATTTTTTTTTAAAAAGAAGATAGCTCTTCAATAATGGCTGCTGCTCTGGTGAAAAGCCAGGGAAGGGCCAAGGCAGCCAGTCAGGACGCCAGTGCTGCATCTGCGGGTGGGCAGGCTCAGACTCCTGTCAGAGCAGGTGTAGAATTTTCCACAGTGATGTCCTGTCAGCACCCAGATAAGCTTCAGATTGGGGACCACTTTAGTTTTCCAAATTAAGGATGCTAGCCTGGTGTGTTCTTTACTGTTCTGTATGTTTTCCCAATAAAAACATGATGAGCCAGGAAACATAGCTCTGTGGGTAGAGTGCTTGCCTATTGTGCATGATGTTCTGGGCTCAATCCCCAGTACCACATAAACCCACTTGGTGGCACTTGCTTGCAATCCCAGTACACCTCCTAAGAAGACCAGAAGTTCAAGGTCTTTCTTGGTTCCACAGAAAACCAAACCTCCCTGGGATTCTTTCTGGAGAAAAAAAAGTTCAAAATGCAGTTCAATTTTTAAAAACTAAATAATAGAAGGACATCATCTAAATGAGGCTGTACCCAAGCTGAGTTGATGATAGTTAAGCTTGGAATGTGTGGAGTAAACCACCTGCTCCGCTCTCTGCATATTTGGAATCCTACTCATAAAACTCTTGCTGGTCACTTGAATGCACATTCAAAATGCAAAGCCTACGCTGCCTGTGCTTCCGACTTCCAAAAATGCAATGCTTCTTGACATTTCCTCGGTTGCCTCTTGAAGTTCAATGTGAATAGCTGCTGCTACTTCGAGAGTGCCTGATAATGTCTATCACTGTGCAAGGATGTATGTCTCTCTGGTGACATCTAAATGTTGATCGTGTAAATTCTGCAGCAACACATAATGTATTTCAAAGGCATGCCAAGTAGCATCAAAATCATTTTTCCCCAAATCTGGGTTTAACCTAACTGTCAAATCAAACTTAAAGGAAAACAAATTACAAAGTTTATTTAGATGACTTCAGCTAATTAATTTTCTCCTCTGATAATATTTTGAACTTTAGGTACATAGAACATTAAGTGCTTAAATCCTGTCATTACTTGTAGTGGCTAATTTACAAAGCAAGCTGACTGCATGCATGAAAAAAAATTAAAACAATTTCTATTTTTGTACTAAGTAGAAACTTCTAACATTAAATACATCTATACTATTTTTATTATGCCAGTAAATATACATTTTAAATGTTGCCATATGAAAGCGATATATCTCTCTCTACCTTCCTTTTGCTAACCTATGAGAAGATGCTACTCAACTCTAATACAGCTGTCTGATGTCGTGGCTTAAGGTCCTTGTGTTCCTTCATCTGATCTTGTGTAGCGGACACCTCTGGCTACGCCCGTCATTTCTATCCCCTCTCCATGCCCCTCTTTCCAGTGCAGCTTGATTTTCAAGCAGGTATCATCTTTTAAAAACAGCTATGCTTTCAGAGGAGCGGTTCCACCCCTGCTAGTAACTAGATCTATTGTTGATCTAAATCAGCGATGTCACTGATTAGCTTTGAAATGAACATGTGACACAACCCTGGCCATAGGCAGCAGTTAAAGAAGTCAGCCAAGATCATTTCTGGGAAAAGGTTTCCAGCCCCAAAGAGACGCAGAGCTTTTTCTCATCTGGCCATTGCTGGAGCCGCACATGAGGCTGGGCCCTGAGGCAACTTTCTGTAGCCCAAAAGGAAACTGTAGACCTGGGCAGGGGTGGGGGGCATCACCTTAACCCACTCTTATCAGACTTGAGGCCCCTGATCATGGTTTCTTAAAATGCTAAATATTCAATGTTGAAGTCTCAGCCCCTTGCAAGTTGCTTTCAGCTAAGAGCTCCCAATGTCACAATCTCTAGACAGAATTTCAGATGAGACTACCAATCTATTATTTATAAGCAATTTGTAACATTTAGAGCAGATAAGGTGACTCCCACACCCCAAACAGCTCGTCATTTGCATCAAGTCATGCAAGATTTGATGTCAAAGGATTCAAACAGTTCAGAGGTCTGAAGCTAGGGCTATTACGGTGAAGAACAGAGAAGAGCAAGGGATATAGATGACTGGTGCGTTGGTCCCCATTAGAAGAAGGGAGGGAGAGCATCACACATCTCGGTTTCACACATCATTATCCCCAATGCATTTGGAGGCATGACTAGAAGATGTCAGCTGCTACCAGGAAAGATCTTCACATTCTGGCTAATTAAAAGACAAGCTGCACTCTTAGAAAGGCTGTCCAAATGGCTGAAGTTCTAAACACATCCCCTAGATGGGCTAACCTATATATTTCACGACATGGTCCTGCATGGTGTATATAAGTCATCATTTAACTTTTGAATTTGTGTATTAGCTGAGATGCTGATCCAATTCCATGCCTGGAGGTTTTGGCAGTAGAGCTTTTTACCATAAAGGGGAGAATGAGCCCCTCTCATTCAACCATCAATGAGCAATTAGTGGACAAGGATGGGCTGCCCTTGCTGAGACACTTTTTAAAAAAAATCTTTTTCCCATTTTTAGATTTTAGAAAATATAACTGGCCAAAGCAAAGGTAGGTAGGACCTGGTTTCCATCATCAGAACGGAGATGTGTAGACAACGTATTTTAACTCTGAAAAACGTTTGAGCTCCTTGAAAGAAAGGGACTTCGTAATTCTCAAATGAGAATAATGATATATTTTATGTAAAAGAGTTATATGCTTGGCTTGTGATATTTAAAGCAAAATGATCACAGCATATGCTTGTTTTATGTGATCTGAAGGGTGACATTCGATTTTAGAACATTGCCTGGCACACAGTAGGCATGCAGATACTGGGTGAAGGAGTATTTGTTAACTAATTGCTGGGGTTGGTATTTAAAAGGATGGAGACATTCATATTTCATTCATCTGAATAAACTATTCTTTCTATCTTCTTAAAACTTCTAAATAAGTTTAAAATCCTTTTTGCATGCTACAACATTAGAATAAATTACTTCTATTATTGCCTCTCTTTTTTAAGCTAACTTTTTTTTTGGACTGGCAAATATATTTTTAAGCATTTTCTAAAGCTAAATTAAGCTTGATAATTACGTGTAAATTGCGATGTGAGTGGCAATTCTATTTCAACTCTAAAATCCACTCTCTACTTGCCAGTGTTCTTAATACAACATCAGGATTTCAGGGGAAAATGAGTAGAGGTTGTTAGTCATAGCTGCTTGCCATGGAAGCTTCCCTGGGCTTATTTCATAGATGCTTTTGTTTCATTTTTAAAAATCTTATAGTAATTCTAATCACTCAACATATCTTTCATTAGTAGGAAAAGATGTTACAAGCCCCATTTGAAACCACACAAAGTATACACTCTGTTCTACTCTGACCAGCACATGTACTGTTTCCTAAAGGCTTATCAAATCCAAGTCTTTGAAAATGCATACACTGTAACAGATTTTTTTAAAGACATGATGGAAAATATATACCACCCAGCTAAACACGCTCTTGATTTAGAATCGAGGCCTATATGTTTCTATTTCCATAGTGACTATGGCTGTGGAATCGACATGTTTTAATTTAGATATGAGATTATAAACATCATTTGGAGACAGAATTTATTTTCTTCTCCTGCAATATCTGAAAATTGATCAGTCTAAGTGCTGAGCAGAAGCAAATTCTGGAGCCAGATTGTACAAATATTGGTTTGAGGGTCACTTACAAAGAACAAAAGGTCAGTTGTGTTTGTTTTTCAGAAAGTTACAAATTTATTTTTTAAAACTTAGAAATAACAGAATTTGCTGGCGGTGGTGACACAGGCTTTTAATCCCAGCTCTTGGGAGGCAGAGGCAGAGGCAGAGGCAGAGGCAGAGGCAGAGGCAGAGGCAGAGGCAGAGGCAGAGGCAGAGGCAGAGGTAGAGGCAGAGGCAGAGGCAGAGGCAGGTGTATCTCTGAATTCAAGGCTAGCCTGGTCTACAGAGTGAATTCCAGAAAAGGCAGAGCTACACAGAAAAATCCTGTCTTGAAAAACCAAACTAAACCACCACCAACAACAAAAGAACAGAGTTTATATGCTTTATAAACTAAATAAAAATAAAAGAAAGTAGTTTGTAAACAGAGGTCCTCTGAGGTATTTTAGGTTACACTAACATCTGTCTGTAAAAGAAATCAGGATAATTAGTAACTACCATTTCTACTGACTTTTCTTTGCTGTATTTCTTTAGAAAAAATGGAAATAAGACATTTCATGCATATTAAGTATGAACAAGTGTAGTTAGGGTATAACGCATATTTAGGTCAAAGAGAACTCTAATGGATGGGGACACAGTATTTTCACACTTCACTTTTTTCAATGAGTTGTGTTGAGCTCTGCTTCCCATAGGCTGGTGCCAAGGAGAGGTGGGCAAGCAGAAGACAGCTTCTGAGCAGAAGGCTGGACTGAGGGAAAGGTCCTGGGGCTCCACAGTAAGAAGGTTGTTATGTGCTCAATGCAGGGCTTCTTAAACAGAGAGGCAGACACATATCCAGTCCTCAGTAACGGGATGAACATGGTGGGATCACTGAACCCAGCTGGCACAGAAGCAGACATCATTCAACACCTTGCCACCTGTGATACCAAACAGCTGCACATTCTGGGAAGGGCAGTTCCCACATGTGATTCTACCTCTAGGGGGCGGAGGAGGGAAGATCTTAGGCTTGAGGCCAGCCTCACACAGCATGACCTTAATTATATATTATATATAAAATGTGTGTATGAGAGAGGGACAGAGAGAGGGGAGAGAGAGAGAGAGAGAGAGAGAGAGAGAGAGAGAGAAAATAAAAGCAAGAGCCAGAGTCATTACCGTAACCTCTGAACTGCAGCTTTTGCTGTGGGTGAATAAGGTTGGAAAATCCTAATCAATTTAACCTTTCCAATTCTTTCTGATTGCTTTTTGATTTTCTTTCTTAAGAATGGAGATAAATGAAAGGTTTACACAGCTCAAGGATTTCTAGCACTGCCCTACTTTCAGAAGCTGGTTCCTTAGTCTGAGGAGAGAGAGTTGGCAAGAGAAGACATTATTTTGTTTAATTGTTTCATTCAGCAACATCAGTATAAGGCTAAGCTGAGCAGGAGGTTTCTCTAGGGCAAGTTTCCCCTGAGAGTCCCCAAGTATCTACCGCTTGATAGCAGGAGGCTAGCACACTTTTCAAAGAGCTGTAAAGAGCATGTGCTTTTAGGTCTTCTTTGCTGAGAGACTCAGTGGGGGCTTGCTGGTACTCAAGAGTCTAGGAAAAGCAGTGAATATCCGAAGAGATGACACAGCCATTTGTTCAGCACTTAATGCACACATACTATACATGCTGGCACTCTGGGATCCAAGGAATGCAGTGGGGAAGGAGCATAGGGAGGTCTTTGCTCTAATGAACCTTATGCATCAGTTTGAATGCAGAGGGGAAGATAGTATGTAAAGCCACAGAGGGTGATGAGGCATATTTGTGGGAGGCAGGAGCAGAGGAAAGGGGGGATGATGATTTATTTATTTTGTAGGAAAAAAAGTGTCACAGTTCAGGCAGATTGACAGGGGAAGCCTTTTGCAATCTCAGAGGGCAGCATATAAGCAAACACCCAAAGGAAGAGGAGAAAGAGGGCCTAGAGGGAAGCATAGTACACACAAAGGTCCTGGGGCAGGACCTTGCTTGCTACCAAAGAGGCCGGAATAGTTGAAGTGAAGTAGATAGATGAACTCTGAAAAGTCGATGTGAAGGAATGGGGTGAGACTTTGTAAGGGACAGTGAGGGATCGCCCTGAGTTATCAAGAGGAACTTATTGGAGAGCTTTGAGCATTGAGTGAGGATATCCAAAGCTTTCCAACAACTATTTACTGAACAACATATCCAAGAGGGAAAGAAGGAAAAACAAGAAAGAGGATAAGTACTTGCTCCCTAAAAGTTTAGATGAGAAGAATGCACAGGGAAGTTAACATCCTGTAGGGTGTTCTGAGATATCGTTTGATAGGAGCCTTAAAGGATGCCTTAAAGGAGGAGAAAAAAGGCAAAGTCAGGGTGGGGGTGGGAAGAGAACATCAGGCAGAAGCAAAGGGATAAGGCTTGCAGCCAGGACTGCAGCCAACATAGAGGCTAATCTCAGTGCAGACGAGGAGTAGGAGGCGAAGAGAGACTGGAGCCATGGGCTAGAGACAGGCTAAGCTGCTAAAGGGACGGAAATTTAAATCAGTGACCCAAGACAGAAAAACAAATGTCAGTCATCACAGAAAGCATATAGATAAAAAGGCTTTCATTTTAGAGAAAAACGAGTCCCACTGAAAAGAAGCAGGACCAAATTCCACATCTGGCCAGGTTCACAAGGAGAGAAGTCATTGAGCACAGATGGAGTTCAGTGTCTCCAAGCACTTGCTTAGCCTGTCACGACTCAGGACCAACAGGAGCCTTTGGGAGTTTGTTTCTCCTACTGCAACATGGCATGTGCCTAGCAGGTTGGAAAAATTAAAAATAACATTCATCAAGTCCATGAACATAGCAAATGCCAAGTAAACTATAATTATCACGATAAATATATATATATTCTGCTCATTTCGGTTTCTTCTCCCTAGTTGTGAGCACAGGACAGGCACCAGCTGCACTTTGAACTTTGTGTATCATTTGCAACTCATAGTTTTGGTTTTGGTTTCCAAAGAACAGAAACTTTACTTTATTCACAGCTTAGAATTGGTGCATGCCTACAATGTGCCAGGCATAGGACTTGGCACTTGACACTCTAACCTTACCTTACCATGTGTTACTTGGAGTGTTCTGGGGAGCAAACTTGGAAGGAACAATGAAATACATAACATATGAGAGCATAAGACAAATGAAAGGAAGACATGGACGTGACTGAGGCAGAGAAGAACCAAGGGAGTCCAGCACTGATGGTAAGGGGGAGAGATAAAGGCTCTCCCCAAAGATAGTCATCTGTAAAAGCCAAATCTGGGCCAAGGGCCACTCAACAGTGTTACTGCACTCCTTCATTTCTAGGAAAGACGTCTTTCTCTAAAGCAGGTTACACTTCCTCGAGGAGCAGGAGACAGGCCCAAGAATGAAGTGAGGAGAAGGAAGGGTGCTTGGGCAGAGTAAAGAAAATGGTACATACAAAACACCAGCAGTCAGTGGACGCAAACTCAGTAGGAACGTAGCCCTTAGCAGAGAACTCGGGTAGCCAGGCATGGAAGCTGCTGTTTGTCTGTCCAGCACTGAGGAAGCTGAGGTAGCAGGTTCTGAAGTTTAAGGTCAGCAAGGGCTACATATTATAAAAGACCTTGTTTAAAAAAAAAAAATCATGGGAAATCAAGCAAAGTACTCCCGAGTAGCAAGTACGTGCTGTCCCAGAGGCCAAGCCCACACCACTGACCTCCAATGCTATTCCTTTCCTACCGCCTACTCAGAAGTCATGCAAAGAAAACGCTGTAAGCTCATAGCCACTTGTGAGTTCTACAAAGCTCCCCTCCTGGGATGTCATCGAAAACACAGTACATTCTTCCAACACAATATTCCTTTGCGGTAGACAGTCAGAAGTCTTATGTCAATTTTATAGATTTGAAAGAAAACCATAGAGACTCTGTGTACCTTCTCCATATTAATCCTAGACCTACAATTTAAATCCCATGTTTACTCTACCTCACTCAGAACAGCTAGCTCTGCTATGGCTCTCATCCCTAGAAAAACCCACACACTTTATTATAGATGTGTAAGATATGAGAAATTCATGTGAGAGAAAAGGACGGTCAAGAGGAAGATTCTCCTAAAGCCATGCATTTTTATGAGTCAGCCAGAGCCACCAGGCACCTTCAGCTTCCGGCATCTTTCCCTTGCAAGCCATGCTGGCAGTGAACTTACCAGCTCCTTCTAGCTGTTACTGCACAACCCAGCTGGTGCTAACCTGTAAGGAATGGATCCTGTATCTTAAGGTTTGTGAGCCCATCTGAAGAGGAATGAGCACACTTCAAGTCTGAAGAAGTATCTTGGAAAAAAAAAAGTGCTGAAAGAAATCTGATTCAGGAAGCTGTTGTGTTTATCTTCCAAGGTCTCTTGAATAATAACAAGATGACATAGTGTGTTGTCCTCGATTTCATGCCTTAGCTATCAGGACTTTGAGTGTTTATGGAAGTATATTATTTCTCTTGGTAACCCCTGTAGCCAGTATATGTTTCTCCTATTTCTGTCTTTGATTTCCTGTTTGTACTGATAAGCTTACTGAATGTGTGGGGTTCTGAGTGGTACTGTAGGAATGCATTTTGGTAAAGGAGAAAGGATGAAGCTTCTTGCTCCAAATGTGTTGCATGAAGGCGCATGACTATCACTCCAGATATTTAGGAGACCGGAGTTCGTAAGAACATTACAAGCTCAAGGCCAGCCTGGTCAACTTAGCACAGCTTGGAAAAATAAAAGCAGGAAGGGTGGAGTGTAGCTCAGACACAGAAAGGGTGGAGTGTAGCTCAGACACAGAAAGGGTGGAGTGTAGCTCAGACACGGAGTGTTTCTCCTCAAACCGTACAAGGCCCTCTATTCCATTCCTAGTGGCTCACCTTTTTAAAAAAGGCAAAATAAAACAAACAGAAGATTTTTTTTTTGTACCAACAATTGAAGCCAGACTTCAAGCCATTTCAGGGTTTGCTCTCATAACTGTTTCTAGAGTCTGTGCTGAGAGCCCCTCCCCCATTTCTATTTAACCGTATTTAACAAGTTGTTGCTATATCATGGGAGTGCTGGGTGGAAAAGGAACCCCATTGCCCTAAGAGATCTTTCTATGCAAAACCATCTCCATTCCCATCATGACGTGTCATTTTTAACCTCTCTTGTCTCTGAGACACTCACTCTACCTCCTGCAGATGACATTTTTATTTTAAATACAGGTTTGTTTTGTTTGGGTGTTTGTTTTTTTTTTTTTCTTTGTTTTGGAGTTTTGAAACAGGGCCTTTCCAAGTAGTCCAGGCAGGCCTCTAACTCAATGCCCTGTTTCTGAGTGCTAACTCCTGGGATTGTAATTGCAGGCTATGACTCTCAATGTATGTTTTGCTTCTTGGAAGAAACATAAAACAACAAACAAATAAATAAAATAACCCTTTTAGAGGAAAAAAAATCCATGGCTGAGCAAAGTTTTTTGAGGCCTGCAATTCCAGGAGCTAACCTGAATTAGTTAGGCTGATGCATAACGTCCATAGGCTTACAACCGCCTTGGGCCATGTAGAGAGTTCCAGGCCAGCCAGGGCTACATAAAGAGATCTCCCAAATCCCTCCCCTCCCCCAAAGTCAAAGACACACATGTAAGAAGCATAGAATGTATAGGTTCTGCATGTCTGAAGATCCCCAAACATGATATTCAGGTCAACTAAAAATGCTGGGGAGGAGAGGGCCAGGGAGAGTAGGGGTGTCTAAGTGTGTATATAAAAGTGTGTGTAGAATGTGTGATGTATGTATGTATGTAAGCATGAAGGTGCATGTGTCTGAACAAAGGCATGTGGAAGCTGGAATAGGGCATTGGGTAGCTTCCTCTATCACTCTTTGCCTTATTCCCGTCAGACATGTCCCTCACTGGCCATGAGGCCCAACCTTTTAATTAGGTTGGCTGGCAAAGGATCATAGCAAAGTTTGGCTTTTATATGGATGCAAAGAGATTTAAACTCATGTTCTCTTGCTGACACAGCAAGCTCTCCTATCTGTTGAGCCATTCCCCCAACCTAAAACCGTCATCCTAAGTTTTACATGTCCATTTCAAAGGATGGTAACAAGCAAACGAGTCACAGCTATACCAATGACTGCTTCAAACCTTACATTTCAAGGCACAAAAATACAATTCATGCTAACTGTTCTGGAAAATTCGGTTGAACAACATGAGGTTTCTTGAGAGGACAAAGGGAAGGTAGAAATTACAGATTTGGAAGGGTATCCTGTAGGAGTGACAGGCTGCTTCACGTCGCCTTGGGACGCACAACTGCCAGTTATCTGCAGTTTGATCACACTACTCAAGAGTTTGAGTCCAGAGAAAGCATCCACCTGACCTAGTTACAGCCCCGTATCTATTCCCAGCCCATGAGACTGGAATACGAGGACTTTGCCTCACAGTGGCAATGCTCTGTGCTCGGTGAGAGGGGCAGGAAAGCAAAACCAGAATGCTCATAAGCCAGAAGAAAGGGTAGTAAAGGCTGGACAGGCAAAGGCAAACAATGGAGCCATCCTAACAGTCGCTCTCCTCAGACACCCTACAAGGCAGCATGAGGAGCTTGTGTAACAGTTCACTCTACCGTGCCCCTCCCCTGACACCAAGGCTAGGACTCTGACTTCTGTGACTGCAGGAAGTGTGAGCGAAAGAGTGGTATCCTGGAAAGCTCTCACCCAAAAGTCTGTTAAGAGTCTCAAGTTCCTAAGACAAGCAACCACCTCCTTGTGGAAAATATGGCCTACCCAATATAACTGTTAAACAGTCACATTTAAGTCAAGGATGTGTTGCTTCGGTGATTCCATCTGGAGACTTGGCTGGGAAACGCACGGTTGGGAAACATGGCAGCAATATCTCTTTCTATAACATTTTTCACTTTGATCAATTACCATTCCATTTGATAGGAAAATTGTATGTGGGTCAAAGGCCTATGCCACCAGCTGCCCAGGAGTGTTCTTTACTTCTTGTTGGAATTCCTTAGGGGGGAAAAAAAATCCTTTTCTGAATTCCAAGAAAATTTAAGTTGGACCAATCAATGGGCACACTGGGCTGTGGGGGAGGGAGAGTTGCTTTCAAAATGAAATGCAAGTGGGTCAGTCTGAGGGGACAACTGGAAGTTGGTCTGATTGGACTTAGTTCTTGGGTGCACCCGAGAGCTTAACTGCACCAGAATAGAAGGTACCAACTATTTCAAATAGCCTTTACCAAGGCACATTCCATTTGGCTGTCATGTTCTATTTTTCTTCCTGGTGTTCATCGATCTCTGAAATTATTTCATGCATCTTGCTTTGCCACCCAGCTCCCGCCATCAGGATGACAACCAACAAGGACAAAAATCAGTTTTGTTCACCACAGGCGGGCCTTTAATAAGTATTTGTTTTATTCCTACAGGGTGACTGCTTGCAGTAACCAACTAACTCCTAGGAAGGAAAAAAAAATCAGGTATGGGGTACGCTCGTGATCCTAGCACTCAGGCAGGCCTACAGAATGAGTTCTAGGTCAGCCAGGGCTGCAGCGCAGGCAGACATTTTCCTCTCCGTGCTATCTGCTCCCATAAGCACTGGGTCAGGCCAGTGATACAGGTCTGCCCTGCTGTGCTCCTAGCACCTTCCTTTGCTAAAGAACACTGCAGTCCTACATGCCTCCCTGACCAAGTTTCGCAGCATCTGAGTAGTAATAATAGGAGTCGTAATTAGCAGTGAGATTACAAGCCATTTACCAGTCGCACGCCAGGCATTTCCTACATTTTATGCCAATTTAGTCATATTCCAAATATTTCTTTAACTTTTTATTGGTCCTTTGTGAGTTTCACTTCACGTACCCATCACATACCCCAGTCCACTCATATTCTCCTCCCCTTGTACCTGCTTTCCGCCCTTGCAACCTCCTCCCCACAAACGAGAAAAATTAAAACTCTTGAGGAAGCTGTAGTGTCAGTGTGGCCCACAGTCTACCCTTCTGTCCATGCTTCATTGCTGGCAAATGGTCGCTGCACTGATTCACTGATCTTAAAAGGCCTCTTGCTTCTGCTACGCTATCAATCCTAGAACCTCCCCAGGCCTCCTCTCAGATCTCCTGTTGTTGCCCTGTCTGGTGAAGATCCTATAGTTTTGGATCTGTAGGACTGGTTCCTTCACACACTCCAGCAGGAGGTAGATGTTGACGTGGGCTAATTCAAAACCCTGGATCTGGACCTGAGAGGTATCTAAGCTGTAGGACTATGGATCCAGACATGGCCACCAGTGGCAGCACAGGCCAGGTGACCTGTGACATCCACAACTAGTCACATCAGGTGCTCCTCACTGCCCTCCGGTCTCCAGCTCTGCCTCCCTTCACTGTGGACACAGTCTTCTGTTTCACTTTCTCTTCTATTTCTCTGCCACTTACTTGCTCTTCTTGGTGGCACCAGAGGTCTCTGAGTGTCTGGTGTCATCTCAGGACTGGTCTCAGGAGTGCTACGCCCTGCTCATTTATGATGGCACCAGGCAGGTATCATCTCTGGTATGGTTTCCCCCGCCCCCTCTCCACACACCCAGGCCTGCTGGTTGTGGGTCTGGTGGTCAGATCAGGCTAGCTCTCTCTAGCTCCCTCTAGCTCTCTGCCCAGGGTGCTCTGGTGTTGGACTGGTGGCGGTCTCAGGCTCAATTTTTTTTTTTTTTTCAGAAAAAGTTAGGCTACTGACCATTCAGAGATATTCATAGGTCAGAACACTGAGTGTTGACATAGCCTCTCCCCTCTCTGCCATCTACTGACGCACAAGTGACACAGCAGCCACACCTGCCACACTTCTATCATATTCTGAATAGCAAAGCTTGTAAAGACAAAGCAACCAGATCTTTGAAGCTGATATAAGGAGGAGCTGATGGTTGTTGAAAACGGCTGCTCCGCGGAAGCCCACAGCCCAGGGCATTGCAACTTATTGCCACTCCTGTGTCTGGAAACAGTGTAGTCAGACTTCCACTGATAAGGCAAGTCCTCTGGCCTTAAGATATCTCTAACTCCAGGAGACCACCACACCTTTAGACGTTCTTGGAATCTTAAATACACAAGCCAGTCACTCCCACTGGAGTGATAATTGCAATCACTTACCTCAATGTCTGTGACAGGTGGGTCAGGTGGGTTCCGTGTCTGTCGAGGTCCTCTTACTGTCTGGTTTGGTGGATGTTGCCATACTCCTTTCCCACAATAGAAACCCAAATCTTAAGAGCTGGCAAGCCTCTAGCATACAGTCCCATAGCTCCTCAGGAGAGCTGGACTTCACTGTTTGGTCAATTGTTATCAAATTCCTTATACACCGCAAAACTGGGGGCCTCTGGCTCAGGTTTGCACTCTGGGTAAGTTTCTCTTTTTCCTCCCGGCCTCCGGAGTTAACACCTGTTTCTCTTTGACACCTCAGGAACCACTCTTCCCAGAGAAACATCTTGGACTTCCCTATTTTCTGTGTAGTTATCACCAGGGACTCTTAGGTCTTACAGTCGCTATTAAAATAAACACTTGAGAAGTCTACAGAACACCGGGTTCAGTCACACCAGGGTTCCATAAGGTGAGCATAAGATTTTGATTATCTGGTTTTTCTCTTCCAGCACTGTCAATATAGGAAGATCTTCCCTAACAATGCAGTAAACAGGCCCACTCCAGGATGGCTAACCACATTCAACCCAAACATAAAGTTTCTGCTGTGCCAAAAGTCCTGGATAAGACTCTCCTTGCCCCCTTTTGGGTCAGCTGCTCAGTCCTGAGCCCTTGCCTGTGGGCTGCTGTGCTATGATTGGCCAAGCCTGGGTCACATGCCAAGCGTGGCCGGATGGAATAGCTCCCACCTTAACCATATGGACTGAGAGTGGGGGGAGGGGTGACTTCTCCAAAGGAGATGTTGGATGTTGTTACCAGACGGGAGAATGACGATCAGCAGCAGAAATAACAGATGCCCACTACACACACCAACCCAGACTGGATTCAATGCCCAATTTTGTCTTCATAACCACGTATCGGGTGGAGATTTTTGTTGCATGTGTTTTTCTCTTCTACTAAACTTATAAACTCCTCCAGGGCAGAGGCTGAACCCTCTTTGTAAATCTAGCACCCAGTAAAAAGCTTGACACCTAAGTAGTAATAAAACCATATTTACTGAATGAATAACCAAATGTATTAATTTAAAAAGAGCCGGTAATGCTACCTCGTTTTCGGTAGGCAGCATCAGGGTGAGGTGGGAAAAGAACACAGATGCTAAGTCACTGTTTTCACCATGGAGTCCGGGAAACCTCCTGCACCAGAACAACTTGCAGACGCTGGGCAAGCAGGATTGGTTTGCTGGGCAGCTCAGTAAATAAGGTGGAGGCAAGTTTAGCAAAACTTAATGCGATTTTTATGCACATTTGTGTTAAAATCATGGCGTTCCTGTTCTGTAAACTAAAGGTAGGTGCGGTTATACTTGTCCAACCCCTCAGTTTGCTGTCCTTGAAGATGGGGTGAAGAAGTATGGTATGCCCAAGGCCCTGCGTTTGATCTTCAGAAATAGATTAGTTAATAAACAAACAAGAGACTAAAGAAGCTACATGCCTAGAGAGGAATCAACTCAAGAATTTCAGTGGTTTTTCTTATAAAATGTTGGGCTTTTTCTACTGGAATTAGTTCTGGTAGTAGGCCTTTAGAATGATTGTGCGCGCCTGCCAGTTGCTGTTCTGAAGACACAGTTATGTGTTTAATCATTTCATCCTTACCACAGGCCTGGGAGACAGGTATTCTTACCATGTCCATTTAAGGTTGTGTGTCAAATGTGTGTATGCACTTGGGTGTGTTGGGGAGGTCAGAGGACTACTTGCAGGGTTGGTTCAGTTCTGTCTTCCCACAGGCATCAGGCTGGGCAGCCTCGTTGGCCCCCAACGTGCCCATTTTGCAGATACAGAGACAGATAAAAAGTCTTTGTCAGCTTGAGTAGCTGAGGCAGGATCCGAAGTCAGCTTACTTCAGTGTCAGTCCCATGGCTCCTAACACTATGGGGTAAGTTCTCCTTAGAAGTGGCTCATCTTCCCCTAGAAAATCCACCAAACATTTAGGATCCACAGTAAAAAGTAAAACTACTTGAAGACAAAAAGCTCCAAATAAGACCTCTGATTTAAAAAGAAGAAAAACATTTAGACAGGAAGGATTCAAGGGCCACTCACTCACTGGTCAGATCTGCAGCTCAGAGAAAGAGAACACTGTTTACCAGAAAGCTGGTCTGCCTGCAGCAAAGAAGCCCAGGGCTCTTCTCCTCCTCAAGCACCTCTCTAGGTTCTGTAACACCTCTGTGCTTTGAGAACCAGGAGTCGTCTTTAATCTTAGATGTCTGTTTTTATTTTGAATTGCTGTATTTCTTTTTCCTTCCTTACTTCTAGACACCAATGTATTTCTCTCTGTGAAGCATGAGCAAAGCCCGAGGTGCAAGCCAAGCCCTCAGAAATGTGATAGCTGTTACCAAGGATCTGAGGAAAAGTAACAAACCTAGACTCAAAAAATCAAAACGCTCTACTCTAGTATCTGGGGTGGCACCCACCCTAGTCAGAAATGGGAAGCACAGGCTTTGTTCCGGGGTGCTTGGCTGCTGAACCACTCTGAACCCCCTTCTCACCTGTGGATTCTGTGCTGGCTTTGCTGAGCACTGTGTTAAAGAACCTTCAAACATGCTTGCTCTAAGGAGTGCCTGGATGTTTACAGTTAGTGAACACATGTATCCTGTCTTGTTCAGACATATAACCTTGACCTACTTTGTGCAAACAAGGACATATTAAAATACGACAATTTCTTAGGCCTGGTAAAGAGGGATGAGATGCGATTTTAAATACGCCATGCCCTATTCCACCAAGCCAAGTGTGAACAAAGTCTTGCCTTTCTTGCCACCTCTTCCCCACCGCAGAATTGGGTTGAGAACTTTGAATGGCTACTGAAAGAAAGGCTAGTAGACCACCTTAGTATATGTTGGTAACATATGGTACCCCCCTCCCAGAGGCCAAGTGGGGCCTTAAAGAGAAAGGGTAAATGCCAGGAGCTAATTATCGAATTAAAAGAACTTTGGGAGGTTCCCCTCAAACGTTGGCCTGCTCTCTCTCTCTCAGAACATCTCCAGGCTGTGGGATGGGCAGCAAGCTTAGCACCTGCAGAGGTCTGGGATGGGGAGGCTGTCCTCTGTGGAGAGCCTGCTTTTCATCTCCTTTTCTAACTCTTGGCCTGTTGGGTTCTTCACACTGTCTGTCCACTGTCCAGCAGAGGGCCTGGCCATGGCTCCCTTCTCTTGAGCTACTTTCATCCAGTTTTTGAGCAGCCCCATTTCAGATTGGCCTTTTTATGTTTGATATAAAGAATAGTTGTTGGCCAATTTCATCTTTTCATCGCTGTTCTCTAGGCCTGAATCCAAGTAGTTTGTCAGATGCTCATTAACTCCCCCTTTGGCTCTTTCTAGTGTGTCTCCTAAGCTCATTGTGCCAAGAACTAACGCTTTCTTTTACACGATTCTCTTTCTCTGCTCCATCAGGGAGACAAATTACTTTCCAAAAGGGATCGCCAGGGATGGTTTAATGAGAATTTCTCTGGGGCTAGGCATGGAACGCAATGTAGTTAACATTCGGTGGACTTAATTGGACTTTTCTTTTCTGCCTCTTTTTTAAAAAAAATCTGAAGCTATCCTGTTAATCTCTCATTTGTAATCAATTGTGTTGACTAAACAAAAGTCTAGGTCGTCTTTTCTTCCTGTCCCAGACAATCCTTTGTTGCCTCTAAATGCCTAGTTCTTGAGTGATCCTGGTTCTGTAGATGGGCCCGATTGTTGACAGTTCATTATTGCGCTTTTGTCCAGTTAATCTTTCTTGCTGTGTTTTGCATGTGCATGCCTTAATGAGCTCCGTTGGCAATTAACATGTTTCTGGGAGCAAACTGGTTGCTCAGACGTTTGAGAGGGACGTGCAGGGAAAAGGGCAACGCAGCTGCCTTGAGGTTGTTTATTTCCCAGCGTTTTCTCAAGACTCCTGTACCCTCTTTGGTAGCACCCCCTTCTCCTCCTGCCCCCTCCCCTCCCCCCAGCCCATTTACCACCTGCTCACCTGACTTGTTACTACTCTAACTCTAGGGTCTGGCTCAGGCAGCCCTCGACCTTTTTGTGAGCCAAATAGCAAAATGGGGCTCCGTGTAAACCCATTTCTGCAGCCAAGGCAAGAGCATGCGGAGTACCCCCCAAAATGTATCTGGATGCTGGCACTTCTCTGTGTCGCTCTTTGTAGAGAGGAACCTCTAACCCGCCTAAGGCAATAGGACTGTACAATCTGTTATGTACAAGGCTGTGGCTTTGGAAGAAGGGTTTTTTCTTTTTCTTTTTTTCTTTTCTTTTCCTTTTTTTTTTTTTTGAGTCTTGCTGGCAAGATTGCTGAAGTGTGAGCAGTCATGGACAGAACAAACATCTTGTAGGGGAAAAGATAATTGGAGTCTTTTTTGTGTCTATGACAGGATTCCCTTCCCCCGCAATTTGATTTTTTTAAAATATTTTTTCAGGGTGGCCTCTTCAATTTAATCAAGGTTAGAATATTAATATGCAGCGGATGACTACCTTGTTTAAGTCATTTATTGATATTGCAAACTTCAAGTCATGCAAACAATTTAATATTATGGAGGAAAAAAAATGAGAGAAAACAGAGCCTTTTGCCCACCGATTTCCATGAACGAAGCTAAGGAGAATGGTTAAAGAGGGAGCTCGGTGCTGGCTGTGGAAGATGCTGACTCTTTCCAGGAGAAGCCTGTCCTGGATCCCACCACCAAGATAACAGACTTCTTCAAGGAATGGCGTCCAACCCCTAGGAAGGCAGAGCTAAGCTGCCTAGATTTGGAAGAACTGTTTATCTTCAATTACCTTCAGATGTGAAATAACACCTTCTCAGGTGCACACAAGATTGGCAGGAGCCTAGTTTGGAGGTTAAGTAACAATCAAGAGAAACAACCTCAAGGCGGTGGGAACATGGGGGAAACTGCACAGGCCCATCCTAGTTAGAGCACCTCTTCCTGACAGCACTAGGTCCATCTGAGCCGGATTTTATTCACTTTGGAGTTTGCAAAGAAACAACCCCCTAGTACTTCAAAACCGCCAACCTGAAGACTCGTTATTTTCAGTTTACAAGGAGGGGAGATCTTTTTGTAAAAAAAAAAAAAAAGTTACATGAAAAGTTACAACAGAAGACTTTCTCAAGGTTCTCTTGCTTGATGGTTAGAAAGCTGGATGGCATGCTTCCTCTTCCATTTAACAGGTTTCCTTAAGAGAAGGACACTTGACTGTAATTTCCTACAAGCCATTTCCCTCCACACTTCGCAGCTCGCCATTCGCCTTTGTATAAATATCTTCCTGAGGTGTTTTAAGATGTGCTTGACATGATAGGATCTCCAAGCAGCATACCTGAAAAGGAATGCTTGGGAGATGGTAGTAGTGGTGGAAGGAGAGGAAGAGGAGGAGGAGGAGGAGGAGGGGAAGGAGGAGGAAGTTTGATAGAAATGACTGATATAGAGTACTCAGGTGTTCTAGAATGGTGTGGGATCTAAGAATGTCAAGCAAAGTTAATAAAATACTTTGAGAAGAAAGGGAGAAGCAGAGAGATTGACCTCTCAAACTCATGCAGCCTCCAGGAGGGAAGTTCATAATCTCTGTGGCCATGTCCTCCTCACCCCTCCGGGGTTTCCTGGGTTTTATAGCCTACATAGAGAGTTGGTAGTTAAATCTGCCTGCTCCTGTGGGTCCCGATCTCTCCTCTGGGAACTGCAGCCAGAACAAGATAGCATTTAAATTCCCTCTGGCTTCCTCGCCCCCCTCCCCTGGCTACATCTTCCCAGACTTGGGGGAGGAGGAAGGAGAGGAATACAAAAAAACGAGGACGCTCTCCTTTCAGGAAATGGAATTCTAATGTACGCGTTCCTATTTCTGAATCGGAGGTACTAAAAATACCCCTGCGACAGCCTGAGGAAGCTGTCGCTGTCCTCTGTGCAAACAAAATCGACAATTCTCCTCAATGCAATGGGTCTTCGGATTGGGAGGGGGCCCAGGACAGAAGGTTTGGCTGTGACCAGGAGAGATCTTCCACCCTGGCCAGGAGCTTCTCCAGGCCACAATCCTGAGATTGCTTTCCATCAATGAAAACTGAAGGAAGCGATGGTCTCTTAGAAGCCCGGACTTTGGATCCCTGCCCTTCCTAGCCGTGAAACTCTGGGCATGTCATTTAGATGGTCTCTCTGCCTCTACTTTTTCTCTGCAGAGTGGGAATAATCACACACACACACACACACACACACACACACACACACACACACACACAGCTTGCAAATTGTTGCTAAAGCCACAGTAAAGGTGTTGAGTGCCTGGCTGGGAAAGAGAGCTCTAGAAATAAGAGGAGATCTCTCTCTCTCTCTCTCTCTCTCTCTCTCTCTCTCTCTCTCTCTCTCTCTCCCTCTCCCTCTTTCTCAAGTCAGTGGCACTCTCAGTAATGAGTGCCTACTGTATACAACGCGTTGGGCTAACCCTCCCTAGTTACTGTCAGAGTTACCTGGGGATTGCCCTTTGCAGTAACCATCCTTCCCTCCAAATAGCCTGCACCCGCGGTGCAAATCCGGATGGGGTCAGCGCTCAGCAGTTCTCACCCCCTCAACTCGGAGGCTGCGTGGAAGAGCACTCCCGGACCCCGCGCCGCGTTTCCTCTGGTGTAGAAGAACAATGTTCCAGAAGACGTGGGCTGAATCACCGCGCTGATATTAAAAGTGTGGAGGGGGTGGGGGTGGAGGGAGGAGGCCAGGCGCTACGCGCCAGTAATCCGAGCTCTTGATTATCTAGATTCGGATCAAACGGGGCGGCGGCAGCCGGCCCCCTCCTGGGAATGATTAGATGATTAATGTAATGCTGTTTGAAGGGTCTCTGTTTTCTCTCTTAATTTGGGTCATTACTTAGAAAGCAAGCGTGAGATCATTTCATCAGCGTGCACGGCGGCAGAGATAGCTATTGAGGAAGTGGGCTAACTGCGTGGTAATCACGACCGGGGAGGACACGTCGGCCAGCTCCGGGAGCTGGGCGCGCCCTCCCGCGGCAGGGTGCCGTTTACCGACCAGCCAGCCCAGACCTGAAGTGCAGGCAAAGGACACCGAGAGCTCGAGAGCGCGGCCTAGGCTGGACAGCCTCTAGCTGTCGCTGTCAGAGGAGGCTAGGACCAGGGGTGCGCTCCTTAAACCCCGGCCTATTTCCTAAATTGCATGCTGTTACGCTCGGGGATACCCAAAGGCCATTCCACAGCATCCAGCCACTTTTGACCCTTAAATTTTTTTCTCACCCAAATAAGAATCCCAAGCATCTGCCCAGTCACCAAATAAAACCTTAGGCTATTGATGGAGCCGGATGGAGGTCTTTCGGCCCATGCTCCTGGGTGCTTTACTATACCAGCATACCAGGAGTAGGGGTTTAGCCTTAGCTTGGCCCCGGTGTCCCAAGGAAGTTACATTTGGGAAAGGAAAAGCTATAAATGCCTAGTTCCACCTCGTTCTTTGGATTTGTTGAGCTGACCTCGTGGCGAGGGGATGGGGAAAAGAAGACGCGCACTAATGGTTCTATTTATTGAGTCATATATATGTAATATTCCGTGTTCGCTTGTACAGGAGAGATTACAAGGTTGAGTGAAGATGGCAGGGGCATCACGCTCTTCTGGGCGCTCACGGTGACAGGCTGGGATTAAAAGCCGGCTGCCTGAGGAGAAGCGGAGGCCTGGAATTAAATATGTTTCAGCGCACTGGATTTAAATACGTTTCCTGAATGTACAAAGGTGGGAGCCACGCGTTTGTGCTGGTCATCGAGGACACGTTTACATTTCCCAAAAAATATGCTGGTTTCGATAAATAGATTTTAGCCTCTCTGCTATAGTTTTTTTTTTTCTCTTTTAATTTTAGAAATAAGTTTATACGTGAGATCTGCTTGGGTTGGTACAGGGCAGGAAGAACGGACAAGGCGGTAGCTCTCAGCTCTGAACTGTCCTGGCTAGGTCCTTTGCTGAGGGGGTGGCGGTGGGACCCACGCTGTCATGAAGTTTGCGCACATGTTTCTTTAAGTCAAAGTTTCTGCAAAAACCTTTGCCGCAAGTGGCGCAGGTGAAAGGCTTCTTGTCGTTGTGGGTGTGCATGTGGAAGGTCAGATTGTAGACCTGATGGAAGGCCTTGTTACAGATAGTGCATTTGTACTGCTTCTCGCCGCTGTGGGTGAGCTTGTGGTTCTTGTAGTTCCCTACGGAAGAGTAAAAACAACAAAAACAAAAACAAAAACCATAGGGGTTTGTAGTGGAATAAGACCTCCCCCAAACCCTGCACCACCAGCCCGCAGTCCCTGCAGTAGCTCAGAAGGCGATGCTTGACTAGGCAGGCATGACCTCTCCAAACTCAGAAGTTGTCAAACTTCGTATGTGTCAAGGCCGGAGGGCTCCCGAAAGGACGGCGGGCCAGGTCTTACCCAGCCGACACAGGCCCTGCCCTGCCCGGTACAGAGGTCCACAAAGCGTCCCTCCTGCCGAGCTCTGTGGGCTGGGAAGGGAAACTTTTGTGCAGCCTAAGAAGGCAGCGGGTTCTTAGAGCTGATGCCTCGCTCCAAGAAATCCGAAATCCGCACAAATCTAGGCTCGGTAGCTCAGTTCTTAGCACCGACCCCCACCCCCTCCAATCCCCGTTGCTATCTGAAGATACAAAATTATATTTGAAATTGAGTAGAGTCCCAGGGTCTGGGAGCACTGGTGACCTGCCCCTTACCCCCAAACCTCTCAATCTTAAATTGTTCCTACAGGAAGATACTGCTTAGATTTTTTTTTTTTTTAAAAAGGAAGTAGTGCTTGCAAAGAGAAGCCATACTCTCTGTTTCCTTTTGCCCCTTTCCTTAATTCCCAGCTCCAAAATTCAGTGCTCCCGAGAGTCAAGCCTGAATCCAGCGAGGTCTACCAACCCAGCCAGGAAAGCATCTATCTCTGTTTGCACAACCCGATTCCAAAGAATTGCTGCGCCCTAGCCTTCGGCTTTTGTGCTGCCCCTACCACACTCACCTCATTCTCAGCACACTCCCCGTACCCTGCGACCCTCTGAACCCTAAAGATGAGACGAGGGAGTGCGTAGCTTAGTACCTTACCTTTTTGGTGAAAGCCTTTGCCACAAAACTCGCAGACGAAGGGCTTGTAGCCTGCGTGGATGCGGATGTGCGTGTTGAGCGTGGAGCTGCGATTGAAGGCTTTGCCGCACTGGTTACACTTATGTGGTTTTTCCTGCGGAGAGGGGCGTGCATACAGTAAGGCCGAGACCTAGGCAAGGGACAGTAGAGCCCCCTACCAAGGTTAAGGAGAATCCAACACTACCGCTCAGACTAGGGCAGTGATGCTCGCCGACTGGGCCTGACCTAGGGGCCACGTACCTGGGTATGGATAATTTTGTGTCTGCAGAGAGTGCTGGCCTGGCGGAAGCCTTTGCCACAGACTTTGCACACAAACGGTCTAGCTCCGGTGTGGACAGGCATGTGGCGGGTGAGGTTATAGTGAGCATTGAACACCTATGGAAGGATGAGAGCAGGAACTTGGGTTGAGTCTGCCAAGGGCCTAGAATCAGGCCCGGAGGCTACAATTTACCTCCCTTAACCAACCATCCCATCCGAAGCCAGCAAGTCCTTTTGTCAACTGTGTGGCGATTTTACAGCCCCATTTTACAGAATAGGAAACTGAGGCTCAACTGAGCATCAAACGGAGCGCGCAGTTATTGGGAAGCTCCTCTGCTTGGGAGAGAGGGTGTACAAGGTTGCCCAAGAAAGCCAGGGGCTACTAGCTCCCTCCCCCCAGAACCGTAGGCCTCACCTTGCCGCACACTTCGCAGGTGAAGTTTTTGGGTTTGCTGTCAGTAGAGCCCCCCGGTAGTTTGCTGTGGCTCTTGACTCCCCCTCGTTCAGCTGTCAAGGCGGAGTTCTCCTTCAGCACCTGCTCCAGTGGCGCATGCAAGCGCTCCTTATGGGGATAGGAAGCTGGATGGGGGAACTTGTCCGCAGTCAGGCTGGCCAGTTTGGCGTTCTCCAGCAGAAAAAGCTTGGGGTGAGCAGCCAGGGAAGTGGGGGCCTGTGCGTTGAGGAGGCCGGATGGGAAAAGGTGGCCTCCGAGGAGCTCCGAAGGTGGGTAAGCGGTGGAGTCCAGGTAGTTGAAATAGTAGAGAGAGCCGCTGGCAGGCAGCCCCACAGCCTGGTTGATGACCTGCGGTTTGATGACCCTGCCGGCGGGCAGCGCAGAAGGCGCGAGGCCCAGTTCGGCCTTGCAGCACACGCCACAGTTGGTTTTGCACAAGCCGCTGGCGCCGCACACTGGGGCCCCCCCTCCGCTGCCTCCTCCTCCACCGCCGCCCGCCCGGAGGCTGCTTTTCCAGAACTCCGAGTAACTGAGCAGCGTCTTGGACGGCACCTCGTAGCCTAGAGGCTGGAGAGGGATCATACAGGGCAGCGGCGAGCAGAGGTTGAGCAGTTTCTTGCTCTGGCTGCTGTCTGCCTCTAACGCAGCAGGCCGGGGCTCGAAAGGCGCTCGGGGCTCGGACGTCTTGGCCATGATGCGCTCGATAGAGAAAGCTAGTGTTTTAGAAGTGGCCGGTGACGCTCCAGCGCGCGGGCAGGCCGGGGGCACCATGGTCTCCAGGGAAGCTGAGCTGGCCATGGCGCGCCAAGCTGAGCCAGGCTGGGCCAGGGCACAGCCTCTCTCCTCTAAGTCTGCATTCCGGAAAAGGCAGGGGGGAAACCGCAATTTAATAAGCACCTAGTCGGCCCCGGTCACCCATTTGCATTCAAATGAACAGAAGCAGAACAAAGTGCACCCAAGGGTACCAAATTACCGCCCATTAACCCGGCGCGCAAAGGAACCCACCAGCTCTTGCCCTGGGACTATGAAAGGGGGAAGAAGGGGGAGGCTGTACAAAGGAAAGGAGAAGGGGTAGAAGAAAGGAGTCTCAAATTAACACTCCCCAGCCCTTCCCTGGACCCAGGCCTCCGCCACGCGTGCTGGGAACTGGGCACTGAAAGAGCAAAGTTAAAGAGGGCCGGAAGAACCACCTCGCTTTTACCTCTTTCCCCCACCGCCAAGGAGATGCGTTCCGAGCCATGCAGCGTGTCTCTTCTGTCACATTTTGATGGCAAACATCTTCCCCTCCGCGTGAGATCACTGTCTTTTACATTCAGCTGACATCACATGAAGTCACTTGAAGTGGAATGACATGGGCGGCGGCGCGACTCCCGTTGAGGACCCTGCGTTCCCCCGCGCCTGCCGGCCGCCGCCACCGCCCCTCAAACTTTAAAGGAGGCAACTAGCGCCCGCGCTCCCTTCGGGAAAGTGCGAGCGGTTTGCGAATCGGGAAGGAGGGAAGAGAGGGAGGGGGGAGGGGGAAGAATCGTGATGGTTTTGCCGGTGGAAGGAGGTGGGGGCCGCCCAAACCCAAACCTAGGCAGAGTTCCTTGGGTGATTCACAACTTTGGGGAGCCTACAGGTTTAGGGTACGCGGGGAAGGCGGGGTGTCCCGGACGCGCTACCTCAAAGGGCCCCTGGTGTCCGTCTAATCACCAAAGTATCCCTTAGCCCTGCGCAGCCGAGCTGGCCACCGTGCTAATAAACTGCCATTTACCTACGGAGCCGGCGCCAGCCCCGAACACGCGCAAATGATAATTACCTCATTAGGATGTGGCGCATGGACGCGGGCGTCGCGTTTGGAGGGGGGAACTTGTTAATGGGGAAATATTAATTTATGCAAAAGCAACGAGCTCGCCTTGGCTGGCGTCGGAGGTCGAGAGAGAGCTCCCCGCCGCCTAAGGACGACCTCGAAGAGTCCGGAAAGGGCAGGCGGCGTGCCGGGATCCTGGGGACTTGGGGAAGGGTGGGTGCGCCTGCAGCTCTCTGGCCCACTTTTTCAGTAGGGCTGGGGGATTCTTGCCCTGAGAGGCCTAGGGCTCTTTGAGAAGCTAATCGATCCGAATTGCTGATTTGTGATCGGGTTTGAGAGGCAAAGCCAGGCTCCGCGCCTGGTTTAGGGCTGCGTGCGGGGAGGAATCGGAGGGCAGCTCTCCCGCTGTTGGGTACTTACTGTTTGTATAATTGAGAAGGTCCAATCTCCACCTGTTTAAGGAGCAGATTGAAACAGCAGAACCTCCCCTGGATCCTATTAAAACGTTTTTCCTCCTAAGGCCATTCAGTCGAACCAATTTTCCGAAGTGATTCATAGAGCTGAATTCTGCCAAGGCAGCTCTTTCACTTTTAGCCACTAAAGCACCGCGTGGAACCGGGTTTTGTGTTTTTCTAAAATAAAGAGAAGGATTATCAGAGGGGAGAAGGAGGGGGTCTGAAGGGGGGCGGGCAAAGACTTAGTGTGGCCAGAGGTACAAGCAGAGGGAAGAAAAGGCTCTTTTCTAGACAGGCCCCAAGTAAGTTCGGAGGAATTCAGCGTTTTTGTGCCTGGCGCACAAAAGCAGAGCGCTCCGCGCCGGGTTTGGAGGGGCTGAATTCATGTTTGCAGACCATTCCACCTGCGTATCACAACAAACTGCTCAAAGAAGCTCCAGCACTTTCAACAGGCCGGGTGCTCTTGGTGACAACAAAAGTGGTCGAGGCTGAGGGTTCTTATGGGGGGGGGGTGGCTAGCTAGAGAAGGAGAGAATTAGGTTTAGGGAAAGGGGGGGGGGGGCTGTGCATGGGGTTTTTGAAAACTTTTGGCTGTTTTTGTTCGTCGGACAATTATATCTTGCCAGCCGGCTTTTGCAAGACCAAGAGCTTTGTAGCCGCAACGGCAGTTTAAGAGGATTACGGTGGGTATAATATGAGCAAACAGGGTTGAGGGTTTGATAGTCAATTCCTTCTTCAGAGATACAGCATCAGCGGAGCCGGGGAAAGTGCCCGGTGAAGGCAAACCCTCTTCTCCGTTTCCGGCAGACTTTGCAGCTGAGTGTCCATCTGATCCCAGGCCCATTACTACCCGTCCCACGGAAAACTGTCCATCCAACGCCGGACGGACGAGCACAGCTGTAGTTTGGACTGCAGCCGAACAACAGCCTATCCTCGGCAAAACTCTTTCCTTTCACCCACCTGTCCAGCTGTGGCTCCTCTGATGGCCATTTCAGGCCAGGTGTGGATGGAGCAGGTAGAGAAAAGAAAAGTATAGCTGAGGAACGGGTGGGGGTGGGGGACAACAGACAGAGGTCTCCAAGGAGAAGTGGCAGTGGAAATGGTCTATGATAGACTAATCGCATCCTGCCAAACTCTGAAACTGTCCTCAAATTCAGCAATATCCACCACCACACACAGAAAGCTGAAACTTCCAGGTATCAAAGCCAAAGTCCTGCCCAACTGGAGAAGAATATTTTTACACGGCCCATTTAATTTAAGACATTCCCACGGGGATGTAAGTTCACACCCAATGTCCCCCATCTCTATGTAAATGACAAACTTATAGATGACCCTCCTCTCCCACCAAATCTGAAGCAAACCATTCAGCCAGCACTGACTGAGATAATATCAGTTCACCTGTATCCTCAAAACCTGAATTTCTATCCCGACTTTCCTGTGGAATCCTGCTTGCCACCAGCCTTGCACCCCAGCCCTTTCCCCACATTGGGCAATTATGGATCTCCACGGCACCTGAAAGACGTGCTGGCTTGAACACTCCACCAGGCTGATGGGCTTCCAAGGACTTTCCGAGAACCTACTTTGCCATCCCTTCTGCTTTCTGTTAATCTCTCTCTCTCTCTCTCTCTCTCTCTCTCTCTCTCTCTCCACAAAGCAGAGCTACCTCCACAGAAAGAAAACATTTGGGTAAAAACAAGTTGCCCCTAATGTGCCTTTCTTTCCAAATGTTGGGTGAATACACTGGCTTTCATGAAAGTATTTAATTAGCTTCCACAAACTTCTTCCCTTGCCTGCAGATTATATTGAAGTGGAGGGTTGGAAACTATTTTACACCTTGCCACTCACATGTTAATTAATCTCTATCTAACCCTAATTGCAGTTTATTCAAGCGCCGCTCAACAGCTCACCCACACAATAAACACTGATCCTACTTTTATACATATTACTTCACGTTAACACATTGAGTAATTAGCTCCAGTACCAACTAATAGTGCAAACAAATATTTTCTGTAAACGAGATGATTTCAGGCAGAATAATAGAAGACTGGGGAAAAGTCATGCGTGGTGGAGGGTGTGCTGAGGTTCCCATTCCTTGCTCCCTCCTCCAAATTTATTTTCCCAGTACACACCGGTTTTCCCAGTGCACACCGGTTTTTAAAAGGCCGATTTCCTTTTAGTAGGGCTGAGACAACTATAGAAATTCAATTTTCAGAATTCTAGAGATTTGGTGGAGAGAGGTCTGTGAGATTAGGGCTGACCTTTCTAACGTACAGGTTTTCAGTGTAGGGAGGATTCTCAAATAGCTCCACAAGTGGTCTACTGGAGATCTAAGCTGATCTCTCAAAGCATGTTGTTGTATGCCAGAAAAAAAAAACAGTTTGGGGAAACTTCTTACTTTAAAAAAACCTTTCCTCTAAAACAGTAGTTTCTCAGGAAGTGGTGACTTCTTGGGTTTACCATGCTTTTCAAATCCCAACAGGCCACAAACCGCATTGCCAATCCAGGATGGACTGGTACTAAGAGAGCAAGAGACTGAGAGATGGACAGCAGAGGCCTGCCCAAGAGGAGCCTCCAAGGAGGTATCACTCTCATGGACCCAGAGGTGGTGGTGTGTGTGGGGGGGCGGGGGATGGCAATCAGGAGACCCAGTCCATCAAGCACAGCGTTTTGATCAACAGGGTCTTGCCCAGTGGTAGGCCTCAGCTCCAGGTTGGTGCAAAAACAAGACTCTTGCTTCTTTGCTATCTGGTCTTGGCTTCCGCACTAATAAGCCAGCCGAGTGACGAGTGACGCCTGAAGTGCCTCTGGATCCCAACACTTCCTGTTTTTCATAAGCCAGTCCCCTAAGCCCAGCATCTCTCTTGCTCTGTGGGTCCTGTCCTAGCCTGGACCTCTGTAATCTCAGGCCATGTGATGCCACACCAAGGCCGAACTCTGCAATGCGTGCACACCACTGACTAGAGATGTGTGCCCAACTCCAAAGACGGAAAGCAGTGCACACGAGATTAACTTTAGCGTCCGAATTCGTGTCGACCGCCGACGGATAACTAAAATGTCCTCGAAGAAAACATCCTTCGTATAATTTATACTCACCGGTGTAGCCCTGAAACGAACAGAGAGACGGGGAAGGGAGACCGGTAAAATACCAGTGATTGAACTTGGTGACATTATTACTGAAGACACATTCTTTTTTTTTTTCAGTTCCAGAAATCGCCCACACTTTAAGACAAATTACTTAGCAGATGCCTTCCCGGAATGCAGACAACCTCAGAGGAAAATCCCTTTCTTGTATAGAAGCTCACACGTTCGCACTGCTTCTGGCACGGAAAGAAAAGCAGGCATTTTGACTCCCTGCGATTCTAGCCTAGGTGACTGATGTCTATTGGTTTTAATTTTTTAAAATTATTGTTAATATTATTGTCTCCAATGACTGCAAAACATAATAGATCATCATAAGCTATCTCACTCGGGGGCAACACACTGGGGGGCAGTTCTGAGTTTGGGGAAACGCTGAGCAAATTTGGTGCAGTCACTATTCCCCTCCCAGATTTATTTAGGGGTGGTTGGGGGAGTGAACCCAAACCTTAAAAAAAAAAAACTTTTCAGTGTTTCTCTTCCTATTTCTTCACTCCTCTCCCTTTCCTTCATTCCCTTCCATTTAAAATATGATTTACGTAGGAACCAGCTTTAGCTGCTGCTTAAAATTCATTAACTTTTGAAGAGAAATTGATCTGCTATCCTCCTTTTCACCCCAGGAAACATCCTACTGAAAACATTTTGAACAGACTCGCCCTGGCTGTTCAAGACACAGGGGCCTCCGCTTTTGGGGAACGTTATTCTCTGTGTGGAGAGACAAAGAGCCTCAGATACCCTGGCCCAAAAAGGCAGGGCACTTGTGCCTGGAAAGCTGTCGGGTTCCAGGTATCGCACAGTCCCAGGCCTAGACTACCAAGTTAGATGGGCTGGTTGTGGTCTCTATCTGCTGGCATCCTTTGGGTGCTACAGTGCCAGTGCCGAGCTTGAATAGCACAAAGCCTGGCCCTCTGCACCAAGCAGCTGTTTAGCAGCACTCCTAGCTTTCAAGGACTGGCAAATTTCAATGTACCAACAGACAATTTCACCTTCGACTAGGAGTCTCCAGGCCTTCAGCCTGAGGCAGATAGTGGGGGTGGGGTGGTGATACAAACCTATGTGGATTTCCAGGATTCTTCTAACAACTGGGTGATCACAGCAGAGGACGCTCTCTTTTCTTCAGAAATCTGGACCGTGTAGACAGACACTCCTAGGACAGAGGGAATCTCCCCAGAGTGCAGATCTGTAGTCTCTATCCTTGCAGGTTTGATACACTCCCTTCTCTGCCCTAAATGCATATATAATCACAAACATATATATGCATATCATATATATGCATATGCATGCATATCGTGTATATGCATGTGTGTGTATATTCTATCGACATTCTAGAATTGGCATTTGATTAGGAATCTAATCCAATACTTGGCACAGCATTTTGTAAGCGGACATGCCACTTTTCCGGGTGCAGTGAAGGAGCGTTCCTTTACACCTGAGTTTTCTTAAGATTCAATTTTGGTATGCAATCCAAAAGAAGTTATCTATAAACAACAACTATATTTTAAATGCAATATATATGAGCACACACACATGAAATAAAAAGGCGTTCTGGTGAGTGACGGGCCCAGTGTAGACAGAAGATGTGGATTTGCACCCTGGGAAGATGGCTTAGGATCCTCCCCATTATTTAACTTGGCAGCTGCTTAAACTCCTTGGTGGAAGCCTGCCCCAAAGTATTAGCGTTAAGAACTAAGAACAGGAGTTAAGCAACTTAAGAGAGCAAAGGGTAAGAGGAAGGGACTTCAGAGACCCCCCCCCCAAGTTCTGTGGTTCACTAGACTGTGGTGAGCAGAACTGGATAGTGCATTTCATAAGGACCTGAACCCCTGAACCGTTGTATTTGTTCAGCTAGTGGGTACCTGGCTACATTGTGTGTGTGTGTGTGTGTGTGTGTATGCGCGCGCGCGTGTGCGCACACATGGCTCCAGAGAAGGAGAGAGAGAGAGAGAGAGAGAGAGAGAGAGAGAGAGAGAGAGAGAGAGCCTTTAACAAGAACTCCCTGTGTACACATTCAAAAAGAAAAGTTCTTTTCGGTCTTTACCTTACCTAGAGGAAACTCAGTCTTTCACTCTGCTGGGAATCTGTGGTCTGGCTTAAGCAGACAGAAATTGGAAATTCCAGAAATGATGAATAGAGCTGCTCCCAGACTGAACCCATTTCTTCCTCCATCAGTGTCCCTGCTACATAGAGTCTTTCCTCTTTGGGTGTGACTCCTGGATAGCACTGAGCAGATGGACTATTGTACTTAGCCAGATGTAGTACTAAGAGAAGCACCCATGCCAGTCAGTTCTCAGAGCATCTGAAGTCAAAGCCTTTAATCCTTATCTCCACCATAAAGATACAAAGGTTGAGATTCCTGGAGGATATGCAACACACACAAATTCACATAGCTGGTTAAGGGGGCCCTTTGCAGAGCTTGGACTCATAAATATCATGCCAAAACCAAAACAAAACAAGATAAAAACCACCACAACAAAACCAAAGCTAAGTAAATTGGTGCTGCTGGTGGGGTATTACTAGGGATAAACACTGGGGAAGTGTTCGGCAGAGTCTATTAAGGGTGGGTGTTTGTATTAAGTGTGGTCTATCAGTTGCATGCCTACTATGGACCCAACAGAAATGTGTATCTGAAGTCTCTAGGGGGCATGTACTACAAAGGTCCACAGCAGCATAATTGTTTGAAGTCCTAAACTGGCAACTGTGTGACTATTACCAGAGGAACCAGGAGTTTAGTGGTGACTTATTCACAACATGACATAGTATACATCTTTGAGAATGACTGGCTACTGAAATATATAATAGCATGGATACCATGTTATGCAAAAGAAGTTGGATCTAGACACTTAAAATATTTTGAAGGAAGCAAAATGTGAAGGGAGTTCTCGAGCAAAGTGTTTGCAGGTTTATGAGTGTTTATCAGGTAGTGTATACCGCACTTTCTACTTCTCTCCATATATTTTATACTTAGATATATCTGTTAGATCCACATATCTATACATGCTTATCACATTCATGTGTCTGTTAATAAGTAAATAATCACTATGAATTTGTCTGATTGCTCCCAGCCCCCAATTTCCAAAAGAACACTGTTCCCTTCCTGCCTCTTGACTAATATTTCTCTAATTTCTTCCTCTGGACCAGACCATCATATTAGTTAACTGAACCTTAGGTAAACTCATACAAATGAGTGATATTAAGTTTCTTTACAGTGTGGTGTTTGACCCATTGTTAAGGGAACTTACTGGGTACTCAAGTATGCTAAATCTGGGGGATCCACTTAAAGGGTTTCTCCTTTGATCCTTGCTTCATCAAAAGATGGCAGCCATGGACTTGAGCTTCCCCTTGCTTGGGGCTTCAGGTGTCAGCTTAGGCTAGGGACTACCTCTGACTTTCCAAAGACTCTGGAAGTCTGCCTTCTGAGGTGGAGCTAGGTGAGTGCAAAAGAACACTGCATAGGGACTTTGCAGGAACCAACATTAATAGAAAACCTTGACAAATCTTTACAGCCTCACTCACTGGGGTTTGGCCCTACACAAGGCCAGAGAAAAAAACAGACAGAATTTTGACTTTCTGGCAAGTGACCCAGTTAGCAGAATGAGCAGGTTTGCTCTTGGAAAGGGTGGGGAAGTTTATTTTAGGGAAAAAAAAAGTTTTGGAAGACAGAAACCAAACAAAGTACTTGATTAACAACCCACTCCTGTAGAGATTTATGGTGGATTCTGTCAGGTTTTGATTAACAACCCACTCCTGTAGAGATTTATGTGGATTCTGTCAGGTGTATGAGCTGCAAGTCTGATGTCATTTCAAAATGGATATCAGTACTCACCACCTATGGGGACAAGGAGGAAGCAAATAAGTACCCTGTTCTCTTATCCAGAGAAATTAAAAGGCAATAGAATTCACTTATTAGTTAGCCATGCACACTTGTTGGGGAAAGTTCTACCCTGGAAACACAGGAGTGTCACAGGAATGATGCTCACTCACCAAGAGGACATGATCTTCTCCCTTCCTAATGGTCTCTGTCATCCAAACAGCTAGCATGCTTCTGTGCCTCTGTAAACCCGATGGGATGCTAAGTCTTGAGGAATGAACAATAGGTGTGGCTAGATTGATACAAGACTCTTAAAGGATGAAGTTTGCCAGGACTGGGCAACTAAAAATTCCCTAGCTGTGAAGAAAAATCATCTAAGAAATGTTTCCATTGGAAGTTACAGTCTTAGATCTGACATAATCAAAAGCATTTTTTTTTCCAGGCATCTTTTCTATGTAGAGGTAGATTCACCTTTCCTCGGCCCATTGCCTGGCTCTTTTTCTAGAGAAGAAATCCTGTTTTGGTTAGACTTGTGTTTCCTTGGACTGAATGAGAATTTACACAGAAACCACCATAATAAAGGCTTGTGGTTTTTTTTATTATTTATTATTTATTTATGTATAATTAATTAATTTACATCCCAAATGTTGCCCCCACTCCTGGTCCCACCTCAGAGTTCCCCCCCCCCATCTCCCCTTCCCTTTGCCTCTGAAAGATTACCCCTCCCCCATCAAGTTTTTACAGGATTAGGCACATCCTCTCCCACTAAGGCTGGACCAGGCAGTCCTCTGTTATGCATGTGTGGGGGCAGGGCGGAAGGGGAGGCCTTAGACAAACCCGTGTTTGCTCTTTGGTTGGTGGCTTAGTCTCTGGGAGCTCCCAGGGGGTCCGGGTTAGTTGACACTGTCTGTCTTCTTATGGGGTTGCTATAGGTCCTTCTGTCTTTCCCATATCGCTTCCATAGGGATCCCCGTCTCAGTCCAATGCTTGGCCGTAAGTATCTGCATCTATCTCAGTCAGCGTCCGGGTAAAACCTCTCAGGATAGCCATGCTAGGTTCCTGTCTGCAATGTTTGTGTTTTTTTTGTGACCAAGATGATTTGTTTCTCTGATTAAAAATTAATTGATGATGTTTTTGGAAACGTAGAGAGAAGAAAATTGAAACTGCATGTACTTTTATTATTCCAAAGTCTCTGACAGTTCTTTGGTGTCTGTTCTTTCTATGCCTTTAAAAGATTGGCATCAGATGATATGTGCTTTTTTATTTGACACAGCATGAACATTTTTCTATGTTTTAAATATGCTAATAAGACATTTTTAATGTCTCTAGAAGTTTACTATATGTCTTCTACATGAGTTAAATAGTCCTTTGCTTTTGGATATTTAGGTTATTTATAGTTTTTTTTCTGCAGTAGTTCCATCAGGAACATTCTCACACATGAGTTCTATGCATATCTAATTCCCGTAGGATAAATTCCCAGAAGTAGAATTACTATGGTGAGCGATATCTATATTTTAAAAGCTTCAGATACCAACTGATAAGATGCCCTTCATTGAAGGGGGTACATATTTATCCCTGTTCCAACCACCAGGACATGACAATCCTTTCTTACAGAACCTTTATAAACACTCAGCATATCCATTTAAACATCCTACCAATTTGATAGAAATCAAGTAGCATCTCATTGCTATTTCTTCCCGTGAGTTCTTGCCCAGGGAAGGCTTGGTTGCCAAACCATGAAGATCTTGGAATGATGGTGCAGACCAGGGTGACAGAATAGAGGAAAACATATGGGAAAGGGAGTCCCAGAGAAAGCACAGTTCAGAAAAAAAGAGGAGACCACAGAAACATTTTTTCTTGACATCCACAAGATTTCAGGTTGCTATATATTTCAAACAGTTCTGGCGACGTGTCTCTAGTCCCTTGTTCCCTAGAAATGGGCTGCTGAGTACTCTCCTCCATCCAGACCTTTGATTTTAGGTCTTGCATGTATGAGCTGATATGCGTCTGAAGTTGAGCCCGGTGAACAGGAGTCTCCGGCTGCTGAATTCAAAATGGGCTGTGCTTCTTCCAGAGGGCTCCCAGTGATACTCTAATTTAGCCAGACATTTACCAAATGCATTCTGGCCAGCCTGGAGGGGTGCAGTGGTAAGGAAAGCTGGGCTGGTTCAAACCTCACACCATGGCTAAAAGGAGAACCAGAAAGAGCAGGATTGAGAATCGACTCCTGCCCCTACTGCACAGATAGAAGAAAGGGTACAAAGAGGAGCTTTCCTACAATAGCTTGATTTCTTCCTGAATCTGAACTCCTCTCTAGCCAGAGAATGATATGCTTTAGTGACCTTTCAGAATTCTGCCCAATCTCTCCTGCTAGTTACAAGAAAACATAGCCAAATTGTATCAACATTCACCAAATAGTAGACAGTAATATAAAGAAGCCACAGTGTCATCTCACCCAGGCAATTCTGACTGATCCATACCCGCTTTTGGCTCTCTCTTATTCTAACACAAGTTCCATACATGCTACTGTATTAACCAAATGCAGTTTAAGGACTCTTACTTTAAAAAGTATTAGCAGTAATTTTTTTTCAGATTTTTATTCACTTTATATCCAGCTCACTGCCTCCCAACAGTAATTCTTTAATACCATCAGTGTTCAGTTTCCCAATTTTCTTGTACACATATTTCAGACCCCTTTATTGTAATAAATTGTAATCCTCCTTTTAAGTTTGTCTATCTATCTATCTATCTATCTATCTATCTATCTATCTATCTATCTATCATTTATCTATCATCTGTCTAGTTTTTGGTGTTTCTTATTTTTTTAAAATAAATCTTTTTGTGTGTATATAGGATGCACGTTTAAATAATTTGTTTTTGTGTGTGTGTGTGCTGGCCTGTGTATATGAAGGTCAGCAGAAGTATTTGGATATTGTTCCTAACTTTTCTCCTTGTTTGAGATAGGATCTCATTATTGTTTGCCATTTTGAAAGCTTCTGGAGACTCCTGTGAGTCCATTTTCCATTTTACTCCAGGAACCCTGGGATGATACATGTTCCAATGCGATGCTTGCTGTACCTGGGCTCTGGGGATTTAAGCTCAGGTCACCACCACTGAATGGGAAGCATTTTACCCATTCACCAAGCACCAAGCAACCTCTCCAGCTACCTACTTTTTTTTTTTTTTTTTGAGACAGGGCTTCAGACTATTGTCTAGACTGGCCCAGAACTCATAGTAACCCTCCAGCTTTGACCATTTAGGGGCTGGGGATACAGCTGTGAGCCAGCCACTGACTAAATTACATTAGTAATTTCTAATTTAGAGGCTCATGTCCATTTTTTTCTTCTTTTCCCCTTTGCAGTTTACTTCTTTAAGGAATGGCGTGAGCGTCGCCATTGTTTGCTTCCATAGTATTTCCCACAGTCTGAGCTTTGCTCCCGGATTTCTTGTGGTGCAGATGATTTTGGAAACCCACTTCCTAGGATGGGTCTTTAAGGCTCCCTGGCCTACGAACTCTGAAAGAACAAGAGCTCGTCCTGGTCAGCCTCGGTCCCTGACATCACACTCAACACCTGTATAGCAAGTACTTGGCTTGCTGAAAGATCAGATGATTGAAATAATTATGTTCTTTTCTGTTTGACCAAGTACATATGTGAGCATGTGTGCATATACATGCATGTGGAGATCTGAAGACAACCTCGGCTGCTGTTCTCAGGAGCCATCCACCTTTTTTTTTTTTTTTTTTTTTTTTTGGTTTTTGAGATAAGGTTTCTCTGTGTAGCCCTGGCTGTCCTGGAACTCACTTTGTAGACCAGGCTGGCCTCGAACTCAGAAATCCGCCTGCCTCTGCCTCCTGAGTGCTGGGCTGAGCCTACTTATAAACACATAAAATAAAATATAATAAAATAAATCATTTTAAAAATTGGAAAAAAAACCAATGGAGATTGAGGAAAGAAGACACCCAATCTGCCCTGGTCTCTGAATGTGTGTGTGGGTACACACACATGCACATATATCATCTCTGAATGTGTGTGTGGGTACACACACATACATATATATCATCTCTGAATGTGTGTGTGGGTACACACACATGCACATATATCATCTCTGAATGTGTGTGTGGGTACACACACATGCACATATATCATCTCTGAATGTGTGTGTGGGTACACACACATGCACATATATCATCTCTGAATGTGTGTGTGGGTACACACACATGCACATATATCATCTCTGAATGTGTGTGTGGGTACACACACATGCACATATATCACACATCCCTGTTCCTCAAATCAGAACTTTTCCCCAGACAATGCCTAGCACAGGTTGAGATTCTCAGCCATTGACTGGTGAACAGGTAGACTGACCTTTCATTTTCTAAAGTTCTGGAATGTATGATGGTGTGTTTCTTTCCTCCATAGTAGTTTAAAAAAAAAGTTAAAAACAACAACAACAACAACAACAACAACAACAACAACGAACATTTCAGACCATTCATTCCTTGCCATAGGGAATGCATCTGCCTTTAGTGCCTCCTCTCTCTGCCACTTCCAGCAGCCACAGATCACTGGGGGACGGTCAGTTGTAGTGTAAAGTAATATAGGGGAGGACCCTCACATCCTACAATGAAAGAGCTTGCTCGGGAGAGGAAGACTGAAAGAGGGCTGGCAGCAGTGAGATTCTATCTCTATTGTTAAGTTAAATCCAAGCATTTGCTCTGTTAGCATACCTGTGCATGGCTGGTATGCTTTTTGGCTTTGTGTTTGTGAAGTTTCCCACCCAGACAGCATAAAGGGCATAAGTAATTAATACTAGTCAATTATGGGCTTATGAGATCAGTGTTTTGTGTTGACTTTTTGGATGCAATAATCATAAATAACAACACTTAACTTCAACAAGATATTATATAATATGTAGAAAAAAGTTAAGCTTTTCTCTCACATACATTTTTGGAATGTTCTTTTCCAGAAATTGTTATTATTATCATGTCAGCAATGTGGCCATATAAGGTACATAGACCAGTTAGTTATATCTTCAGATAACTTAAACTCGACTAGATGGGTATTAGTGATTTTCCTTGGTCACTCACATAGTGAAATGGCATAGTGGAATATTAAAGCCATGCCTTGGCTTTTAACTATCTTACCTTATCTCAAAATACAGAATTATAACCCATAATTATTTTCCAGAATAAATGGTAAACTGGTTTGTTGAAATAGTTGGGCCAGTTCGATGGTTTGGTATTTTTTTTTATAGAAAGGCAAAGTATATAACTGATGTGCTTGGTACAAAAGGAAAAGATACCATCTTCATGTTACAGGTAAGGGCATTAAGAAGAGTTGCTGAATAGAGCAGGGGCAGCAGTGAGGAAAAGAATGTTTGATAGATGTTATCATTCTCTAGTGTGTGGGTGCGTGCATGTGTGTATGTCTGTATGTATGTGCATGTGTGCGCGCATTTGTGTATGTATGTGTGTGCATGTGTATATGTATGTGTGTATGTATATATGTGTGTATGTATGTATGTATATATATGCATGTATGTATATGTGTACATGTGTATATATATGTGTATATGTGTGTGTATATGTGTGTGCATGTGTATATATGTGTGTATGTGTATATGTGTGTACATGTGTGTATGTATGTGTATATGTATATATATGTGTGTGTGTATGTGTATATGTGTCTGTGTGTGTGTGTGTGTGCATGTACTTGTGTATGTGTGTGCATGCATAGTCATTTGTTAATTCATCATGGATCCCTTTGACAAACTGGTAAGATTGTGGATTTCATCACTGAATAATATTGTAAAAGAATAAAACAGTAAAATTCTGAAAGATATCCATCATATTGATATAGCTGTTAAAATCTTGGAGAAATTAAAGTGTATGATACCGATCATATTGATATGGCTGTTAAATTAAAAAAAAATGTGTGGCATAGTGGACAATGTGTGACACATGAGTGTCTTTTTGAAAAAAAATTAGACTTCTAGAATGTATTCATCCGTTTTACCTAAACATTTTGGGCACTTTGAGTGACACCCCCTCACTTCCCCATCCTTGTCGTCAGTCATGTACTTTCAGGTCCCATGAGTTTGGGTCTTTAGATTTAATATGTAATGAGGTTTAAGAATATTTCCCTAGCTTATTTTACTTAGCATCTATTCATTATAGAAAATGACAAAATTTCCTTTAAAACACACATCCACATCCACACACACACAAACACACATGCACACACATACACATCCATACACACACACATGTACAAACATGCACACATACACATCTATACACATGCACACAGACATATACATACACATGCACACACACACACACACACACACACACACACACACACACTATATATGTTCTTTATCCACTGATGGGGGCTAAGGTTGATTCCATATCTTGACTATTGTGAACTATGCTGAGCATGGCATACAGATATCTCTTTGGTATGCTTCTTCCTTTGTATACTAAATGAGATCTGGTGACAGGTATAGTGAAGAGAGTAACCAAGAAACACTAATGAGTGCTAGGATATCACATCAAAGGTTATGCAGCAACTCTAATGTTCTAAAAAAATCTGCAATTTCTATTACTACAAAATTCATAAACACTAGAAGTACTTGTATGATTTTTTACTTCCCCCACTCAAGCTCCAAGGCCTCCAAAGTATTAAGTAAGCACTACAGGATAACACTGTTAAAACAGAGGCCTCATACAGAGGATCACTTTTATTCCTGTATTTAAATACACCTCCAGATGTTAAAGGAACTTTATGTTTTAATTTTAATTCTTTAAAAGAGAGCATTAGACCACATTACAGATGGTTGTGAGCCACTATGTGGTTGCTGGGACTTGAACTCAGAACCTCTGGAAGGGCAGTCAGTGCTCTTAATCACTGAGCCATCTCTCCAGCCCCCTGGAGGAGCTTCAGTAATCAACTTTTTTTCTTTGTTTCTTTTATTTCTTTGTTCTTGTGGTTAGTCATTTGGGGTGTGGTTATCCACCTGCCTCACAAGCCAGAAGTGCCCTGTACTTCCAGTTCACCCACCCTGCTGTCTTCAACCAATGGTGGAAAAGACTTGGATATAAATTCCCTTCTCTCTCCTTCTCTGGGAGGCAGACTCTGAAATGTGTATTCTCTCTTGTTCACAGATTTTGTCCTTGTAACTTAATATCACTTACCTCCAGTGGGTGTATTCTCTTCCCCACCTTTCTTTCTTCCCCATCTGCCACCAGTGTTTTTGTATCGCCCCCTAAGGGCACAGCTGGAGCCAGACTCCTCATCTTAGAGCCCGATTCTGCTGAAGCTCAAATTCAGGCAATGATGGGAATAGATGTCCTTTCATTAATTCAGTTCTTTCATTGTTACCCTGAGAGCCACACACAAGAGGAAGTAAAGGACAATGGGAACCACTGAAGACTAGGGACAGAGTTGTCTTTTCTTAAAACACAGAAGTAAATACTAAAAGAAGAGGGAATAAGAACACTCTCCGTAACTCCTAACTTCTTCTTCTTCTTCTTTTTTTGTTTTTTGTTTTTTTGTTTTTCGAGACAGGGTTTCTCTGTATAGCCCTGGCTGTCCTGGAACTCACTTGTAGACCAGGCTGGCCTCGAACTCAGAAATCCGCCAGCCTCTGCCTCCTAAGTGCTGGGATTAAAGGCGTGTGCCACCATGCCCAGCTAAGAACACTCTCCTTAAAACCTTGCTGCCCAGGCCACAGAAGAGCATAATGAATTCCTTTGGGAAGAAATAGGTCAGCAGTAGAGTAGTGGAATCTAGTTCTTAAAGGTGGTGACTAAGTGCGTCTGTGATCTAGGAGCCTGAAGCACCTGATGGGCTCTTGTGGTGTTTGAGTTAGAATGGCCCATGGGCTCATGTATATGAAAGCTTGGTCCAAAGTAGTTGGAACTGTTTGGGAAGGACTAGGAAGTGTGACCTTGTTGGAAGAAGTGTGTCACTGGGGAGGTGAGCTTCGAGGTTCAACAGTCTATGCCATTTGCAATTAGCTTTTCCTCTGTCTGTGTTTTGTTCTTATGGATTAGACAGAAGCTGGTGGTGATGGATTCCTGTCCCTCTAAAACTGTAAGTCTCAAATAAACTCTTCCTTTTATAGGATACCTTGGTCATGTTGTTGCCCTCTCTGTGGTTCCTAAATTCCCTGTAATTCCTTTTTTTATCTCTCCCACCACTTTTCCTTCCCGACTCAATGTACTTTTTTATTTAAACACTCAGTGAAACTCCCTACTGCTCTATTGCACATGGGTGTAGGACCATTTACTGGACCCTGGGAAGCTTTTTAGAAACCGCATTCCTGAAGAAAGCTGACTTTCTACCCTATAGAAGCCATGGTCTGCCAATAGCTCCTCAGCTAGAGGTGGAACTTCATGACCTCCTGCCCCTTGCCCTCTGCTGGGAATTGGATCAGCTTGATCTTGTGGAGGCCTTGTGTATGCAGTTCTAGCTGTTGTGAGTTCATGAATGCTACTGTACTGTCATGTATAGCAAATACTGCTTCTCTGCTGGCAACCACTGATTTTGGCTTTTCCAATCTTTCCACTCTTTTTGGCAACAATACCTGCACCTTTGGTGAGAAGAATGTATCTTAGTTGTTTTTTTTTAATTGCTGTAATAGAACACTATTACTAAGGCAATTTATAGAAGGAAGAGTTTGACACTTTTACAGTTCCTGAGGACTAGAAGTCCATACCACCATGGCAGGGAGCATAACAGCAGGCAGGCAGGTATGGTGCAGGAATAGCAGCTGAGAGCTCATAAGTAGGAGGCAGAGAGGGCACACAGGAAATTGTGCTAGTCTTTCAAAACCACAATGCCTGCTGCCAGTAACACACCTCCCTCAAACAAGGTTACAACTCATAATCCTTCCCAAACAGTTCTCCAACCTGGAAACTAACTATTCAAATATATGAGCCTATGAGGGTGATTCTCATTCAAATTCCACAGGATGGAACACATCTCCTTTAGAGGTACATGCCACCATTTCTTATTCTCTGTTTGTTGATCAGTTGTGACTCTTTGTTCTAATCGCCATCTACTGCAAAAGGAAGATTCTATGGTGCACTGAGTTGTGGGTATAAAGACAAGAACTTATGGGGAATGTTTAATATTTTGTCCACTTAGTAGAGTAACAGTATCAGTTTCTCCCATAGAGTCTATGTCCTAGCCAGATGCCAATTTTTGGCCAAGTTAGTACAGGCATGAATTCTATCTTACAGAGCTAAATCCAATCAGAGAGTGGTTGGTTACTCGAGTCAGAGTGACTATGACAAAAAAATGCAGTTATCATCAAGATGCCTTGGATTCGTTGGAAGGAGAACACTTAGTCGCCAATGGTGAAAGTGCAGACTGGTGCAGTATCTATGGAAATCAGTGTGGAGGTTCATCAAGAGCTAGAAATAGACCTAGCAGGTGATACAACTATATCACTCCTGGTCATGCTCCCAAGGATTCTATATCCTTTTACAGACTATGCTCATCTATAGCCAATGTTGCTCTATTCATAATATCCAGGAAGTAGAAACAGTCTAAATGTCTATGCAATGATGAGTGGATGATAAAAATGTGCTACATGCAGAATGGAATATTATCCAGCTGTAAAGAAAACAGACATGGATTTGTAGGTAAGTGGATGAGTGAGCTAACCCAGACCTGGAAAGACGAACGGTGCATGTTCTGTCTCATGCTCAGATGCTGCCTTTAGATCTTTAGATATGTGTGCTCAGGTTGGGATACCCACAGAGATCAGGAAACTACCAGAGCTTTTGGAGGGACTGCAAGGGAAGAGGGTATTGGGAGGGGGGAAAGAAAGTAATGGGGCATGTAAAATCAGGTGAGGGAGGGGAGGGCAGAGTATAGGAGGGGACAAGGGGAGGGATAACTAACAGTAAAGACCTTTGAATAAGCCGTATGAAGTCTACTACTGTAGAAGCTTCTGAAACATATACACATATAAAAGAAGTTTAAATGATGTTACCCTATAATAGGGGGAGAGAGAAAAAATATATTTCCTAGACATTATAAACTACTTAACCAAAAAAATAATAAATCTAGTGCTGGGTGGGGGTTACCTCTTTTTGAGCTATTGGTCAAGGCGTCCCATAGACCTTATAGGACCCAAACATTACAGGTATTGGCATTGTTCTTGTTTACCCTCCAGAACTTAATGGCAAGACCCTACTGCTGAAGTCACCACATACCGGAGTCACAGGACACAGAGAAATCAAGTTGACACTAACCTCTCTGCTCAGTACTGGAGGGTTCTATGCATGCTACTGGGGGAGGAAAGCTAATCAATCAGTGGCCTTACCCAGGTGTGAACCGTGTAAGCTACAGTAGTTACTGGCTGGGAAAGATACGTCTTCAGTGGTAACACAAGTATTGTGCATGTGTGTGTGTGAATGTGTGTGCACGCGCTCACGCACATGTGGGCACACGAGTATGGGTGCCCACTGAAGACAGAAGATAGGCTTTGAATCTCCTGGAGCTGGAGTTATAGGTGGCTGTGAGCTGCTGGTTATGTCTGGTGAGATCAGAACTCTGGTCCTCTGCAAGCGCTGTGAATACTCTTAACTACTAAGCCTTTTACAACACAGACAACACATAGGGCATGATTCTCATTAGTTCTTTCTGATAGATGAGGAAACATGAAGTAATTTTTACAAGGTCACATTACTGTCAATTAAGTGAAATCTAGATCCTGTTATCATTGTGCGCAGGAGCATGTGTGTATGCACACGTGCATGCACGTGGAGTTGGCATAACAATCTCCATAGCTGTTCCCTGTCTTAGTTTGGGTTACTATTACTGTGATGGAACACCATGACCAAAGAGCAAGTTGGGGAGGAAAGGGTTTATTTGGCTTAAATATCCATATCATTGAAGGAAGCCAGGACGGGAACTCAAACAGGGCCGGAACCTGGAGGAAGGAGCTGCTGAAGAGGCCATGGATCAGTGCTGCTTGATGGTTTACTCCTCATGGCTTGCTTCAGCCTGCTTTCTTTTGTTTTCCACATTTTTATTAGAAATTTTCTTCATTTACATTTCAAGTGCTATCCCATAAGTCCCCTATACCCTCCCCCACCCCTGCCCTGCTCCCCTACCCACCCACTCCCACTACTTGGCCCTGGCATTCCCCTGTACTGGGGCATATAAACATTGCTAGACCAAGGGCCTTTCTTCCCCAATAATGGCCAACTAGGCCATCTTCCAATACATATGCAGCTAGAGACGTGAGCTCTGGAGGTTCTGATTAGTTCATATTGTTGTTCCATCTATAGGGTTGCAGACCCCTATAGCTCTTGGGTACTCGCTCTAGCTCCTACATTGGGGACCCTGTGTTCTGCCCTATAGATGACTGTGAGCATCCACTTCTGTATTTGTCAGGGACTGTCAATGCCTCACAGGAGACAGCTATATCAGGGTCCTTTCAGCAATATCCTGCTGGCGTATGCAATAGTGTCTGCATTTGGTGGTTGATTATGTGATGGGCCACCCGGGTGGGGCATTCTCTGGATGGTCCACCCTTTCATTTTAGCTCCAAACTTTGTCTCTGCACCTCCTTCCATGCATATTTTAATCCCTATTCTAGGGAGGAATGAAGTATCCACATGTTGGTCTTTCTTGATTTTCTTGTGTTTTGGAAATTGTATCTTGGGTATTCTAGGTTTCTGGGCTAATATCCACTTATCAGTGAGTGCATATCAAGTGACTTCTTTTGTGATTGGGTTACCTCACTCAGGATGATATCCTCCAGATACATCCATTTGCTCAAGAATTTCATAAATTCATTGTTTTTAAAAGCTGAGTAGTACTCCATTGTGTGAATGTACCACATTTTCTGTATCCATTCCTCTGTTGAGGGACATCTGGGTTCTTTCCAGCTTCTGACTATTATAAATAAGGCTGCTATGAACATAGTGGAGCATGTGTCCTTGTTACCAGTTGGAACATCTTCTGGGTATATGCCCAGTAGAGGTATTGCTGGATCTTCCGGTAGTACTATGTCCAGTTTTCTGAGAAACCGCCAGACTGATTTCCAGAGTGGTTGTACCAGCTTGCAATCCCACCAGCAATGAAGGAGTGTTCCTCTTTCTCCACATCCTCGCCAGCATCTGTTGTCACCTGAATTTTTGATCTTATCAACCTGCTTTCTTACAGAAGCCAGAACCATGAACCCAGGGATAGCCCTTCCCATTATAGGCTGAGCACCCCCACCCCCGTATCAATAAATAATTAAGAAAATACCCCCACAGGCTTGCTCTACAGCCCCTTAGGGAGGTATTTTCTCTTTGTGTTAGGTTGGCTTAGAACCAACCAGGACATCCCCTTTCAAGTACTAGCCACCTTGGGATGATTGTTGTTGTTGTTTATTCTTTGTTTTTTGGTTTTTTTTTTTTTTTTTTTTTGGTTTTTTGAGACAGGGTTTCTCTGTGTAGCCCTGGCTGTCCTGGAACTCACTCAGTAGACCAGGCTGGCCTCCAACTCAGAAATCCACCTGCCTCTGCCTCCCAAGTGCTGGGATTAAAGGCGTGCACCACCACGCCCGGCTTATTCTTTGTTTTTTTGAGGCAGGACCTTTCACTTGACCTATCATCCAAGATTAGGCCAAGCTGGCTTGTCAGCACTAGGATCCTCCTGTCTCAACTTCCCCAGTACTGGGATTACAAATGCATGGCACAAAGCCTGACTTTCTCTCCTGGGTTCCCAGAATCCAATTCCAGTTGTTGTGCTTTCAGGGCAAGAACTGCTGTCAACTGAGGCATCTCCCTCTTCCTATACCCTGGGAACTTAACCTTCTTCTAATTAACCCTATCTACACCTGCTACTCAATTCTCTACACATCCTGGAAAGCCTTCCATCTTTACTTCACTATTTACACGGAGTGGTTTCTCCAGACTCCCCCCTGCCCCCCGCCTCTTCTCAGAGGTGAAGAGCAGATGTGTGTCTTCTGCTTCTGACCTCAGTTTACTTTAAGAAATATCTTCCCAGGAACAGGCATATCCTTCTAAAATATTTTAAATATATATATCTAAAGGGAGCCTAAGACTGTGCACATTAACTTTGTTACATAGGTTAGGGGGTGGCAGAGGGTAGATGCCAGCGTTTCCTTATAGTACATGGGCAAATTCCAGTTTCAGAATTCTTAAAACTGCACAACATTTTATATTATAATGAAGAAGATATAAGAAATTGATTTTTACTCCTAGGGGGAGAACAAATGGGTCCGAGATGGTTTCAGTGGCTAACAATGCAGAAAGAAACCCATTTTCTGGATTTGGGAACTGAGAGTTGACCTGCATTTCTCCAGAATTCTTTGATCAGAATGATCTTAGCACTTTGAGCTTTGGACATTGCCTTGCCCTGTCATAAACTACATAGAGATTCATTTCCAATACATTACAAAAGCAGAAATTGTTTAGTGGAAGGTTTGAGGGGTTCAAGTGTTCACTTGTCTCACAACATGTTACTCTATCATCTTGCTGCTTGCTTTTTAATTTTAAAAAGTATTCCTCAATCCAGAGCTAACAATTGATATTTGAGCCAGAAATACTAAAGGGGAATTTGTGATGTTCAAAGGTGGGTTCCAAGACATGTCTGAGGAGATGAGGTAAGGGGCATAGTCCATCTGTCTCTTTTACAATAATGTAGCAACACTAGGATTTGTGATACAGCCTTACCTTGCTCATGAACAGGGCTTTCATTTGCTCCAAAAGCACCCGTATTTACCATTGTATTTTTTTGCCTTGGACTTTTCCATTAAATATATTTGCAACCCCCAAACCCTGCTTCTGAAATGTGCACGGTCTCAGTCACCCCTTCCTGCTCTAAGCAGACTGGTGCTTACTATTTTCCATCTTGCTCCTTCTTTTTTTTTTCCTTGTTCTGGTCAACCCTGCTCTGCTCGCTCTGGTCTGCCCCGCTCCAGTCTGCCTCGCTCGCTCAGTCCCTGCTCTCTCTGGTCCAAGGATTCATTTATTATTATTCATAAGTACGCTATAGCTGACTTCAGATGCACCAGAGGAGGGCGTCAGATCTCATTATGGGTGGTTGTAAGCCACCGTGTGGTTGCTGGGATTTGAACTCATCACCTTCGGAAGAGCAGTCGGGTGCTCTTACCCGCTGAGCCATCTCACCAGCCCCCATATTGCTCCTCACCTAGAAAGCATAGCTAGTTTTCTCTCTGATGGACAGGCAGCAAAAACGCCAACCTAATCGTGATTCCAACTGTCTTGCCCTCCCGCCATCATTAATAGGAGTTAAGAAAGTTTCTTTGTGTGCTCCTCCTGGACTGTGCCTGTGCACTCTGTTCCTTTGGCATCATGCAACTAATAGCCATTGTTTTATCCCCCTGCTAGCTGATGGCTGTGATTAATTTGTTGCTCAGTGTTTTCCTCTGAGCTTCAATGTACTGTCATTAGGGTAGAGAACTCTGCTGACAGACGGCACCCCAGCCACCCCTGTTCGCATGTTTTGCTTAGTTATAACAAAAGCAGATTTCTAACTATGGATGAAATGCATGATTTCATTAAAAGGAAAACAAATGATAATTTTAGTATTTAGACGAAGAAGGAAAACAACCTTGAATAAAAGATGAATATTTATTTTGAAAAATTGTTTAACAAGTATTGCAAAAAATGTGCATAATTTGATTTCATTTCAGATTTGCTAATCATGTATTTGGTGGAAGCGAGCCACAAGGAACACACTTAATTTGGGTCTCATTCAAAAGAAATCAACTTATTAAACTTTGTGTTTAAGTAGTAATGATATAACTCCGGTTGTTTGGTTGACTTTCTAAAATTCTTCTAGAAACACAAACTCTGACAGCATGATTGTTCAATCCTGCATGGGAAATTCAAGTCACATTTGTGGTGAAATGCATAGTTTTCTGTCTTCTACCATAATACTTACAGAAAACAAAAAGACCATGGTCCCGGGGAGATGTCTCAGTGGATAAAATGCTTGCTCTGTTAATGAGAGTCTGAGCTTGCACTGCCAGGACTCACAAAAAGCCAGTCACAGCAGCTCATGCCTGTAATCCCAGTGATTCTGAAGAAACATAGGATGCAGAAACAGAAGAACTCCTGGTGACCTGTTGGTAAGTTAACCTGTCATACACTGTGATGAGTAAACAACAAAGAAACCCTGTCTCAAACAAGGTAGAAGGCGAGAACCCACATCAGGAGCTGCGGGGCACACATACATGCACACAGAACACATATACATATGTCACACACCAATGACAATACATTTATGCTTTTAGGGTCATGATCATACTTAGGTCTGATGTTTGTTCCTTCAATTCAATCAACATGTATTGATTGCCTACTGAATTCTAGGCACCCAACTAGCACACACAGTCCCTGACCTCAAGTAGTTGGCAGTCTAGCAGAGACAGACACATAAACAGACAACTGTAATCCTGCAGTTAAACTGTGATTGGCTTTGGGGTATTTCACAAATTCTTTAGTCACACATTTTCAAACAGTTTCTTGGGTCACTCCTGCAGATGGCTCATTTCCTCTGCTGTGTTTTGATCCATCCTAATCTTATTTTCATTTTGCCTTACTTGGATCCTGTCTCTTCTTTGACCAGAAAGTCTCCTTAAATGCAGTACAGTTATTAGCAAAGTCTATAGAAAGTCTATATGGGTAGGCATGCTGAAGAGTCTATAAAGACAAGTGAAAAATGTGTTTTACAAAATTGAAGACTTAGGATGATTAACATTTATATAAATCTATGTCATATGTGTCAAATATATATCTAATATACTTGTATAATGTAGACATATTTGGGAGAGTATTTGACCATCTGTTAGCAATGGCTACTTTAGGGATAGAGGCTGATGGGGATAAGATTGATTTTTTTCTTCATGTAATTCTGTTCTATTTGATATCTCTCTCTCTCTCTCTCTCTCTCTCTCTCTCTCTCTCTCTCTCTCTCTCTCTCTCTCCCTGCATGTGTATGTGCACTCACATTTGTGTGTGCGAGTGCATGAAGAGCCCATTGTTTTCTTATGTGTCATATACCTTGTATTTGTTATTGTGGGTTTTTTTTTCTTAAGTGTATGTATATGTGGTATGTATATTCACACATGTGGTCTCATATGTGTGTCTCTGTGCGAGTGTGTGTATGTGAGTGTGTGTGTGTGTTGGACCACAATTGATATTAAGAGTCTTCCTTGATCTCTTTCATATTATTTCCTGAGGCAAGGCCTCACAATTGAATATGGAACTCATTAGTATCACTAGTCTTGATAGCCAACTTGCTCTCTGTGTCCCCTTGTCCATCTTGAGAACGCCAGACCTTCCACCTGAATTTAAATTGATTATGCGAATGAGAAACTTGGCTTTCATTTTCATATGGTGAGTGGTTTAATGACAATCTTCCCAGTTCCTACCTTGTATTCTGACTTAGGACCTTTCACTGGCTTTGAGTTTAACTTGTCTGGCCAGTAAGCTCCAAGGACTGACCTATTTCTACCCCTACCCCCAGCACTGGCATTATAAGAACGTGCCATCATACCTGGCTTTTTTTTTTTTTTTTTCTTCTCTAATATGGATGTTGGGAGTGAACTTCAGTTCATTGCATGTACAAGGCAAGGACTTTACAGATTGGGTTATCTTTCCAGTCCTCTATTTTATAAACATAAATGTGAAAAAAAATTAAAAGCACTGCTTAGCTGTTGGCTATCTAGATCAACAAATCCAAATTAAAGAATGCTAAACACCTTAATTTCCTCTTCTCAATACAATGTGTCCCAAGCTTCTACATACACCTTTCCATGAGGCAGGAGCCCCTAAACCATTAAGCACATTTAAAAAAAACTATACACTTTTTGGTAATTTCATGAATATAGTGTGTTTAGACTGTATCCATCTTCCATTCTCCTCCTCTAACTCATTTCAGAACCCAGTCACGTCCTATTTCCAAATTTCCATGCCTTCTTTCTTGGCCGGTTTTTATTCTCTACTCCTCCTTCTCCTCTTTATATTCTTCCTTTATAGCACATGGAGTGAATATAATGCTGTCTATATGCACATGGATGTAGGGCCATCTACTGGAGCATGGGAAACCTACCATGAACCAAAACACTGAAGAAAATGGACTTTTCCTCCATAATCAGCTATAGACTTTGAAAAGCTCCTCCATCAGAGGGAGGATCCTGTGAACCCCTCTCCTGTTCACAGTGGAGTGTTGACTGGCTTGATCTTGTATAAGTCTTAAGCATGCAACCATACTGGTATACTTGAGTTCCTGAGGGCAATAGCTGTGCCATGTTCAGAAGACAATATTTCACAGCAGTCATCCCTGACTTTTGTCTCATGCAACGTTTCTGTTCCCACCTTTGAGGTGTTCCTTAAGTAATGTGGGAGAGATGGTGCAATACAGATGTCCCAGTCAGGGCTGGGAGCACGGCTCTTAATGCTTTGAGGAAACAGGTATTTGCTGAGTGGTAGCCATGAGTTCTGCGAACTCATCTCTGTAGAACAACAGTCTGTTGGCTTATTACCCTGCCCCCTAGCTGTGTCTTCTCCTGACCACCCCCCAAACTGCTCTTCAAGTTGTACCTCTTCTATGAGCCCCAGTTTCCTTCTCCCTCCTCTAAGTCTTGAACTATTTACTCAAAAGAGGCTTTGGAAGATTCTTACTACCCAAGGATTCTAAGAGAAGAGCAAACAGGTCCTCTCTACCTGTAGCCTTTCCCCCTTTGCTCAACAGTCTCTGCCTACGATGGCACTGGAGCTAGAGTAGGGAATCTGGTACAGGCAAATCTTCCAGAAGTGGAGAAGCTAGGAAACACACAGGAATGTATATAACCTACTCAGGAGTAGCCAGGGCACTACCAGGAGAGAGCAGCAGAGGGTGAAGAGCCGCACTAAGGATTCACACTGGAGGTGAGTTTGGAAAGGCTTCCTTGGGAAAGTCTAATTTAGCTGAGGATTGAAAGATGAGAAGAAACATCACTGGGTGGGAGCCTAGGTGGGAAGAAGGTTCAGAGTGGCAGTGAGAGGTGGCAAGGATGGGCCATCCCAGAGGGTAGCAGGGCTAACACAGGCTGTGGGAGAGGTTCCCTCTGATGTGGCTTTGGGTGCCACTTTAAGGGGTTGGAGTTTCATACTGAGAGGAAGGTCGGAGGTTAAACTTGCCCAGATTGCACTTGCCTTTTCAAAAGATTCTCCCAACTGATAAGAGGAAATGGGTTAGAGAGTTGAGGTGGTTTCAGCAATGGGAATGAGCAGAGTGTGCTCATGATGTGTGTATTGATTGGTAGGAGAAGGATTGCTTTCCCATCAGCTTAATCACTCCTCGACATTTCCTTTATCTCCACAGCCTTCACTTGATTCTAGAACTTTCACCTTTTATAAAAGGAAAGACTCAAACTTACACTGCATGAAAGAGGCTAACCAAATCACCAATAAATATATTCAAAGGAAATCAACTCCATTTTTATAAGCCAGTGTTGTGAACCACTAAACCTCACTCAATAGAATGTTGAAAGATCATATACTGATATACCTAGCCTTGCCAAGGAGAAGGATAGGGATATTGACACATGTTGGTGGGGTTGAAAGCTCAAAGCCTCTTCCAAAAATAAGCATATATTTGCCCTGTGGCCTAACAACTGCCCCAGAGGCTATGTAACGGACTTTACAGCAGCAGTCCTTAGGACCACCCTCCATGGAAAATGACAGTTTGACATGGATAAATCCATTGTGGCATATTCATATATCAGAATGCCATGTGGCGATAAAATGACCCACAGTTATCTCAGCAATGGAAGGTCTATATGTGAGCAAATGTGTCCCCTGCCTGTGATTCCATAAAAGGTTAGAATAGAAAAGTCTTTCTCCACATTAGGAATCAGGGTGGGCCCCCTTTGGTCAGTGAGAGGTAGAGGGTGGCAGTGGGTCAGGGTCTCGTCATGGACTGTGAGGTGCTTTCTACTTCTTGCTTGAATCTTTCTATGTGTTCAAGCTGGGACAAATTACTGAGCTGCATTTTAGGATTTATTTTCTTCTGCGTGTTTGTTTTAAAGGAGAAGGAGAAGATTCAACACATCGGAGCTCTTTTCCTTGATCTGTGCTTGTGGCAGGGGTAACCTGAGGGCTAAACTTGGCTAGTGTTTTATGTCTAGTCTCTTCTTGTGCCATTTTCTGCCCCACACCCTTTCTCTACACTGCTAAGCTGGGGGATACCATGCTATTTGAGAAGGAGTTTTATTTTTTTCATTTGACCCATGACTTTGGAGGGACAGTCCTTTCTAGTCCAGCCCTCTTCATACCCTATGCTATTCACAGTTCCTCTTCAGTGATCCTTAGCAGCACCCCTGCACCCCTAGTTTTAAATGCCAGGATACTTCCTCTTTACTTTTCACATTTTAGCTTTGTCCGTAATTCTTTCATAAAATGTTTAGTAGTTTTGCAACCCTGAATATAACAAAAACATGGTCTGAAATCATAGCCTTTTATTCCGACTGACCTAACTCTGTATCTTTGGGTAAATTAGCGGATCCTTTGTGCTTCTGTGGGATGCGGGGTGATGTTGAGGCAGGGTCTCATGCTGCCTAGGATAGCCTTAATTTCAGTGTGTAGCTGAGGGTGGCCTTGATCTCCTGGTTTTCCTATTTCTGAATCTCAGTTGCTGGGATTAGATGTGTGATCTGCTACATCTGGCCCGCATGCCCTTTGATCTTAATTTCTTCATTTATAACGAGGATAACAACAGTGCTCGACTCAGATTTGTTAAGAGACTTAAGTGAGGTAAATTATGGAAAACACCTCACTGGTCAGTAATGAGCGTTCTTGTACCCTCAGCAAGATCAGGAAGGCCTTGTTCCTGCAGATCTGGAGAAGTAAACAGTGCGAGTGTGTCCTCTGGAGAGCTGCTCTGTTGAGAACAACTGGCAACCATTCTACCCTGTTTCCTTGGAAAAGCAGTCATTTCCGCTAAGTCTTAGTCCCAAAGAGAGGTCAGCCTCGTTTTTTTTGTGACAGACACAAATAAAGAAAGCAAGGGGACACATTTAATTTCTTTCAAACGCAGGTGATTATATTGTTGACAGGAGCTGGGGATGGAGAAGAACACTCCATGTCTTAGAGAATCTTGAAGGAAAAGGCTTTAACAAATACATAAGAATCATATATAATTGGCACACACTTTGTTTGAATGCAAACACTGCTGTTAGAGTGGTGCTTGAAAACAGTTTGTTGGCCTTCTCTCCATACAGGAGAGACATTCCTCTCGTTTACACTACTCACTCGCTTAGCAAACCCTTATTTATCCTAGGATGCAAAGCATAATCTGCCCAACGTCAGATCCTGAATTAGTGGCATGTGAAATAATGGGATTCTAGGCGATCTCTCTTCGACAACAGTGTCAAGAAGGCTCTAGAAAATTCCCTCTTACCCTCTTCTCTCCCCCTGTTGCTTCCTGCCTCTTATATTTCAGCGGGCTTTCAAAGGAGATGGAAGAAGATGGGCTCACACACACATTCTTAGGACATTTGAATAATTATTTATTGAGAAGCCACAGTTTCCCACACTTTTACAACTGTAGGCTTTTATATAAGGCAAAAAGCAAGATGGATCCACTACTTTCCACAGAAAGAAACAGCTCTATAGCAGACCCCAGGGTCGCTCAGTTACAGATCAAAGTGCAATGTACATGACAGATATAAAAAACAGTGTGGAACAAAATAATTGAAATTATGGTTACAGTCTACTGAAGGAAATATCCATATCTTATTATAAATACATTTATAGTCTAGAGTTGTCATTTCAATAAGTTTTTTTTACATATACAGTTATTGAAACAGAAAAGCAAAATGTGACATTTACTAGGATAAACTTTCACAGAAGACAGTTGGTCTGAACCTTACTTAATGCTATGTCCTGATCACATGGCCCCCTTGCTATGACAATGAAAATAATTAATCCATTGATATGTAACTTTTTTGGTAGGGGGAAACTAAACTACATGGATAAATGCAAAGCTGGGTTTGCTGGGACACAAGTGGTCCATTGCTTTTAGTTTTAGGGGATGAGAAAAGCTAAAGTTGGTTGTTGGGACCATGCCTTTTTCCCTTCCCATAAAACAAGAACAAAACGGAGACCAAAACCAAGCAGCTCTATGCACTTAAATTAATTTATGTACTAATTTAAATACCTGGTACCCACATATATGAAACAGAGACACGGAAACACACTTGCTCCCATGTCCACGTCCCATCCATGTATATGTAGTACAGGATGAAGCATCATTTTGTTCTGCCGACAAAAGGGACACACCTAGCAGATGAACTATGTATTCTTTCCATGAACAGTGTTTAAGAATGGTGTTCCATATTGCTTGTAAACATATAGACACAGAAATCAGGAAACCATTTGCTAATCTTGGTACCACGCAGCTAAAATGGTAATTGTATTGGTAAACATCTCATGGGGATGGTGGTTGACAGAAAATTACCTAATGGGGTTAACTAACAGACTAAAGACATGCATTGATTACGGGACTCCATCCCAATGGACTCTTGGACCCAGAGAATGGTCTAATCATCTTCTTCATCTTCCTCATCGCTGTCCTTCATGCTGATACCTTGTAAGCCCCCTCCCTCACTCACTGACGCCGTAGCTTCCTCCACAGTGAGACGGTTTCGGATGGTCTCATAGGTCTTACTGTTTAAGGTGGAATCCAGGACCCCTTGCAATCGGAAATCTCTATAGGTTTTCTATGGAAACAAAAGATAAAGAGGTAAGAACGATCTCATCACCGAGGTGAGGAGGGAGAGGATGCAAAGCAAGCCCAAGTGTGAGAGTCATGACTTTCAGTTAAGTGTCACATTTGATGAACTGAAAAGTAAAAGCCGGCTCCATTCAGATTTCACTTGGACTGAGAACCGAGACTCAACCAAATGACAGAAAACGAGAAACGGTGGCAGGATCAACTGTATTAGATGAGACAAAGCAAAGAACAGAAGCTTGTGTTTACTCAGCCCCACAAAGGGAAGTGTTCCATGGTTGGCTGTCTCCTCCCCCAGTCTACTTCTTTCTCCTAGGTTATTATAACAATATGATCGACAGGATAAAGGGCCCTAACATACGCATAATGAATGAATCAAGTGATTATGGTATTTTGTGATTTCTGTTGCAGTCTAATCTTTAGGATTTTTTTTTTTTGCCTGTTATAATTGTGTGAGCCACGTCGCTCTGTCTCATCCACAAGATAGACATATGCATGTTGGTATATGAAACCTATTCCAGGCAGCCACAATGATGGGCAAGATGAGGCGCTAATGCCTCACCAATATGTTGCAGGCATGTGACTCAGATCTCATCTCCTTGAGAAATATCTGTATCCATTTCGTTCACAACTTGATGTTCTCAGGGAAGAAACCTGGCTCCTTTTCAAGAATAACGGTTGGCATTGCAGTATCACAAGCTCCTTCTTTGTTCCTTCAGGCCATTTCCCTTGGATTTCCTTAGGTATCTAAGGACTATTTCCCGGAGCCTCCTTTAGCATTAATTGAACACGAGCAGAAGCTTCTGGCTGTTGTCTAGTTCATTTTTGTGATGGTCTTTCTAACTACAAGCTTCCTCATCACACTGCCTATCATTTCAGAGGCTAAGTCTCCACTCCATTTCACCTGTTGATACAGCAAACTTGATAAAGGGGTGAGAGCAGAATGACAATGTATTCCAACATCACATTATTTGTAGTTTTAATAGTTCATCTAATGCAGTTACGGGATCAATAGGTCAATCCACTTTTAAAGTCACAGGTTGCAGTGACTGGGGAGTTTATCAGTGAATGCAGTGTGGTTCTGTGAAGCCCTTGGATTTGAATAGCTACTCAGGTTTGAATCCTTCCCTTGTTAGTATTAAGGAGAGCTCAGTTAACCTCTACCTAGGTTCCGGTGAAGGAGTACAGCTTTCTGGATGTGGAATGTATATATGAATGAATGAATGAATGAATGAATGAATGAACAAATGAACGGAGTGTCTATTGAGACAGGAAAGAAAGTTGGTAACCCATGGGAATTTGCCCTGCGTGGCTGCTGGAGGACTCTGGCTCAGCCCACTGGGAGGACGTAGTAAAGATGAGCATCATTCTGGAGAAGGTGAAAACTCTCTGTGGCTCGGGACTGTGTATATGTTTGTTTGTTTTTTGCAGATGGCAAAAATTAAGCCTCCTCTCTTACATATTTTTATCTTCAAATATTGCTAGTTTTTGACACAGATCTGGAAATAGCAGTTATTAAAAGATAACCTGAAAATACTAAATGGTGATGTTTCCCTTTTTATGTCTACCTGGTCAGATAAGGGTCAAATAGAAATCATCTCCTATATGCTACACACATTAAGAAAAGAAAAGAAGAAAGAAAATTTTTATACCAAGAAAAGGAACTCAGAGGGTCTGGCAGTGCTTAGTAAACATGCCTTAAGAAACTGACTTAAAAAAAAAAAAACAAGAAAATTAAGCTGAGTGTGCCATTCAAGTGCAGATATTTCTTTTACAATAGCTGCAGCTACACACTGGCTATAACCTTCTGCTGGGTGGAAGCTTTGTGGGATCAAATGCAAATGATAATAACTCCTTAATTACACACAATGAAATGGTAATTGGGCTTTAGTCAGCACTAGGATATAGGAGCACCTTCAGGGGGATGGGACGAATCCAAAGGAGGCCAAGAAGCAGGGTAGGGGAGATTTTTTGGCAAACTGTTAAGAGAATTCAGCTATGCTTATTAGTAAAATATTTTAATGGAGATTTCTGTGTGTTGAATAGGAGTTTTGCATACGGACATTTTAAAACCCTCTATGGTGAGGCGTCGAATGGAAACTGAAATGATCAAAAAACGTATTTACCCCCTTCTGTGATCTTATTATTTCATGTAAACCACTGCGATTTCACGCTGAAATAATTATCATTAGTCCACAGCACACACATAAGAACAGGGGAAAGAGCTCCTCCCAGGGTATGTTATCTCACCTTTGTGATCCTTTACATTTGATTGTGTACAGGCATTGTAAGAGAAACCACTTCAATTAACTATGAGAACAATATTGATTTGCATTCTGATAATGATCACAGAACATGTTTAGAAATAGCTGGGGGTAAATATTTCCATGAAATTAATTGTGGCAAAATTTTATTTAATTAAACCATAAATGAAATCGGTGATTTATGCAGTTAACATAATGGTGCCCAAAGCAAGCTTTCAAAAGTGCAATTCGAAGGCATAAGAGTCTCTGTGACATTTTGTGTGTGGCAAACGTATACAATAGTTTTCCTTTATAGACAAAGATACCAGTGCCCACCCCTCCCTTTAAAGTCTAAGCTTGCCGTTAATGTCTCAGTAAGAAATTAACCGCAATGCTGTCTTAGAAACCATCCTGTTGTGTATGCAGACAGGGGTTTTTGTGATCTGGACATTCTGCAGCTTGCCAGTGGCGTGTGTCTCAGTTAGCTACTCTCGAGAGGATTGCTGCTAGAGGACTGCCACCAGAGGACTGCCTGGTCCTCTTACCTTTACCATCCTGATCAGGGTTTTCAGCTGGTAAATGTGGAGCTGCAGGTCCATCCTGTCGGTCAGCCAGGTGCAGATGACGTTCATGGAGCTGTTGTACCATTGCTGAAAAAGAGACAAGAGTTCTCCAGGCCCTGCGTGCGTCATGGCGTCATGGCGTCACGGAGTCATGGCTTCACGGCGTCACGGCGTCACGGCGTCATGGCGTCATGGCATCATGGCGTCATGGCGTCATGGCGTCATGGCGTCATGGCGTCATGGGGCGACTAGAGGGCAGGAAGGGAACAGGTCCCATCTGAGCACCTGTTTGGTTCCGGAGGAGAGAAGAGGGTTAAACAGAACTGGAGGGCACAGAGACCATCCACTCACACAAATGAGGTGCTGGCTCAGTCCACACTGGGGCAGTGTGTGGGGATGGAACCTGGGATTCTTGTACTACACACAGCACACGTGGGGTCCATGTCCGAAGACTGCCTCTTGTGCTCCTGACTCTTGTATGAACTGGTCCACTTCACTAGAGTGTGACTTGAGGCTCTGTCCATTTCCTAATGCATTATCTCCAGGGCCAGAAGAGGGACAAGGATGCCCTCGTTGGTACCTAACCTTTGAGAATGACCCCTCCCCCGCGCAATTCAGAGAACCAGGTGGAGAAGTCTGAGGAACTGAGGGGCAGGCATTTACGACCATTTGTCTGACTGGGGCATTCCTAATTCGGACAGCAATGAGGCTTGCTTTGTAAGGCCAAACTGTTCTGGGCAGCGTTTAAGTGCCCTTGCATTAGCTGTGCAATCTGTTTTAATCTTAGCAGAAAAAAAATATGGAATATAAGAGGGGGAAAAAAAAAACCTATCTACAAATGAGCTCATTTCAAGCTGTTGAAATCATACTTCCCCTTATGGGGGTTAAATTTTGCTTCTTGTCTGTGAAAAATGCTTGAAGCTGTGTCACTTTAGACTGCCACCCCTGTGGTGCAGGAAGTCTCTGGTGCAGTATAATTTTGCAGTACTGCTCATATATTCATAAATCTCACTCAGAGACATATGAACAGTGTTATGAAGTGTCAGTATGAAAAAAAAAATCTAATCTTTTAAACTTCACCAGGTTTCATTACGCTCTGCCGCTTATACCAAACAATTTACAAATAAAATGAAAAGGCGGTGATGGGCCTATACACTTATTTATGTGACATCTATATGAACTGTGCACAGGAAAGATGCAGAAAATAAGATGAAGATAAAAGAGGAGGCAGAGAACGGAGGCGATGCGTACACTCACACTCACCAGCACACACAGGCACACACACATCACACACCAGTGGGGATTCAAAAAGCATAAATAAAAACATGTTTCTGATGGTAGCTCCACCCTTTCTCACCTAAAGATCATCCAAAATCAGTTTATGCCTAACACTCACAGTTTTTCTGAAGCCTTGTTTCTGACTTAATTTCTTTAAAAAAAAAAATTAATTTGGGGTTTTACTTGCAAGGTAGAACTGCCAAGTTTCACCTTGCAAGAAAACTACAGAGTCGCAGCCATGGCGTATAGAAGCCCTCTTTGCATCTTTCTTATCTAGGCTCCTTCCTCATCAGAGCCAAGCATGGCTCTCCTTGGAGCCCAGCCGCAACAGGGACCACGCTACCCCAACGGAGGCAGCGTGCAGCCTCACAGCCAGCTCCTGCTCTTTTAAAGATCATGGAGGAGAAACTGTCAGTTGTAAGAACCTTCTGTCCCTCCACAGGGAGCAGGCGGCTGGGGGTGGGGATTTCTTGCTGAGATGGGCAGTTCACTCTCTAGAGGGTTTTGATTGGTAGGGTCAAGCTGCTTCAGGCATGGACAGGTTTTCCCCTCTAGGGGTGAGAACGTTTTTTTTTTTTTTTTTTCTGAAACTTTTTTTTTTTTTTTTTTAAGGGAGGAATAGTGGTGGTTGTTTGTGGAGGGTGTTTTTGGCACCTCCTGCCTTGGGATTCTTCATTTGCTGCTACCACTTCTGGGTTTGTTAAGCAGCTCTGGGGACAGGACAAGTATTGGATCGCAGGTGAGCATGTGGCTTTAAACTGCTTCAGCAGCTAGAGGGGGCTCTCCTGGGTTCGCCTAGGCCTCAAACTTAAACTCACTCTCTGTATCTGACATGTAATCCACTTCACTCCAGGAATAATTTGTCCTTATCTGTCCTTCCAGGGGTTGGAGCGTGACCTTCAAACAGCTCAAGTGACTACAGGTCCAAATATACGTGATGAGAGCCCTGTGATGGATACATGTCTGGGACACAAAAGGGAAGTGTGGCACTCTGGCTTCTAGGCAGAGGTGGCATTTTTCTTTGGCTGTGACAACAGGCAAACCGGCAGCGCTGGCTTCTATCACTGCCAGCAAGCCTGGTGCATCCTGCCTTTTTCTCTTCACTGAGAGACGTGCCACCTTTCAGGGAAAAATATAGCACCCCCTTCCATTTTACATAGGAAGTTCTCACTCTCATAAATGGCTTTAAAATAGCAAAATAAATAAATAAGATTTAAAAATACAGATTAAAAAGGTCAACAGTCCTGCACCTTGAGCAAGGCGAGGGAGGGTGTGCATACAGAAGCGATCAGAGCACATTCCCATCTCAGCAGCAAGAACACCCTGGAACATCCAATCTTCTCCTGAATCTCACATCTAGCAGGAGAAGTGTAAAAAAATGTATGATGCCCCATTGGCTACACATTCAAAGAGGCAAAAGGGAGAAAATAAGTTCTTTCCAAACCTTATGCTCAGTAGATGGAATCGGAGGCGCTTTTAGATGAGGCCCAGCCAGTGCTAACTTGGTTCTCCAGCATGGGCGTCAAAAGGCATTTAGATATCAGGGAGAAAGAAGTAGGTATTGCCTTTTAGAACTTTAAAATGTTAGGGGGTGACGGGGCTCTTCCTGGACACTGGAAAAGAGGAAACAAAGGCCCAGAGAGGGGTAGCGACTTTTCAATCTCATACAGGAAGTAGGAATCCCCAACATGGGAACTGTGCTGAAATAGGTGCAGTCTCCCCTATCTGTGGGTCATCAGAGGTGAGTGGCTGCATCCTTCTCCAAGTCTCTAGCTGGGGTTAGCACATGTATTAGGAAAGCAGAAAGCAGGTCTCAGAGGAGGGATCTCGCCAGAGCTGTGTTTTATATCAATCAATCCCAATGCAGCAGCAGATTTGTAATGATTCTTTGAAAGAGAAAATTTATAAAACAACTGGAGTTCTCCCTATTTTTATTTTGTCTTTCATACAAATAGGCCTCTCCAGGATCTATTTTAACACCTGAGAACTAATGGTAACATATGTTTAGGTCTGAGGAAGGAGAATTAGGAATTGACAACACTCACTAATTTGAATATAGTCATGGTCTGCTGTCCCTTAATTTAGGGCTACTGATTTGAAACATCCCAAACAAGGCTACTTTAATCCTAAACGCATGCCAGAGAAGGAAAATTGCCTGTAGACTGGACTCTTTTAAAATACATCTGCCATGTAGTCATTTGGGGAAGGCTCGAACACAAAAAGATATTCATTTCAGCTCTGACATGTGGGCTACCTGCAGCTGAGACCAAGGCTGTATTTGGTAAGGGGCTAGAAGGCCAATAGGATATTGCCTGCCTCCTCTTCCTTTTTCTCTTCTTTCCTACCCACTACCAATCTATATTTGAGACAAGCTCTCACCAAATGGACCAGGCTGGTCTGGAACTCATCCCTTGGCGCCGGCAGACTCAACTTGAAATCTTGTGTGTAGACTGAGTAACCAGAGCCACATGCCTGCACCACCCAGCCTCACAGCCGTAATTTGTGTCATCACTTCTCAAAGTGGCCTGTTTGACCTTAAATCTCATGCTCAAGTGATCTTCCCACCTCAACCTCCCAAATCCTAAGCTGCAGGTTTTTTTTTTTTTTTTTTTTTTTTCGGTGATGCAGCTTCATGGCTTTCTAGCATGCAGTATTGAAGAGTGCTGGTCCTAAGACACGTCTGAACTCAAGACCTTGAGGAAGGACTTTCATCCTTAGAGACTCAGTTTACTGATGAAAAGTGGGGATTCATTTCTTTTATAGTATTCTTCTGATGAGTAATTAAAAGAATGCTTGTGACACACTCATGCATACACTTAGTAGATAGCAAAGCTGGTACCACCACTGCCTTCGCCTCAGCCCCTGCTACCACCGATCATTACTATACCTCACCCCCACTGTTCAATCTCTGTCTCTCAACCTAAAAGATAACAAAACACAGGGGCAGAGGGTTAGTTATTTGGGAAAGCCGTGCAGTGGAAGAAACGATCCCTAGGTCCTGGAACTGTGTGCATAAGCCTTGAAGCAACATATGGGTAGCTCTAAGCAATGGGATTCTACTTAAACTTAGGAAACTACCTTTGGTTCCCAAAGCACATTGTAAGCCAACACTGATTCATGTTGAAGTCTTGACTTAAAAGACCTCCCAGAATGAATGACTTTTCAGACCTTGTAGGCATAGATTCAGTATCAGCTTGTTTTGGCCACGTGTTAGCTGGATAGCCTCAAATTAACTGTTTAACTCTGTCACCTTCAGTTTTCTCTTTGGGTTTATGCCAGTACCAACTTCCTAAGGTTGCCGTGAGCATTAGGAGATAATTTAGACACAGTGCCCACCAGAGAGAGTGCTACATAGTAAGTGCTCAATAAAATGGTATTCACTTACAGAGACTTTATTAGTGTGTAGAGAAAAGTTATTGTCTTGTTCCATTTCCAGTAGAAGTGTAGGTCACTGATAATCAGATCTCTCAAGCCACATATTCTTCCCTGAAGCATACTGACTTCTGTAGGGCAATTCTACTATGCAGTCTGTACCCATTACAACATGGGCTGTTATGGCCAGGATCAGGGTCCTGAGAGACCAGAATCACATGCTAGCATCATTGAAAAACATGATATTCATCAAGGATTTTGGTACCTTAATTTTGAGTTTTTGAATGTCTCAAATACTAAAGTGTATTGTTAGTTCCCCTCACTCTACTCCACAAGGACAAGAGACTCCAACATCTCTCTCTCTAGGTCTATACTCCACAAGGACAACTGACTCCACCATCTCTCTCTAGGTCTATACTTCACAAGGACAAGAGACTCCAACATCTCTCTCTAGGTCTATACTCCACAAGGACAACTGACTCCACCATCTCTCTCTAGGTCTATACTTCACAAGGACAAGAGACTCCAACATCTCTCTCTAGGTCTATACTTCACAAGGACAAGAGACTCCAACATCTCTCTCTAGGTCTATACTTCACAAGGACAAGAGACTCCAACATCTCTCTCTAGGTCTATACTCCACAAGGACAACTGACTCCACCATCTCTCTCTAGGTCTATACTTCACAAGGACAAGAGACTCCAACATCTCTCTCTAGGTCTGTCCTGTGGTTGGATGGATGGATGGGAAATTCATGCCTTAAAAAACTAAAGAGTTGACAGATAAGATGAATAATTGATGCCTGAGAAGGTAGGGCTCATGGAACCAGGCTTTTCCCTCAGAGCTGGCTAATCCGATTGAGTAATACACACTGATGTTGGAGTGGTGTCTGCTGAGGTTCTGCCACTGTAACTGCCACACAGATTTTGTTATTTTTTAATTTTTTAAAAAATGAATTTATTTTTATTTTATGTGTATTGGTGATTGGCCTGCATGTATGTCTGTGATGTTACCAGATTTTGTAATTACAGACAGTTGTGAGCTGTTATGTAGATGCTGGGAATTGAACCCAGGTCCTCTGGAAGAGCAGCCAGTGTTCTTAATCACTGAGCCATCTCTCCAGCTCCAATTTTTAATTTTTTTTTAAAAGACAGAGTCTCTTCTTGTACTTCTGATTGCCCTGTACTTGCTAGACCAGGATGGCCTCTTTCTTGCAGCCATCCTGCCTCTGCCTCCTGATGCTAGGATACTGGGATACATAGTAAGCCCTGGCATGCCTGGCTATAAGTCTTAATTCTCTGGAATTCATTTGCTGTCTTCTAGAGACTTTGCTGTTTGTGGTACACTTGTTTCTGGAATGAGCCACATGTCACAGATGAATGGTGGCAGAAACCAGGTACCTAGGCCGAAAGAGCATTTACACACCCACATAGCACAAGGATCATTTAACTTATGCAAACACCTTAACAGACCAGACAAGTCTATGACTTACAGATACATGTCTTTAGTACCTGTTGCCAACAAAGCACACTTTTGTGCAGAATAATGAATACACAGCCCCAGGCATGCACATAGATATTCCCACGAGCATGCACAGAGTTAGCAAAAACAATCAATGTTTATGGAGCATGGATTCCCCCACTATGTGTGGATCCTACACAGAATATACAAGCATGATACAGTTTAATCGTTGAATTAAACAACTAATAGCAGCCCCATATATATGAAAAAAGGATGTAAACGTTGAGGTCATTTGAAGGTTTTTTTTTTTCCCACCAAATCAGAATGAGTTGTTTTTATTCCATTCAATTCTGTTAAGAAGGTAAGGATTGGCTACATGGAGTCAGTGTCAGTTCTAGGTTCCAGGAGTCTTACAGCAAGCTGCAGAGTCCTGAAGCTCTCTCAGAAGTGCATGGCTCTGACAATGCTGTTGAGCCTGTTTCTACTGGATCCCAGTCTTGGCTGAGAGTAAAAAAGAATGTCCATTTCTTGAGCTCAGAAAGTGGCTGCACAGATAATGGGGACCTGGGGATACTGCCATGGCATGCTACTCAATGGATTTAGAGCATTGGTCGGAAGAACAACTGTTGGCACAGGAGAAATGAATAGAAAAACCTGGGTGGTGTGAGGAATGCCATTTCTTAGCCTGAATGAACATAGCTGCCTTTATTCATATAGATCTAGATACTTTGTTAACTCCACAATTGCCTCAGGGAGAAGCTCTTAATCAAGGGAAGTTTGTTTTCAAATGAAATATAACTAGAAAAACCTCAGTCTTTAATTTTCCTAGGCGTTTTATAGCTGGGGAAATTATAACACTAAACAAAACGTTCAGCCCTGGAAATGATATGTCACAAACTATAGAGTTTTCAGCGGAAAGAGAGAACAAAATAGTAGAACTCTTGCATATCAGATGGACTTTATTTTTCCTCATGAATGGTGGGCATTGCCAGAACGCACTAGAGGAGGTTCACTTTCAGCACAGAAGTCCCAAGCCTGCTAAGATCAGCTCAGTACAAAGCCTAGCCCTGCTGTTGCTTTTCCTGTTCTCTCTGTGGCCTACGTAGGCCTTGATCTTAGGGTCCTCCTTAGTCACCTTCCCAAACAGCTGGGATAATAGGTATACAGCTTGCTTTTTCCCTCTAAAAGAAATTTTACTGATGTATCCTCTGTTAACTGTAGTACATGGCTTTTATTAAAACACATGCACATATGTATTCATACAGACACACACATGCCACTCTGTGCTATAATTGAGGATAATGTTTAGTTCAGTATCGTAAAAAAGGAAGCCAGAAAAATGATAGTATTTGGCCCAGGATTAATAAGCACATATTCCCACATTTCCTTTGAATAAATACTTGTGATATTGTCAAATATATCCAGTATATTCTGTCTCAGTAATAATAAGAATAGCTCTCTGGTGTAAATTCATTTCTTTAAGCATGTACATCCTTTGAAATAGGCACACTTGAGACATTTATGCAGACAGGCAAACCACCGAAGGCTTGGGCAGGTCAGAGCTGAACTGTCAACAGCATGGTAGTTAAGTTACTGCTACTCACTTCATCCTCAAGGTGAGAAGAAATGAGACTCGGTGAAATAAAGTGGCCTAGGTGCCTAGTGCAACCTGGCTGCTGACAGAACACACTTGCTCCCAGCCCTTCAGATCTGCCCTGAGAAAAATTCCCATTAATCTCCCTGAGCTTCAGTTTCCTCATCCAAGAAACAGAGAAAGAATAAAACCCACAGAGTGCTGGGGAGGCAGCTTTCAACAGTCTCAGATAGACTAGGCTTTGCTTAGTCTTAACGTGAGCCACGCTGTCTTAGCCTGCTTCACACACGGGAAACCCAGGCACCCTAAGCGGGAGCCCTTCAGAGCTGTTTTCTGAGTAGCTTTCCCTTCTCCTGAGAACCCCTGAGTAAACAGATCAGTTGGTAACCAACCCGTGTCTTTGGACAGGAGAGGCACAGTGAAAATCTGGAGGATTTTGAACTTTTATCTGGAAAGTACCTTTCTCCAGCCACGCACAGCCATGCATGAGAGAAACCAGTCTAGCATCTCCTCTACTGAAGAAATGGCATTTTCTGTTGGCAAGGAGTCAAAGAGGAAGATGATACCTGACCACACCTATGTGACTAAGCTCTTTGCTTTGTTTTTTTAAGACAAAAGTGAGTTATTATTAGTTAGAACAAAACAAAGCCCCCACAACCTTTTAAAATTGCTGTATTGAAATACTGTAATAAAATATTTTACAATGAAGTTTTCAATGCATATTTATTCCTTACAATTTGGGTAATTTAAGAACCTGTGAAACACATCATCCTGGCTTTCTTTAAATTCTACCCAAGTCCCCATGGCTTTGTTAAGCCACAGTACAGTGGGCTGCTTGGGTCTAACAGTCCCAGGATTTGGGTGTTATTCAGGCTCTTAATCAAAGATTCAGAGGGTAGGAGGAAGAAATCCAGCTTGTGCAAGCCATCTCTGCCAAGTGGGGAGAACACTAAAAGACTACATGTAGTTCATAGCAAGTTTTTGGATTTGTCAAAGCTCCCCAAAAGCTAAATCAACACGTTCTAAAAGGGCATATCATCCAAACACTTTCGGGAGTGGGGACACTGTTGAAAGATGCAGTCTTTTGCCACACTTGAGTGTTGCTGTAATTCAAGATCCAATCCTCCCAAACAACTGCTCTTAGAATGGGTATTTCCCAGCCATGGCTTTGGGACGCTTGGCTAAAAGCATAAAGCTATAATTGGACACCCAAGTTAGAGGATACAGACCAGCATGACCTTAGATGCTCAGTGTCCTCTGTAACTGAAGGTACCCACGTTCAGTGGTTTTCTCCTCCTCACTTGTGAAATTGTTTGGATGCATAAAAACCTACCTTGGTACATCTTTACAGAGTTTATCACAATTCTTCAAGGTGGCCGTGTCTTTACCAGGCATTGCTGTGGGGCCTTCTGAGAAGGCTGATGTTATGATTCAAGCAGGATCTGGTTCCTGGTTTGCTATCAGTATCTCCCCATGAGGAAGGGGTGATGCAAAATAAATAATTCGCTAAAAATGTATATTGCTACTGTATTTTCTATAGAATCTTACATATGGTGTTTAGTATTTGAGAGCAATATTATTTTGACTCCCTCTAAAGGGACTTACATGGTGCCAAGCATGGTGACACACACCTTGGATTCCAGCACTTGGGAGGTAGAGGCAGGAGGATCTCGGTGAGTTTGGGAACAAGTGAGTTCCAGGTCAGCCAGGGATGTTATAATTTATTCAAGAATAAATTTCAACTGTTTATACTCACTGCATAGAGAAATAACCTACTGTAGGTAGTTTGTTAGCAGCAGTATTACAACGAACTGATCAAAAGGAGGAGTGAGTTTAAATTTGCACTCTTAACTTCACTGCCTGCTTCAAACTCCTAAGACCCATCAGTGTTAGCTGTGTAGAGAGAGTACAAAGAAAGCTCAGAGTCTACAGGAATCCTTCCTGAAAGCAACTAAGCAAGAGAGTTCAAAGCTCAACTTATGTGGGTAAATGTTGAGAGAGAGAGAGAGAGAATACAAGCTGTGTGTGTGTGTGTGTGTGTGTGTGTGTGTGTGTGTGTGTTGTGGTGTGTGTCGTCATGGTTTGGTTAACCTGTTGGCAGATTCAGTAAACTATATAAGTGAGTCAACACTGGATGATTAATGATTTTGTTGTTGCCAAATCAACCAGAATGTATAAAACACAACATGTCACAAAACCTCTTTTTTGTCTTCCCTGTCTGCAATGTCTCAGTAAGGTAATATGGGTGGTCATCTGTAAGAATATGTGACTGCTCTGAAATTAGGTTTTGCTTCCTAATAAATGTGATATTGCTGGACATTATTTGTCACCTTTGAATCAGAAAATGATGTCAAACATCAACTCTTAGATATCTCCTTAAAGACAGAAACACCTATGATGGGAAAGCACAGGCTCTAAATGAAATTTTCAGTTGCAAATGCTTCTTCAGATAGAATGCAAATACCACTCTTCCACTCTCTCCTCAAGCTGGGTAAGCGCCATTACAGATCGATAGACAGCTCAGCAAATACACTTCTGGGTAGTGATGTAAAAATCTGACAGCTAGGTCTCAAAGAGATATCTGAGCACCTGTGATAGAGCAAGCTTCATTCACAATAGCCTGGAGGTCGATGCAGCCCACTGTGGGTCAGGGGGTGGGGTGGGGATACCGAGTATGCTTGATTACTGCAGCCTTGAAGGAGAGGGAGACCCTGTCAGATGTCACAGATGGATGCTCCCTTAGGACATTATGCAAAGTGAAGCAAATCAGTCACTAGTCACAAAAGCCACTGTATGATTCACTTAGATGAGGGGTCTAAAAACCGAGAATAGGGTGGTGGTTGGCAGGGTCCGAGAGAAGGCAGCGACTGGAGGTTTACTAGTATGTGTAGAGTTCTAGCTGTAAAAGACGAAATGGGTCCTAGGAACCGAGGCAAAGTACCAAATCCACATCATGCTGTGGAACTATACATGATGGAGCTCAAAACAGTTCCTACAGTATACTCTGTGTAATGCACTTTACTTGTAAAACAAACACACAGAGACTTGGTTAAGAAAACTCAATACATAGCAATGTGCATAATTGTTTTTGAAAAATTGTTTGCATGTGTATGATATGTGTGTACAGGTGCACATGCCTGTGAGGATAGAAGAGGTCAGGTGTCCTCCTCTCTCAGTGTCTGCCTTAGTCCCTGCAGAGACTCTGGACCTGCAGCTTGCCGTTTTCAGCTAGGCTGGCAGCCAGCAAGCTCCAGGAAATCTTTCTTTCCCTCTTCCTCCCAAGTGCTGGTACGACAGTTGTGTGCTGCCATGCCATGCCTGCCTTTTCACTTGGGTGCAGCAAGTGCTCTTACTCACTGGGTCGCCTTCCAGACACTCCTGTACATGTTCTGAGCTGGAACACCTTCTTGTGCTTTGCCAAAAGGAAAATAATACACCTAAGAGAAATACGGGACATTCACTCTCAGGATGGAGACAGTTTCTCAAGGTTGAATTTTGAGATGGTGAAGCACTAAGAACAAATCTGGTAGCATTTGTTCAGTCGTTTATTTGGTCTATTTAAAACATGCCACAGGGTCAACATTTCTAAGTCTCTGAAACAGCAGTAACTGAAGCCCAGGGCTGAGACTCTTTATCTAGGGCTAGCCTTATTCATCTCATAGATTTTCAGAAAATCTCAGCACCCTGTACTCCTGCCTGCCAAGTCCTACTCTACCCAGCACAGGTTTGATCAAGCGGCTCTCAGTCAGCACTGAGACCCTGGTTACCCAAAAGGGCAGTGCCTCCCCACCAAGCATCACTCACCACAACAGACTTATTAAGGCTTGGAATGTGTGCTCAGGAAGCCCTTATTTTAGGAAACAATTAAGTAGAATTAGGCTAATAATGAGAGGCAGGCAAAGATTTTGCCCTTTACTGAGAACTAACCCTGCATGGAACATTTATACTAATAAACATCATGTATTTCTTAAATGCCTCAAAATGGTCTTTGCACCCAGCTTGGCAGTTAGCACTGCCCACTGAGGAGAATTTACTCCCCAGGCACAGGAGGATTACCTCCCCTCTACCAATGTCTTCCTTCAGGAAGGTTCTGAGGTGGAGATGCACATTTCTGCCAGCAGGAATTTTGCAGGAGACCTATTTCTCATTCATTACATCTTAGAGTGTGGCAAGGCAGAGCAGAAAGACCTTGCCAGTCCAAACGTTGGCCACACCAGGGATTTTCTTGGGCCTCCCAGTTCATGCTTCCTAGAAAGATGGGTTTGGCCTCGTTTACCACAGAGATTGTTCTCAAAGTTCCAAAAACCCACACTCATTCACCATGGCCATCAACGGGCCTTCTGGACCTCAAGCTCCCAGAGCCCAGCCTAGGCAGGAAGTGACTGCTGGGCAAAAGGGGACACAGACCCTCCACAGTGTGATACTCTGTCTCCTTGACAACACTCCAGCTGGTGGCCTGGGAACAGACTTAATTTCTTTTCTTTCTCTGCTCACCGTCTCAGTCCCGTACCTCTTTCTTCCCTCTCTTTCAAGATGCAAACGTTATGACATCCAACATAAAGTTGCCGAAATAGCAATCTTGTCTCTGAATATATAAATTGCAAAAATTGATATGAATAAATCTGCAACTAGCACACTGATTGTGGCACATTTTATCAAAGAACGGCGCTCAGTTGCTCGGTGGCTTGGGGAGGGGGTGGTGTCATTACACATAGAGAAAACATCTGCAAATCTCAGTCTCTTTACTTAGAACTGAATGGAGACATGACCTCCTGTTCCTTGCCATGAACCCTGAGTTCACACTCATATTTTACATGTTACAGGAAGCCACAGCTCGCCCCAGGGGTGCTGCAAACAGACACGCAGAAGCCAGATGTAGCCCCCCCTGCTCTCTAATGCACCTGAAGAAGCCGGCAACTCGACATTCAAAAGCTGACGTGCTTGTAGCTTAAGGTCACTTCAGATTTTGTAAAGAAGAGGACAAAACCAGGAATGCTTCTAGGGCTGGGCTGTCAGCAGGGAGGCAGAAGGATTACAAGAAACCTGTGACTCTGCCTCTTTCTGCCTTTGCTGGTAGTTTTTTTGTGTGTGAACAAGTGCCATACAACAGATTGAGCCTCGTATAAAGGCCTGAGACTGTGCAAAGGCTTCCCGCTGGGCCTCAGCTGTGCTTGCAATTAGCAATAGGCACGCAGTGATTATTGTTGGGTAGCGGATGGCGATGCGAAGTGACAAGTTTCATGGGGGAAGTTGGGAGTGGGGATGCGCTGCAAGTTTCTTTCTTTCTTTTCTCTTTTCTTTTTCTGAAAAACAACAAAAAAAACCAAAACCAAAACAAAACAAACAACAAGCCCCAAACCCTACCCCTTTCCTTAGCTGGCTGAAACATCCACGAACACCCTCCACAATCATTCAAAAGGAGCCTTAACGAAATTGTTAAAAGAATATTTCAGTGTTCAGAATGTGGTTTTTCTAGGTCAGAGCTTCCTTGTTGCCATATTTAATGTCCGAAATACCCATTTGCCTCAAATTAGTAAAGAGCCTGGAGCTGAGGGCAGGAGATTAAGCATACAAAATCACTCAGCAGGTGACAGTAGGGTGGATTTGGGGCTTGAGAAGTCTTTAAAACTGACTACAAGACATCATATAGTTCTGACAAAAGAACACAGTAATCCTACCTGCTTGCTTTAACCACTGTTGTTTGCCTATTATTATGTGCTTTAATGCTCAGGAGAGTAAAGCTATTGCTGATACTACTCAATTACCATAGAAACTCACACCAGTGACCTCTTATCGGAGGGTTCCCAGCCCAGCTGAACTACTAATCCAAAGACTGTGTCTTTTTTATTTCAACGATGTCATATACTTGGACCAAACATTCCAAACAGAAGCTATTCCTGTGCCTCAGATGAAGAACTTGTTCCCAATTGTGGTAAATGTCTTCTGCCTTTCGAATCTAAGGCAGTTTGAGGTCCATAGATCTGAGACTGTGTGACGCATTCTGTGAAGACACAGAACAATACCCCATAAAGAGAAAAGATCATGTGTGCATCAAAGGCGAGAGCCACACAGCTGCTGGGACCCTTGGGATTCCCTTTAGGTCTCTGGCTATGGTGTCCCAGGTCTGGCAAGAGGCTTATGGGAGCTGATTCCAGGGGAACTGCTACCATTTTTTTGTGTCCTATTCTTGGGTATAAATGCAGACAGAACAAAATGACTACCAGAGAGATTTAACTGTCAGCTTGATAAAACGAAAGCAAAGTAATGTCAGCCAGCACACACTGTCCTGCTCCCTGTTTCCCAGGTTGGAAGTGTGTGTTCGGGTGCAGCACACATCAGACCTTCCATCTGACTGCTGCTAGAGAGATAGACTCACCGAGGCAGCATACCAAATGCTCTGAGAAGTCCTACAGAAAAGAAAGCCGTTCAGCTTCGTGTTTTCCCAAATAGGTTTCTGCTAAGGGGCCACTTTTCATGAAGTACTTACTAGTTAACATATCTCAGGGTATTTGGCCGTGAAGCCACGTACTGACATCCCTAACTACATTGAGAGTAAAACTAACAAAAGTGGAAGCAAACATTTAGTGACTACTTATGTGACAGAGACTTCCCTAAGCAGCGTATGTACATTAAACTGGTTGAATTCTAACAGCTTCAAGAAGTAGGCAAGTTTGAAATCTGCTCTTTGTATTTATACAGTATGTGATAATTACATGTAATCATTCTCTGTGAAGAAAGGAAATACAATAAGTGATATGTAATAAATTAGCTTTTAAGTTTTATTACATTTGTCCTGTGTCTGACTCTTAGAGAACTCAGAGCCCATGGGTTCCCTAAACTGATATATTTTTTCTATACTTTTGTGATATTGTTTAACATAGGTTATATGGAGAGCAAGGCAGACTCCTTCACAACATCCCAGCTTTTGAACTCCAAGTACCCCCTTTCCACTGTCTCTTCTGATTGGTGTCCAAGTTCTACAACCCAAATAAAAGAATCCGGTTGAGCTACCACAGTCTGCTCTGCACTTGCCCGTGAGCACATGACTTCTAAGACAGCCAAGCGCCTCAGGAACTGAGCAAGATTCTGAATGGTGGAACAACCCTGAATGCAAGACAGAACATTGGCTCCAGACCAGCTGTTCTAACCCATCCCCCAAGCAGATCAACAAGACCTGTCACAGAGAAATCAGGACACACTCCAGTGGGGCGTGTGCTGCTCAGACAAGTTCTTGTAGCAAATGTCAGAGGCTGACACCTCACTTTTGGCAAACAGACCAGACCATGGAACGGTGTTATCTATGAAAAAACGAGCTGTTCTCTAATGTACCTGGAGAGTGGTCTCAGTTCAGACCACTTCTCACTTCACCACACATAAACAATGAGCCCAACATGATTAACATCAATCAGCAAGTACCCAGGCCTTATCTGCCACCTGGGTCTTCCAGGGCAGGTGTGCACTTTGGGCATTAACAAACTGACCACTGTGAACAATACCTTTTTTTCTGAGGCCTATTTTTCTCTGGATATGTTAGGGATTTAGTCACAGGCCTCACTATGTATTGAGAAAATGGACCCCCATGCTTTTAGCTTCTTTCCTCTCAAAGGAACCCACTGTTTTGAGAGAATGTATAGTTACAATCTGAATTCAGTCTCAATCATTTGAAGCACAATTATGTCGAGAATGAAATTCTAGTTTTGGTGGCACATCCTGCTGCCTTTTATCCATGTGAGAAGTAGGAATAATTTATCCGAACACTACTCTGCTATGCATACACAAGGATTTAGAAGGACTCAGTGCAGAAACCAAATTCAGATTATTCACGACCAGCGTCTGCCCACACCTCTGATTGCTTCTTAGGTATGGAGACGAACTGCATTTAGAGTTAACTGCATTAATTTGCAGGCAGATTGACGTCAGCAACCGAAATGAAAATTTGCATACCATATAGCAATGATTATAGAATTCATACTCTAAAATAAGGATTGTAACTCATGTACAGAACAGAAAGATAATGCCAGGTGCCAACTTTTGTCCTTTTAAAACAAGGATGGTTAATCACATTAGGGCTAATTTCATTATTTGCATATTAAACTTTCTATAGTCATGAGTCACTAGATTTTGTCAGCCAAAGCCAAAGTTCTTAGGAAAATTCACATTAACTTTAAAGAGTCGTGTGTCTGGGCTAAGGTGGTTTTAATCATCACTGTGAGGAAACAGCTTGCATATTGACATAATTTCCATACGATTACACGGGAAGAGGTCAGGTCTCGGCTAAGTATAGTCGTTCAGGTCAAACCACACGGTTAGTTTCTAAGCGAAATGATGAAAGCACACGGATACACCATCCAAAGTACCTCCCAAAGCCCCTGAGTTCAAAGGCATCAGCACCCGGCAACTCTAACTGGATCCAGAACACTTCCCCAAAGTCCGCCACAGTTTTAAAACGAGATCTATGTCAACTTAGTGAACACAAACTCTTTGGGGAAGTAACTTCTCATCTCAGAGATAGTCCAGTGGCTTCCAAACAGCAATTGACAAAGGATGACCAGGACTGCAGCTGGCTGAGAGGGTGGTCCCGGAGCCCAAGGGAGAGTTGGGATTTAGAAAATTGCCTGGCTGGAAGCAGGAAGAAGCCTGGCTGGAAGAGTGTTTACTTGGAAGAGTAGGACGTCTTCCTCGGCATAAAGCCCCAGGAGGAGACCTTTGGGTGTCTAAAGTTTGCCTGCATAAAGGATCCAGGAAATAAGTTCTGCCACTGTAGCTCAGGGAAGTGCAAAGTGCTTTTTAGAAGTTAACATGTGCGTTCACCAGCGCACACAGCTGGGCTCTGCCTCCAATGGCGCCCTTTCCTCTTGCTTTATTTTTAATCTCAGGAAACCATATTCTGTTCTCACTGCCTGTGACTCTAACAGCCCCCCTCCCGCCCCTTTCTGGGAGGGAGGATAAGGGGGAAAAAAAAACCCAATCCAAACCAAACACGTTTGCCAGATCTCTTACCCAAACTCTACCCTGGGGGTGCCAGTCATCCCTATTTCTGTCTAAGGCACAAACCTCAGACCATTGTCCTTATGTAAGATAAATATTCAACCTTTCAGGGTGCCCTCAATATCTACAGATGGTTTTGGATTCCTCAGCCAGGAGGTAGGAAGCCTGTGCCAGGTCCCCCATTGAAGTGTTCAGATGGGTCCAGGACCCAGGCACAGAGAGTTAAACCATAAATTAGCCATGAGTTAATATATGCAGCCGGGATCACCCTGCCTGGTTGTCAATGCGTCCCTCCCCTAGTCTCTCTCCCCTTCTTCTTTACAACCCCCCCTCCCAGAGGCGACAGCATAAGAAATTAAACACTTGTGGGTTCATTCGAAAGAGTGAATGAAATTGAATAAGCTCTCAGTACTTGAGGCGCACCACAAGCGCCTGAATGGGGCAAGCCTCCTAAGTTGAATGGAGTGTCTTTTGGGACCAATTTGTCTCTTTTCACTCTTTATTCTTCTCTTTTTGCTGACAGATGCACAAAGGCGGAACCGCGCCGTGCAGCTTATCCGCATGCACCCGCAGCAGCTGTCACTTTTGTCGAGCAAGTTAATCAAGCAAATGCCACCATATCCCACTTTCTATAAGGAACAACATGTTATAGACAGTAGTCTTGCTAGAAAGAGACTTTATTTTAACTTTGATTGGCTTGGTCCTCCCGGGGTCCACTCCCATGCAGCTTTTCCTCCCCTACCCCAAGAAAAAAGGTAGTGGGGAGGGGAGACAATCCGAGTCAACAATTTGGCTATAAAAAATGTTAGACTTAATAATAATATTGTACACAAGGCCAAGGACTCATTTGGTTTTTGTTTGTTTGTTTGTTTTTTGTTTTTTGTTTTTGTTTTTTTGTTTCATAATCAGGGATTGAGGGACGTCATGGTCTGTTTTTGTTTTCTTTCTTTCTTTCTTTCTTTCTTTCTTTCTTTCTTTCTTTCTTTCTTTTCTTTTTTTAATAGCATGTAAGTAATTGTTAGTGCTAGACTCTTGCGTTGTATGGCTCAAGTTATAAACAGAAAAGCAGAGGGCAAACCTAGCACTATGCCATGGATGTCTTGGATTAATTTGGCTCTCTTTTCCTTTATAAAGCAGGTCGTGTTATTTACATATTTCTTTTCATACACCTCCTTGCCTGGCCAAGCTTACAAAGACCAGGCTAACTACATAATGACGTCTCTTTGTACATCTCGACTTAGCTAGTTCTTTAGATGAATGCCCAAATTTATTTCTAATGTGCACCAACAAATGTACACAGGCTCCATCTCTCCAATTCAGTGGAGCCAAGTGGGAAGCCTTTGAAAGAATTCCCTCTCGTCTGTACCCACATCCCCCTCTCTGCAGTCAGTGTTATTTGGTGGCCTTGGGAAGCCACAAGCAAGGAGAGAGCTTCAGTAACTGCATAGTGCTGACCTCAGCTGTCTCTCTCCCCAACCCCCAACTCACTTGGAAGACTGAATGCTCAAAGCAGACATATTTTGAATAAACAAACTCTTTAGAAACAATGTATTTAGACCACTTTCCCCTGGCGGGGGTGGGGGTGGGGGTGGGGGTGGGGAATTGCCACATTCAAGAGTTGGCTGAGAGCTATCTATCTAGGAAGCTCATAAAAGCTACAAGACAAACCCCACACTCTCTGGGTCTCTCTCATTCTCCTCCTTTCTCTCCCCCCCACCTTCCATCACCTTGTCACATTGTTTACTGTAAGCTTTGGCTAGAAATAAATCAAGGCAGGACTTGGGTGACACCTGATCGCAAATTTTCACACTGCTGACATTGTAGGCATTATTGGATAATGGCCATGTAATGATTTAGTTGTAACCTCATTTGTATTGTGCAGGGATTGTATAACCATAGCATTCGGTAATTTTGGATTACATTTTCCTGTCCTGCAAAGTACTGCTAATCTGTGAAACCTCATCTCACCATTGAACACTTAGTTATGTAGGTATGTTAAAAGAATCAACAAGGCCTTGTAGGAAAATCTTGGGTATTGTTGCTTAATAATACCACGGTGTCAAACTTTGCTTAGGGAACTTAAGCTGCTAGGGTAAACCGCTCATCAACTGTCTGGGATGCAATGATATTGTGTTACATTCACCTTCTGCCCAGTAACACACAGGACCTTATTCTTATGTTTTAAAAGATCTCACACGGAATACAGAGGGAGATACAGACCCACCCCTCTGCTGGGCCTGGGTAGAAGGGGTTTGTAGCACATAGGGTGTGAGATTTCTTATAGTGCCCCATCTGCCTTCAGCTCACTACAGTGCTCCTTAATGGAATCACCCATCTTTAGGACTGGATGGACTTCTGTTCATTGGGACATTTACTTCTGGACTTGACCTTAGGGACAACACCATCATATTTGGGAGGAAGCCTTCCCTTGTGGGAGTGAATTCTTTAAGGAGAGTCTCTCTGATCAGCTATACAGCTCTTATTAGTGCTGTGGGCAAACCATGATTAACAAGCCATGACTACCCAGAGGGTCACTGAATTGCTATTTCTTTTTTGTGCTCTGCTGAAACACCATGTAAAAAAAAAAAAAACAGTGACCACAAGAACCCTAGAAGATGAACGTAGGATAAAGAACTGGCACAATGTAGGCTTTTAGCAAGCGGTGAGCACAGGGTGGGATGTGTAGCTTTTCCTTTTAAAAGGTGATTTATTGCTGTTGTTGTTATTATTAGTGTGCATGGATATAGGCTACAGTGCATGTGCTGGTGTGCAGAGGACAGTGCTGTAGAGGTGGTTCTCTCCCTTCACCTCCACATGGCTTTCAGGAAGTAATCTCAGGTTGCCAGGCTTATCAGACAACCTTGCTGAGCCATCTTGCCTGTCCTTTTTTTTTTTTTTTCATGCCACCTTTGGGTCTTTGGGTCAGAAAGGAAGGTGTTTGGTCTAGGATAGATCACATGCCAAGTATCTAAGTTTGGTAAAGTCAGTTCACCAATCAGGAGTCCAAATTCCTATCTATAAAAACCTATCACACAAGGAAGCCACAGGGGAATCAAATGTAGTCAAGTCTCGGATTAGGGCTTGGTACAGAGTTAGCACCCAATAAACACTTGTCTATCATCTTCAATAAAATCAAATTACCCAAAATAGAGAGTACATGAAGGGAACTCCCTCTATGGCTGTTAGAAGAAATGAAAAAAAAAAAAAAAAAGAAAAGACTTTGACAAATAGCATGGTTATTTCCAACATACCATCAAGAAAATGCTCATGATAAAAACTCATGACATCATGTTTTTGTCATTAAAACAGCCATTCATTGTAACTTAGTTAATTGGAGTCTTTCCCTTGTTTTTACTTGATCTTTTAGGAGAAACCTGCAGTTTTGTACCCACCCTCCTCAACATCCTGATGGAGACTGAGTGAGTATTGAGAATGTAATTTTCCGCTTTTGATCCTGGTCTTGCTGAGGTGCCTAGGATGTGAGAGACTGTGCTCAGAGTCAGGGCCTCCTAGCACCAGTGCCTGCACAGTTCACTGCTTGTCACAATTGGAGAGTATCAGAAAATCAGACTCAGAAGTGAGTGTGCCAGAGAAGGTGGTCAACCCTGCTTCAAATACACAGGTAAGTAGAAAACAGAACAAAGACACCTCAGAACGTGATTTGAAAGTGCACGAAGCAAGAACGACTTTCCAAGGGACCTTTAAATAACTAAAACCACATGGGGGCTGGTGAGGCAGCTCAGAGGGCATAGGTTGTGCCTCCAAACCCGATGACCTGAGTTATAGGTCCTGGAATTTGGTGGAAAGAGAACTAATATCTACAAGCTGTCCTCTGATTGTCACATTGTCACATGTGTGCACTCCCACAGTAACAAACCAAAAAAAAAAAAGGGCTGAAAATTTATTTCACACAAAATTAACTAAAACACTGTATTTTGAATTCAAGTGATGATTGTGAGAACAGATCAATAATTATATCCTTGAAAGGCTTAATGACTATTTTCAAGTTAGAATTGGAAGCAGAATAGAACATATATTTGAAAGAAGACACAAGATTCTCGAAGCAGGGCTTAGGAGGGGACTTGGAGTCCCTATCTAACCAATTAGTGCTGAAAGATTACATATTCTGGCACCTGAAGATGGCAGGAAACCATGGTGGTTCTAGAGCTAGGACCAAATATCCCTTGATTTAAGGCAAGGGGTCTAGCTTTCAGCCTCTGGGTCTTTGGCTAATTCTGGACTTTGGATTTCCTGCCTTTAAAATGAAAATAACGATACACTGAATCTCTTCCCAATATCTGCTATAGGGGGAAAAAGAAGAAATTGACTTATAGAATACAAGGTATGGCTGGTATGAACAACAATTAGAAATAAACATACCTTTCAGTATCGTTTGTACTAAAAACCTGGACCCACTAGCTCCAGAGCGCTCTCTCTCTCTCTCTCTCTCTCTCTCTCTCTCTCTCTCTCTCTCTCTCTGGTTTTTCGAGACAGGGTTTCTCTGTATAGCCCTGGCTGTACTGGAACTCACTTTGTAGACCAGACTGGCCTCCAACTCAGAAATCCACCTGCCTCTGCCTCCCAAGTGCTGGGATTAAAGGTGTGTGCCACCACTGCCTGGCAGCTCCAGAACTTTTAAGGTTTGCAAAATAAACCATGTTCTCTAGGGTGTGGGTAGGGAGCCGGGGTGGGGGTGAGGTAGGGGGTGGGATTGGGGAGGCTGTGCATTGTAAGAGTTTTACCATCTGCCCATTAGAGGGCAGTAGCATCCCTACCCCCATGCTATCCAGTGCATGCCAGGCAATAAGGTCACCAGTGCTGGGGAACTGATTCTCAAAGCCAACTCTTCTTGGTCAGACTCGACCTGACCCCGTATCAGCCTTAGATCCATGGATACAGAATGTTCGGTAGAGAGCTGGGATGGGGACTTTGCTAAAAGAGGAGGCTATATAAGGCAGTCTAATGCCCAGTCAGTCCTGGATAGGAAGTATAAGGTAAAACAATGCCTTTTAACTAAAAAGCTAGGCCTGGAGGTTAAGGGAACAGCCAATGCCAGCAAAGCAGATGATATCGACAACCTTGGCTAGAATCATCATGGCTCAGTGAAGTTAGCTTGTGTATATTCTCAAAGTAAGTTTGACCTTAGACCTCAATATGCGTGTGAGCATACATGCACATGCACTTGTACACACATACACACTTTTTCTAAAGCCCAGTTTATAAGGCTTTAAGGGCACAGTGTGGGGCTGGGTGTGGCAGCACACATTTGCCATTCCAGTTACTGAGAAGTGGAGGCAAGGCTAGGCTGGCCTAAATGGTGATGCCCTGTTTCACAAAACAGAAAATAAACAAGAAAACTGAAAAGTTACAGAGTTGGGGGGGGGGTCAGAGACACCCCAAATGAACACTGCTTCCATGTTTAATGTTTTAGCACAGTCTTCTACCTATCCTCTGCCCCCTGTCCTAGGCAAGTATAGATATACAGGTCCAGCTCAGGTTCTGGGCCTTTTGTGGCTCCAGCCTCCATCATGCAAATGGAGTGGTTGTCATTGCTGGAGAGGAACCCAGGGTTTCCCATATACTATAGACAGGTGCTCTACCTGACTATCCCTCCGGCATACGGGTGGGGTCCTGCAGCACAGCTGGGCTCTTTGATACTTCCTGTTATGTCTTGTGACTATTTTTTTTCTTGTTTTTTTCAGATCCCATCCAACATAGACTTTATCCCTGCCTATCCTTTTTAACATCAGATAAGAGTATGGGCTGGTTTTAGGCTTTTTTTAGGCTAATAACAACAACACTAAGAACGATTCACAGAGCTATTTCTGTGTGGTACGCCCAATGATCTGTGCTTAACACATACTGTCTTGTTCAGCTTTCTGAATACAAAGAGTGGAATTCCATTTATTCAAACCATACTTTTACAGAAAAGGAAATGAGCCATGGGGAAGGACCAGAACTGAACTCTGGGCTGTCTAACTGTAAAACTTGTGCTCTTAGTGCGTTTGTGATAAAACATGAGTAGCTCCTTCCAGATGTAATGGATGGGAGGGGCAGTGAGCCTGGAACCCAGGAGTTCCTTTGTAACCCTCAGTGCTCTATGGGAACTGCGCATGGGCGAGTACTAAATTCAAACTGAAAAAGTTAGGTGTGAATGATTCTTTGCCACTTATTTTTTTTTGTCTCTAAAAAGAGTTTATGATGAAGCTTGTCAATAGGACTTTGAAGACAAGTGTGTGAGCTATCTGCCAGGTAGAGCATTCTTCAGGGGCAAAGTCTTTAGATAAAGTCCTTTGGTGATGAAATGGCCAGGGATAATGGTAATGATTTACATGAACTCAAAACTCCAACAGCCCACATTATTAAGACAAAGGATTTGTGTGTGTGTAGGCAACATTTAGAACAGACTTTTATTTTATATTTTATTTTATTTTATTTTTTCAGTCTCTGCACTGTGGACTTTACAGGATAATTTTGTATTGTGGGGTGAAGCTGGGCTGTAGGCAACACAGATATTTAGTTGCATCTTTGACCTATTACCTCTGGCCATACCAAATCATTACATTCCCAAACTCCAAGGTGAGATAGGAGAAAATGTTTCAAGATATGGCCAACTATGCTCTGAAGAACTAACTCACACCAAAAGAAAATGCTTGTTTAGACTTCCCCAAAGAAGATGCCTTTAAGAGCTAGAATTTCTCTATCTCAGAATGAGCTCCCAGGTTAAAGATATGTTTTCTCAATCCAAAAAAGAGAGATTTCCCTAAAAGGTGATTTAGAGAATTTCAATAGAAAACAATGCATGGATTTAACTTTGATGATCTTTCATTTATTGTGTGCATGTGTGTTCATGCATGTGAACTTGACAACTTGTCCTCTGAAATGGGTTTTCTCCTTCTGCTATGTGAGATGTGGGGATTGAACTCAGGCAACAGTTACCTTTATCATCTGAGCCATCTCACAGGCTTTTGACTTTGCTGATTTTACATATCATTTGTTGTTTTTTTTTTTTCCAATGGGCTTTTGGAGATGAGATGTATTCAGTTGGTTGGGTGCTTGTCAGGAGATGGAAGCTGTGTTTAGGTCATCATCAGCTTCAAGATGAATTAAAAGCCAGTCTGAGCTATATGAGATCCTATTTAATTTTTTTTTGTCTGTATGAAGTTAATGAGAGGGGTTTCTCTTCTATGGTTGGCACATACATTTGGTAATTAATAATAACCTCATCTTGGATCAGACCTACAATTTTGTTGGCATGACTGGCTGTAGTCCAAGCATAGTCACAGTGAAACTTCTGCCAAAGGCAGACAAGGCAAATCAAGATGGCGAGCAACACTGCCCTTGAAGGAGATTGACATGGGAATCTTCCTGCTGTGGGTGAACCCGCAGATTCCACTAACTGGACTCTGAGTCAACTTGGCAGGGGTTTAGCAGAACAGTTGGCCGAGAAGCATTCTCTTCTGAACTGGGAATTTGGTGTGAATGAAGGATGTGAGTTGAGACTTCCTTTGGAGTTTTAGGCATGGGAAAATGTCCAGAATGTTACCTGGTAGAAACAGCCATTTTTTGTTTGTTTTTAATTTTTTCTTTTGAGATAGGATTTTACTATGTAGCCCTGGCTATCCTGGAATTCATTATGTACACCAAGCTGGCCTTGAACTCAAAGAGATCCACCTGCCTCTTCCTCCTGAGTGTTAGATTAAAGGTGTGTGCCACCGCCCAGCCATTTTTCTTTTNGCCAGATCTCGTTACGGATGGTTGTGAGCCACCATGTGGATGCTGGGATTTGAACTTATCACCTTCGGAAGAGCAGTCGGGTGCTCTTACCCACTGAGCCATCTCACCAGCCCCTGGTTTTCTTCTTTTAAGATCTATTTATTTGTGTATGTGAGTACACTGTCTTCACACACACCAGAAGAGGGCATTGGATCCCATTACAGATGGTTGTGAGCCACCATGTGGTTGCTGGGAATTGAACTCAGGACCTCTGGAAGAGCAGTCAATGCTTTTAACCTCTGAGCCATCTCTCTAGCCCCCATTTTTTTCTTTAAAAAAATTATTTCTTAATGTGTGTGTAAGATCTGTGCATACTAGTTGAGTATTCTATCACTGATATTAATTTTACTTCTTCCAAATAAATTTGGAAACCACTGGGTTTGCTTCGTATCTTTTGAACTTTGGTTTTTATTTGAAATGCCAGAGGATCCTGGTTGAGTGCAGCTAAATCTAGGGCTAATACCATGCAGCTTCTACAATATCTCATTGATGATATGCTGGGGACCACTGACTATACTCGGAATGCCAGGAACCTAGAGATAATATTTTATAATCTATCATTAAGGACAAAATTAGAGAGTGGTATGGTGGTTCATGTCTGTGGCAGAGACAGAAGAATTGCTGCAATTCTATGTAAGTTCCTGCTCGGGTAACACAGAGAGACACCAAACAACCTGCCCTACCCCCAAAACCAAAGAATAACAAAATGCAGCAAGCTTTGAGTAATAATTCTGACTTAGGGCCGAATAGTTGAAACCTTGAAAAAGTAGCCTTAGCCTTTATGGAGCAGAGACAGAAATAGTTTACTGGTTAATCAATGAAAAATATTAACAGTATATATTATCTATGCTAACAGAATGTGAGGATATTTGTTCCACAGAATGTACCTTGGAGAGTCCATGTGTTTGTGTGTGCATGTGTGTGTGTGTATGAACATGTGTGTTTGTGTGTGTGTATGTACATGCACAGTTGTGCATAAGTAACATGCTTAGAAATGTAACTTCCAGCTTCCATGCCACTAGTCTGCCATAAGAAAATTAGAGAAACCTTTTCTAAGACACAAAAGTATTGTGCAGGTCATGTTAACACGGATACTGTGACCCTAATGTAACAGAGCAATCATTCTAACTTCTCAGGATGATTAATAGAACATTCTCCTCTGGAAAAGAAAACAAATTAACTGTCTTTACCAAATGTCTCCTGGAATAGGGAAAGCTGTTCTCATAAAGACAATCAGTTAAACTCTTTGTAGCACATGGGCTCCAGAGAAAATTAAAGGTTGGTTTTATAGAAGATTTATTTGCCCTAGAGTAAATAAGATTTATTTAAATGGATAGCCTTGGAAGGAAGTAGCTGGATCTAGAAAACCTATTTCAAGATATGTTACTGCAATGTAAATCTGTCAGCATGTTAGCAAGGAAAAAAAATCACTCAACTCCTTTTGAAGAGAGATCTCCCATTTTATATAATTAATCTGAATCTAGAAATTGTCTCCTATCTTTTCTTTGTCCAAGCCTGCTTAAACCTCAAGCCACCCAGCACATAGAAAAGAATGCCCATGTCCACGTGGGATAGGAATGTGCCTGTAAGGTTGGGGTGTAGGTAGTGGTAAAGAACTTGCCTCACATATACAAGGCTCTGGGTTCCATCTCCAGAACTAAAGTAAATAACCTTCTATAGCTAAGATTCCAATTTCAAGGAATTAATAACGATTATCTTATATTATTGTCTATTGTGGAGGTCCCAGAGTAAGAGGTGACTTATATTTGCATAGCAATTAATTGCAACAGGGAACTAGAAACATCAAAACATCCTCCTACCTTCTCCTTTCACCCCTCATCTTATTAAAGCTTACTTCTATCATCTTAAAAAAAAATCTACCAGTAGAAGCTTATTTCATTGGCTAAAGACCTGGCCCAAACTACACATATGGCAAGAAGAGAAGTGAACACCACCAAATCTGTGCAAAGCACAAGTCCACAATGGGAGGTAAGCTTGAAGCTACCCAGTCTTTGGGTGGCTGAGAGGGTAAATAATTTGAAGATGAGCTGGATTTGTTTTTATAATTTAAATATGTGTAGTTAGTATACTTTTTAAGCAATTATAACTCACCTCCTTTAAAGATAGAATGCATATGTGCACATTCTGTTTTTTGTACAGCACATATTACATGCACAGTCATACATCTACCTGTTGTATGACTCTGTGTAACAGGAAAAATTAATTCCTAAGGAGAGAAGCATGTGTTAAAAACTCTCTTCTCATTCCTTCTCCTCTGCCTACTTCTATATCCTTTTTGTCTCTTCTAAGTCCCTAACTCATGTCTTGGATCAAATTTTTAATACCAGAATTTATTTTGGGGCTCAAAGCCAGGTCCAAGTAGGGAAAGAATCAACCGTGTATCCTTCCTTGACTGGGCTATTAGTCTACTTTCCAGTTTGTACATATATAGTCCCCTAGAGGATAAAGGATGGCCCGGCAAATGGGTGCACATGGTCTTCTGACCTTGTAACTGAAGATGGAAGAGATAAGGTTACAGTTCAATTTAAATATGATCTGAAAAGTATAAAAAAAGTACAGCAGCAGACTGACATAGACACTTCATTTTAGGTTAGGTTGATAACATCAGCAAAAACCTGAGAATTAACTCAGAAGCCTTCCTAGTGGTAAATGGGCATGTGTATGTCAAATTTGCCAACCCCATCCTTCAGTCAAGCAGTCACAATGACCCAAGAAATACCGGAACACAGGGCAGGAAGGGGACTCACATGCTTGCTATTATGCAAGTGAGCTCAACCCCAGAAGCCACATGAAAAGGCTATGTATGCTGTTACTGATGTGTGTGATTCCAATAGTGGGGAGGGAGAAGGGGTGAGGCTCACAGAGGCTCACTGGCTAACAGTCTAACTGAGCTGGAGAGCTGCAGGGTCAGCAGAGACCACATCTTAAAGAGTAAGAGGTGAGCCTCTGTGGAAGATAGCAGATATTGACCCGTGGTCTCTATACATATGTGCACACACACATGTTGATCCTCTCCTCAGATTCATTCATCCAGGCCAGGTGTATGGCTATGCCATAAAACATAGCCCTGTGCTCCTTACCTGGCTGACTTGGAAGGTGGCCTTTGCAGCTCTCTTTCAGTTTGCCTACCCTGCACCCCCACTTTGAAAAACTAGCTTCAGAGATTCTCCTTATATGCAGAGAACAGCTTAAAAAAAAAAAACCTGGTTTCTGCTCAGTTACTAATTATGCTTAAAAGAACTACTTGGTTGAATTCAGCTTGATTTTTTTTTTCTCCTCAACAAATCAGTTCTATGTTTAGATGGTAATAAACTCCTCCAGTCTGCAGAGCAATTGGCACAGTGGTCTCTCTACCAAGTCAGGAGCGTGGAAAGAGGGCCAGTGCTAGCTGAGAGGAAATGTATGTGACATCACAGCCTTGCCCACACATGTTGCTTGGCATGGGACCCTGGTTCTCACAAACTTCTTACAAAGAGTATTAGGGGACAAGTGGGAAGGTCTGAATACAGTCAGCATATTAGGTGAACACTTATTGGCATGGAACTCAGAGACTGTCAACTGAAACAGCAATTCTTGCTTACTTCTTTTGGAAAAACACACACAATGAATCTAATTAGGAAAAAAATTAAAAGAATAAATATCCAGTTCGCCATTCTTGGGTTTTGGGAACATGACATCTCAATGTTCTTAGTTTTGCTTGGCTGTGTTTCCTAAATGTTTACAGTATACACAATGTGTATTCTAACAATTAGTTCTAACAATCCTAACAATTAGGAGTTATCTATCACCCCTCTGTCTCAGGTCCCTGATAAAACAACCTTCCTGGAGGCTGAGTTCTGTTTTTCTAATTGGCCACAGGTTTGTCGGGGCTTAATGCCAGCTCATTTCTGAATCACCTGAGTGAACAAGATTTGCCAGATGGTGCTCCTGACACAACGACAAAGTTTGCCCCAGGTTGGGGATGCCGCTCAGCGGTAGGGCACTTGCCCACTGTGTACAAGGCTCTAGTTCAAAGGCAGACACCCACCAAACGTTGAATTTTAAACTGTTACAAGTCTGTTTGTTTACCCAGGGGGTGGGGTGGGGGCAAAGGGTGGAGTTTGGGGTGGGGATAGGGGTTGAGGGTGAGGGGACCTGACACAGACGAGGCTGAGCTTAGAGAAGCAACTAGAGGCCTCTATTCCATTCTGGCTTAATTCTTAGCATCATACTTGATCAACACTACTCTGGCTGCTTCTGAAATACGTTTTAAGCAAAAGTAAGAGAAAACCAGGCTACCAAACAACAAGGAATGTGAGCAAGCTTGTGGTTACCACCTTAAGCACCAGAGAGGGACTCACACTCCTCAGAACAGGTATGGAGTTTTGTTTAGCAAGACAAACCAGTCCTGAAAAGGGCTATCATTCCAGTGTTAAGATGTGAATAAGGAGGGCAGTAGCTAACACTTACCGGATGAGGCCTTAGTTGCTGATGCTGTGCCTGGTGGTGACATCTCACTCTCCTAACAACGAAATGCCCGAAATGCCCAGAGGACGGTCCTGCTTATTATCACCCCTGTTACCTAGATGAATCAGCCAAGGCTCCAAGAGATTAAAAACCTCTAATGTCATGCACATCTGATCTGAAGGTCTAGGGGCAGCGCCTATCATCATCATCACATTGGAACTTCAGATACAGGGTATTCAAGGTGGCTACTGCTAAGGTAGAGAGAACTCAGGCTCCCCAGTGTTTAGGATGGCACACACCTCGCTTTTCTCTGTCCTGGAGACCTGCTCACCTTTCCCTGCTGCCTGCTTTCAGAGCAGCTCCCTCACCTGGAAGTTGGTGGCCTACCTTGCAGATTTAGTAACACAACGTTCTCCTTGGATCCCATCTTCAGTCCTTACTTCCTGCAGCGGCGTGGTTCCTATTTTGATTGACATACATTCACACACCAGGCCCTTATAATTTAATACGGCTATTAAAACAAGGTCATCAGTAGATTCATATATAAACCCAGGAAGCATATTTTAATAGGCAGAGGGTTCATGTTTCAAATTACTGCTTTAGAGGGAAATATTCACACCCAATTATTGTGCTGCCACGTAAAGTGAACAAATACTCGATTTGAAAATGGAACAGCAAATGGGAATCTGTGCAAGGCGGAGAATGCCAGGCGGCAGAGCCCCTGAATCTGTCCACACTGCCTGATTAAGCTCGCACAAGGCTGTGTGATAAGGGGCCTTTTCCTGATCTGATAACTGCCAGGGAGAAGCCAAATGCAGAGTCTATCTGTAAACGCTTAATCCTCCAGAAGGCAGATTAAGTGTATAATTGACCTAGATAATCCATGTATCATCTCTAGTCAAATGTTCCTGGGTCTGGTTCACAGTGACACGGGGCCGGCAGAAGAAAGCTGGAGCGGATGTGGCATTACCAGCAGCGTGGACTCCGGCCAAGTTTGAGATGGCTTTTTAATCATTCATCTCTGAGCCTGTGAGGTTTAAGCAGATGAATTCACCCTAAGCACATCTCTTTTAATCCCGATTTTCTTCTCAGTCTGTGTCTTCAAGAAGTACAAGGAGGAAAGAAAATAAATTAATTTTTGCTTAGACCTTGAAATCTTAGGTGCTTCTCTTGATCTGATGTCTAATTTCAGAAAGCATCTTTCTTTCTTTCTTTCTTTCTTTCTTTCTTTCTTTCTTTCTTTCTTTCTTTCTTTCTTTCTTTCTGGCTTGGTTTTGTTTTGTTTTGTTTTGTTTTGAGGGAGATGCTGAATTAATCACCAAAGGATGAGGAAAGGCAGGTTATTACTCCAGCCTGAGCATCCTCCCTTAGCTGCTACTTTCAGAACACAAAGCTTATTGCAGTCCCTGTTTTTTATTTTCTTTAGAAAGCATCGATAATTGACAAGGAGGCAAAGCTTCCTCTCGAATCTTAGACTGATGCAATTTTCCTCTAAAAAAATTAGCTCCTCTGAAATGATTTTAATCCACTGCTACACTTACTATGATATTCACTTAATTTAAATGTCTGAATATTTTGTCTCTAAATATTAAAATCTTATTTTTCAGCAAGTGAAAACAATATAAATGTGCTTCATTCTTTTCCCCTGGGAAAAAAAAAAAGCAGATAAGAATGTTCGTTTGGCATCTAAAAATACCATGGGGAATGGTCCTGGGATTCCTCTTCATCAGAATATTATTTTGAATTGATGAAGTCAGTCTTAAAGATATATTATTAAATATATAATGTTGGTATTTTATAGAAAGAATATATAAATCAACTATGTTACTAAACAGGGAAACTTTCACTGGAAAAAAAGATCTCTTTAGGCAGTACTATATCTAAATGCATTTCTCCGAAAAAACCTACAGAATGTTTGATTTTTTTTTAAATTGTAGAGATGAATGTGGAAAGTCTGTTCTTAAGTTATATAATAAAGTAGATACACAATGCAGAGCATCACATATAGAGCCCGCACTGCTGCTCTGACAATCTCCCACAAACACCCGCTCCCAGCCGAAATACAGTGATGAAGCAGAGGAGAAAAAAGAACAAACCCAGCTCGGAAAGCACCAGAAAGTGACCTTGTTAAAACATAAAATAAGCCAATAAATGACCAGCTAGAATTCCACATTTTTCTCACAGACAAACATATATCAAAAGCCATCCAGCCTTCCTGCAAGAGTGCACAAAGTAATGGGGAGGGAGGAAAAAGATACCAAAGAGCAAGATCTCAGGGGATTTACCAGGTAAACAAAGCTAAGACTGGAAACACAGAAGAACACAACAAGGAGTCTCAGAACATGCTTCTCAAGTGACAGATGCCAGCAGGAAGAGAACCGGAGAGACACGGCAGTCAGAACCAACAACCCCCAAACCGTAAACAATCTCAGAGATCTATATTTTTTTCATCATTCAAAATGCTAATTTGCTATTATTCATTTCTGCCATTTATCAAAATGCAACAATTTGGAAGAGAAATATCTCAGATCAACAAGTATTTCTCAATAGTTTTCTGCCAATTGTTTAGGAAGCCATCCCAGGACCCTATCATTAGAGAGCAGGGTAGAGAGCGTTAGTTCACTGTAATAAGAACTATGGACTGGCAGCTTTCATGAGACCCCGTCTGCTTCGATATTCCCGTTACCAGTTCATCTCACTGGACACAAGAGTTTTACAGAGCATGTATGCAAAGGAGTAAACACCATGCTTGAGGAAACAGAAGCCGAAAATAATCAAACATGTTGGTAATCTGATGATTTGCCGCTAGATTATAGAAAAACAGTAAGTACTGAATTAAATTACTGAAGCTGCATGGTAATGAAGCTTTTGAGAAGCTCTGGGTTTTTAAATGACAAATGTTTTAAATCCATGACAGATTCAATAACTTTTTTTTTTTGTACCACAGTTAGGTTGCCTAGCACCAATAGATTCCGTAAATTAGGGGACCTGGTTATTTGGAGACTAAGGAAGTAAATGGCCAAGAAATTCAAGTCTGAATTAGCTTTTTAAAAAGTGATTTTTTTTTCTCTATAAGGTTAGGGTGAAATGCATAGAAGAGTTATCATAGTTAGAGTGGCAAAATCATCCACTCAGAGGAGGAGAGTAAAGATTGTATTGGGAAAAGAAAATTGGGACAATCTGAAATTAAACTCTCTCTCTCTCTCTCTCTCTCTCTCTCTCTCTCTCTGTGTGTGTGTGTGTGTGTGTGTGTGTGCCTGTGTGTGTGGTTTCTCAGAGATTTACTGCTGCCATAGATGCTGGCTCAGTGGACTATAAGAGGCTGGATGTACCTGTGAATTTTTGTAAACCCCTACCTCCCCACTACATACACCCCGAAACAGAACTTGCTTCTGCAAAGTATATTCTTAGCAATATTTCTTTTAATTATCGATTCACACTAAAGCCCAGAGGGTTGGAATGTGCTTGTGTTCTTCTAGTTAGGCAAGTCCGTTTTCCCCATCGATGCCAGATAAGGCTCCCTTTTACAAGGCTTCACTTCCCAAGTGAAGATTTGGTTGCAATTCCCATACAAAGAGCCACTCAAAAGACCATTTGCCTCACAGCCTTCAGCAGGAATACCTTCAAACAAAATTTCCTCCTTGTATTTATAATGTTTAAAAAGTAGTAGGAAGGTGGATCGTCAGTGAAGAGCCAGGCTAAATCGGAGAGTAAGCGTCAGATTCTGGACTAGATGTTTTAAGGTTTTAGGGATCACAGGTTATTTTGCACACAAATTCATAGAGGAACACACACACACACACACACACACACACACACACACACACACACACACACACACACACCATAAAGCTGAATACCAGAAGATACCATCAAAGAAAAACAAGAAAACCCCAGGCAACCCAGGCAATCTAGGCATTGAAAAGAGCCATCCACAAGCTTCTTGAGAATTTGTAGTTGGAATCGGATTCAGTGGAGATGGGCAAAGTCTACACCCCTAGGCATAGATCGGAGGGTGCTGCTGTTTTCAATGCCTATTGGATGGGCAACAGTTCCCCAGACCAACTGGGCTCAGGCCTTTGCTAAAGGCACGCATGCAGAGAGGGGGAGGCCCCTGGTGAACTTTTTTGCATGTATGAGAGGAGGCCCCACTGGTGATTTTTATGCATGTATGAGGCATTCTCGGTGGATGTGGGCCATGCTAGAAGATGTACACAGGAAGATTATTTGATTCTAATTCATGCCACTTGATATAATGTGATAAAACATTTGACATGAGAGATAAGTTCCATTTTAATCTGAGAGAGGACAAGTGGGAATTTAAAAGTAAGAGGGGTTTTATCAAAGGAAGGTGCGGCAGGGAGAGAGGGGTATGGGGCATGGAACAGAGTGAGAAGAGAAGAGAAGAGAAGAGAAGAGAAGAGAAGAGAAAAGAAAAGAAAAGAGACAGAAAGAAGCCTTTTGAACACACCAGGAAAGCCAATGAGCTGGAAGACAAAGCATAGAAAGTCAGAAGCTGCAGAATCAGAGAGCGGTGCCAACAATGAGCTCATTTAGCTACGGGACAAAAACATACAAAACGCAGCATCAATTGGTGAACACAGTTACGGGAAAAATACAGAAACAAGGGTTCCACAGTTGAGGAAAACATTAATGTTCCGGCTGGCATTAGAACTACAAAAGCCTGGACAGGAGGGGCCCACGTTTCAGGGGGTGGAGGTAGACAAGGATGAGGACACCATCTCCAGTGCACTCTGGCCAGGTCTTCACAAGTAGATTTGGGGGAAACTAGAAGCAATGTGCCTGGCTATATGAGGTAACTCTATCTGCAATGGCTTCAGATGGGCAGACAGTTTGAGATCAATGCAGATTCCTTTTTATCTCAGTGGCTTACTTTGCTGTGGCAATAGGTCTTCCCGAGAGCTACTTCTGTGGGTGCAAGGAAGCCTGCATTTTCTTTGTTTTGGTTTGTGTTGACGTGGCACCACCCACCCCCTCGTCCTGCATTTGGTTTTTACTGGACTTACTGAGGTAGGTGGATGGACAGGAAGCACCATGGATTACAAAAGGAACTGACCGAGTGACTCACATATAAGCCTTTTGCAACACCCAGGATGGAAGATGTCTAGTCTTACAGAAGTTCTAACACGTTGGAAGACATAACAATGTGACATTTATTGCACATCTGCATACCACAGCTGGCATCAAGGAGGCACTACCCCCAGGATAGGTAATGCTGGTCTCAGCATCACCAGTGGGAACATGTCCTTTACAAACGACCAGATTGCAAGGAGAGAATGGGGATGGAAGAAGGTCTTTGCCAGTTCAAGGAGTCTGCCTCTCCAGCTCCGTGCAGAATGTGCCTGCTTGCTGGGAGGCTGTGTGCCGTCCACGTATCACACAGACTGGGATGCAGACACAGCCACACCAGGAGTGGGCGCAGAACAGACACGACAGACAAGAGCCTAAGGCAGAGGGAGAGGAGAGATTCTCTTTGAATCAGGACCAATCAATTTTCTCAAAATGTGACTTATCCTCCTGTCTCTCATTTTGTCACATTTTGGAAGCTCCCCTCCTTGGGCTGCAAGGAGGAGAAGGCATTTACTTACATCAAATAACCTTTCTATATACATCTCCTCATTGACCTTATCACGAAGGACATCCTGAGAATGGCGGACGAAAGTCACGTAGGCGTCGGCCACATCCATCCCGGGTTTCTGTAAAGAAACAGGAAAATATGCACATGGATCTTCAGATCTCGAGAGTTCCCAGTTAGCCTGCTCACCATCCCTCTTCCCATGTCTCCTGCGCTCTTCCCTCTGTTTTCATGACCACCTCTGTCTAGTTCTGGACCAGGAGTTAATACTGCACCTTCATGCTTATTAGTAGAGCTGAATGCACTTTTATAGGGACCTCTCTCTCTCTCTCTCTCTCTCTCTCTCTCTCTCTCCCCCGCTCATCACCCAGGGGGCATTCTCTGGCTTTGTTTTAAATAGAAACGACTGTTAGGAAAATCCAAGTGTATTCTGTCTTCTATTATCCTTTTCTCTGTGTAAAACAGAATATAAAAAGTAATTCAGAAACCCTGTTTCAGTGACTATTCCCTTCAATTCAAAGCCCACCGGAGGGCAGTTCAGTCTAAGAGCATCTGGTGAGTTTTTGTTGGTACTTAATTCAGGGAAGACATTCGGCCACTTGCTTTTGCCTTCTATTGCAGCCTGGTAACTTTAGGCATGGAAAAATGAATGAATGAATGAATGAATGAATGAATGAGTGAATGAAAGAGAGAGAGAGAAAGAAAGAAAAGAAGAAAGGCAGGGAAAGGGGGGTTGGTTTTAAAATTAATTAGATTTTCTGGAGAGGTAGGCAGGTTGTTGTTCATCCAGTAGGTAGGAAATGATTTATTGTGAAAAAATAACATACAAATAAAACCAAACCAGAATGTGCACTGCTTGAGATGTCAGAAATCAAAGTTATCTCCAAAGAAACCTATTAAAACACTGTAATATGGGTCATTAGGAGAGCTGCCATAGATCCCTTAAATTTCTACAGTAGAGATGTATGTTTGCTAATAACTATAAGATTAGTTTTCATTACTATGATTTACCTTAGATCACAAAGTATCATTTCTCTACAAGACGTGACTGTCAGGCACTGCAAATTGAAGTTAGTTAACACTTCTGTGTAATTTCCAGGGTGAAAATGAGGAAGGGTTGGAAACAGTAGGACTGTATTTTTTTTTCTCCTGATACAAAGCTTACAATTATCAAGCAAAGGGCCAATGCTTGGCCCCCAGGATACTAGTAACATTTCTTAACACATGCTGAAACAATGACAAGGTATTAATTTGAAAAACAATGAGGGACACCCCAAAGCCACAGTATCAAATGTTACGCTTCTAAGCAATTTTCAGCAAATGCATGGAGCAGTTTCCATGATGGTCCGGCAATTGTACCAGTTTTATGATAGAAAACAACAGTAGTTCTCCAATGAGATGGAATCAGTTCTAAGCAGGTACATCTCTCCCCTCTCTTTGGCAGCTGCACACCAAAAGATATTCTCAGGACTGGGATCCTTACCTGGGGAACCTGAGAAACTTAATGTTAATGCTTCGTATCTTCCTGGGGATACTCGCTATATAGCCTTTTCCTGGGCACATCTTAGAGATTAGATGAAGTAAAAGTCAGATGTAGCCACTCTTAGTAACTTACCATGTTGCGAACAGTGCTTTATAATGCTGAGATCTTCAGCATACCTTCTCTTTCCTTAAAAGGGCATGTATTTGAGATGTAGAACTCCTAATTAAAAACCTGTTTGGTTTGACTCTTACTGATTTATTTATCTATCACTGCACCATTTACCAAGAGTTGATATTTCATCATGTAATAAACTTTGGGATTTTATCTGCCTTTTCCTCTAAGAACAAAAGCTCCACAAAGAGCAGGGCTTTGGTTAATCTTTAATTATATTCTTAGCACACCGGAATAGAACAATGCCTGGAACCTTGTAGGTACTCAGTAAATAATTGCTGGATGGACAAATTCATGAATGGATGACCAGATCCTTCGGTAACCTCCCTTTTAGAGCTCTTCATTCTACTGTGTGGATTATTACCTCATCCCAAGTAATATGCAGATCATTTGACTGTCTACAGACTCTAGTTATGGAGCCTCAGAGTGGGATTAGTATATCTTTATCTGACCTTCAAGGACTATGACTGGCAGCTATAATAATGTATATAAAAAGTCTTGAAAATTACACATTGCAGTATAGATTTAAACTGCTATGATCCCCTCCCCTTGATATTAAATTTTACTATTAGCATCTACTTTCGACTAAGGAAGGAAAAGGAGACCTGATAGAGACAATAAACTGATACAAATGAAGTCTCCGCACAATTAGTTTTCTTTCTCCTGTTCACAACTGGCCTTCCTTTGATGTGAGTACATCTGATTCAAACAAGTTGGGCTTCCATCTCTTGATGAACTAGGAATGGAGGAGACGGAAGAAAGAAATTGTCTGGGAATTGTGTACTAATGAGACAGTGCTATTCTGGGAGGACAGACTGCCTCATCAGACACTCATGCTCACCAACTGTTGGGACTCCTGGGAAAAAGAGCCTATACCCTGGAAAGACTTACAGGGAGCACTATGCTGGCACCATATCGCGGTAGTCAGGGTGGTGAACATGAGTTCCTAAGGCAAGATTGAATTACAATCAGGACATCAATTAAAATGACAGGGGTATAAAAGGTAGGAAAGACATATAATAAATGCATTTTAAGTATTTGTTGTTAAGTATTATTAAATATTAAACTAAAATCAAAAGTACAGACAGATAGGAAAACTGACTTCTAAGTATTAGTTACAAGATAAAAACAACACCTGACTGAACAACTAATGTCACTAGGTAAGTTAGGCATTGTGTCAGTACTGTGTCCTCCTGGTTGGGTCAGCCTTTAGGTGGTGGCTTTTAGATATGGCTGTGACAGATGGACAGAATAGAACACAGACTTCAGAAAGCATCTAAACAAATACACAAAAATCACTGTAGAGCTGACATTACCACATGCGGAAGACATAGTTTAGAAATAAAACACCAATGGATTTGGTCAAATGGGACGTTTTCATCTTCAAGAGCTCCTGCCAGATAGTTCTAGGCAGGGAATACAAACCCTGATTTTTGGCATCTTTAGCAAGTCTTTAGTATGAATGCCAATTGTACAAGGAAGGATCAAACACTATATTAAGAGGAAGAAATGTTCTGAGTTATGGGGAATAGTGCCACTTTCTGCTAGTGGGACTCAGTAAGCAAAAACTCTCTGTGGTAATAAACTCATGGTTTACACATGGAACTAAATTCAAACTGTGTCAGAAACCTTATAATATGAAACAAAGAGTTTAGAGATAGACAGAATTTAAGGTGATTGCATTTGGGTTTATAAGCCTAGCTGCAAAGGCCAAAGGGACCACAAAACTTTTCAGAAATGGTGACTGGGCCCACAGAATCTGCCAAGCAACCAAAACAAAACCATCTAGGTGTTTTGGGTCAAGAATTACTGACTTAGCCTACAGGTTTTCATTCTTTTACAGAAGAATGAGAAACACATTTTAGAAAGATTTGAAAGGCTCCATCCCAGAGCCACTGAATTAGAACCATTTGCAATAAGAGCTAGAAATCTACAAAAATGTCATCAAACAATGCCCACATTCTTGCCATGTCTTACTGCTGTACATCCTGGTATGGGCAGCAGTGACTAATAGGTAAGTGTGTATGGTAGTGAAGTAGTTCTTCAAAAACCCCAAATGACTCATCCACCCACCCACCCAACCAACCCACCCACTGACTCCCTTATTTATGCTGCTTTGATGTTTCCAAGGTGTAAACAGTACTGGAAGGTTGATTTTGTGCACACAGTATCTTGGAAACTAGATAGAGTAGATGGGTTCTACCACCAACTCCATGCTACTGACTCTTCCCTGCCTACTTCTTGCCCAGGTGACCTTGTGTATACTATTTAACCTTTTAGGTGCTTCAGTTTTCTCTTCTGATGAACAGGAGGAAATGAATGATGGCCTCTTATAGGATTGTCTTCAAAAGTAAATGATTATTTACTGTATGTAAATACTACATATTCATATATGTATTGTGTGGAATAATTTTCTATGGAATTATTTATTTTCTGTAATACTTAGTATACTGCTACCAGCCATAAAAGTAAACATTTAATCCATTTGCTTTCAACATGTAGCATTGTCCTAAGCCATTACCTACTGGTACCATTATGTATTTGGTCTATTGATTACATTATTTTCTAATACTAGAACAATCACTTAACTATCAAAGCATGTGTCTGTGCATTAACTAAACTCATCTTGTAGTGTGACAGAGTGTTTGAGAGCATAGTTTGTAGTATGAGCTGCACTGCTGTCAGCTGCCTGGCCCTCGTAGAGTGAGTAGGCCTCCATTTTGCCTTTCCCATCTTTAAAATGGAGAAGTTTCAAAGATTAAGTGTTAATGGTCCTAAAACAATGGTGGACACGTAGTGGGTGAATCACAAGCTTGACTGAGATGGTTATAATTACACTCTGTGCCATCAATGGAAGATAAACCAGATCGGGGGCTAAGCTGTGTCATTTTCCTCTGCCCCTCCAGAAGGAAACTCAGCTAAGTCACTTCTGTTCTTTCATATCCTCAGATTTCTAGCATGGCACCATCCATGGACAAGTCTTTACGATCACTGATCTTAGAAAACATTCACTAGCATTCGGTCCATTTTACCCCATCTTCAGAATAAAGCTAGACCTGGCCTGAGAAGCTATTAGGTTGAGGCAAAAAACATTGCTAACATTGAGCCTTTTCTGACTTTTCTAAAATGTGGCTCTCATATGGTTTGATGTTAACCCTGTTGCTAAATCAAATTTCTTCATATACTGAGTCTCACTGAATAGAAGAGCCTTGAACTACTGTTACTATCTGATTGCCTCTCTGGTTTGAGGCATAAGCTGAAGACATCAGATCTCTGTGCTGGGAGCTAGGCATTTGCATTTCTGACATTCTTGAAGCCCAGTGGAGGATAGTGCTAAGGCAGCGAGTTCATCCATCCTTTGCTCTGGGTATCATCACACCCTGAAATGCCCTTCACTGCATGCATATCTATGGAGGGCTCGGAAGTGCTGTGTGAGGGCCGCACATGTAGCACTATTTAGTGCATGCAGCACACCTAGCTGTGGGGTATCTTCAATTTAAAGATGGAACAGCATAGACAGAGACTTCACATAAAGGGAGAGTTTGTACTAAAGGAGCTTAAACGAGTAAAATGCTCTCCTGGTTGTTGCTCTGTGAGCCTTTTCTGTTCCCCATTCTCCTGCCTATGGGAAGGAGTCAGGGCCCCTTGATGAGAGGTATTGTATAAATTCAAACATAATTATTGATTGTACATTCTTTCATTAAACAAACAAAATGCATGCTAATGCCACAGTTACTCCAATGTTCCATTTTGTCTTCCTTTGAGAAATAAGCCAATAAACCATTACACACTTAGCTTCCTGGGGAAATGAATTTAAATGTTAATATAAATCCTTTTAGAAAAAAACAAATTTTCACAAATAAGTATTTGAACAAGGAGAGTACTTAACCACGTTCAGAATGAGACCGGCTCAGGCCCAGCCCCTCGGCGACTGTTGAGATAAGCCCCTAAATTTAATATTTTATAATAGACTCACACCACTTTTGTTAGAAATGGAGAAACAACTTCATTTTCTTTCCCCCTTTATAGGAATATATTTAAAAATCTCTCCAATTTTATTTTGCTAATAGGCAGGGCAAAGTCCGTCTATAAATGTCTTCTGATTTGTCTCAGGTAATCCCACACTTTAGCATTCATGTGTAGTACTTAACCTCAATTTAAATGTAAATTTGGGCAACTTCAAGTGCCTTCTCTGTGAACGTTGAGGGTTCTCTTCATTAATGAGGCCAGTACTAATTCTGGACAGTTTTGTAAGTTTTCCTTAAAACAATTGCAGAGTTGACCCCCAAATGAACAAATTCAGAATTTATTTGTTTAAATAAAAAAAAATACTGGAAACCTTGTTGAAATTTATAACTGAGGGTTGTAAGGGGTGCAATCTGGATGAGCAGAAAGAGAGTCACTGGGAAACAGAGGAACAAAAGCAAGAGGGAATCTGGGTTAACCCACACACTGGTCCTTCCTTTCTGACACAGGAAACCATGCCTTCTTCTCAATGGAGAAAAATGGTCCCCCCCTTTTTTTTTGAGGGTCCATATAGAGCTTAGGGGCAAGGTATGAGGACAGCATCCGGTGTGAAGAAAGCAAAGCACAGAAAAGATATCATTAATCAAAACTCGATGCTCACATACTCATGGGTGGAAGCATAGCACAAAAGAGGACACAGTCTTTTAATCCCAGCACTGGGTACAGATGCAGGCAGTCTGCATGTTCCAAGTTGGCCTGGTCTACATAGGGAGTTCTAGGCTGGCCAGAGATACAGAGAGACCCTGTCTCAAAAATCCCAAACAAACAAATCTCAAACAAGGCCCCATGAAACCAGAGAAATGAAATCAACCCAGCCACAAGCAGTGATGACTGTTCAGATACTCACAGGCACGTCCACATACTTGGAAGCTGCCTTCACCTAAGGAAGACAGAAAGCAGGATATTAGGCAAGGGTTTGTGTTTCCTGTTCCCAGCTCAGACATCATCTGAGTTCAGACGATGTGCCTATTCTAGTTCACGAAGCTGACCAGGAGAAACAAAAGTCACTAAAAAGAAAATTACTCCATTTGTTTCAAGCCATGACCACCGTTTGGGGACAGTGAGCAGTTTTACAGTTTCAGGTCCTTTAGCTGGCACCGGACTTTGGCATTTTCCTCTCTTCCTTTAAAATATAGAGAGGTGACTGTCTAACCTGGACTTACTGGGAGAGTGCTCTTAAGTCTATATTAGTAATCAAGGGTGTCAGCATTCCTGGCACCTGGAGTCTTTATAATTTGGTTGCAGGTCGTCCTGAATTCTTCCATGCTTGGTGTCTGATAGTTCAGACTTTGAAGTAGAAGGGATGTGGTAAGCCCCTTAGCATAAAAAGCATGCATGGTTTTTCACGAGGTTTTCAAGCAGAATTTTTTTGGGCTAAGAGCAAAGCTATTGCTATATGACTTTTGGTTTTAGGCACTAAAAATCCATATGAAAAGTACAGGGAATGCTTATGAAATTCATTTTTGGGTGTCAGAGAGTAGTGTTGGAACAAGGAGTGTGGACTCAGTCCTGGGTTCCAGTCTAGCGCCACCACATGCACACTCAGTGACACACCTGAGACTTTATCTCTCTGAGCCTGAAAATGGGAGATAGTAATCCTGAGAAGTCCAGTCGCTGAGATGGCATGAATTCCCACAAAGTCCAGGGATGCCATCTGGAGGTAAGTTCTGATAAGCAAATCTGGATGAGTTCCAGGTGCTTGGGAAATCTATACTAGTGTAGAAAGACTTCCACCTTGAGAGTCAAAGGTTGCTTTTGCCATGAGGAAATCCTGCCAAGTCCCTCAGGCTGGTTTCTAGCGTTCTGGAACAGGGCAACAAAGCTGTGTACTCAGTATGACTGCTGGTCTGATGACATGAGGAAACATGAGAATGTGTGTGGTAAAGTGGGAGACACACGCATCCATTGGCTACTTCATGGCGACCCATGCTTCCACCTCTCCACTAAGGTCACAGTACCCTTGATGGCTCCAGTTTCTTCTTGTTACAGCTTCTCTGAGAGTGTTCCCATTTAATTTTAGTGACACCGATTGCAATTATAATTTGGTTTCTTTTGGATCAGCATCTGACCTCCACAAAATGTTACTTGAGCAAAGACTAGTTCAGCCTTACTCAGCTGTCACCATTATACAGGCTGCCTGGCTTGGGAGAGGAAGTCTGGACAGCAGGAATCAGATGGAGAACATGAGGACACTGCTGGCTTAACCTCCTCAGGGAGGCTAAGGAACAAACCCAACAGACCGTGAACCTCTGTTGTCATCAATATGGTAGTGGTTAGAGCTGAATTCTTTGTAAAAACTACTAGGCGAAGAGACACTTTTTTTGGTCCACACAGTGATTCCCTCTATAAATCTGTCCATTCTTATCTTATTCCAAAATCTGGTAAATCAAGCACCCCCACCTCGCACATGTTCCCCACCTACAAGGTTATCTATAAATTACTAGGTGTTTTTCACTTTGCAAAATATCTTGATGGGCTCAAGTTTTAGGAATTTGTCCATGTTCTCAGCCACAAGAGAGGGAAGCCAGGTGTACATGCACATGTACTAAGCCCAGGCTACCACTCTGGAGTTTTCCATCTCTTCAGTGCTCAGGGAAAAGAAAGCCATAGGAGCGGAAGCATCAGTGGTCAGAGCAGGTGCTGGCAAAAGAGCTGTTCTCAGTGAGAAATGACCTCCTTTGCTCTGTCAAGTTGTTGCTTGGTAGTTGGTAGGAGTTTTGCTACAGCTGAAATAATCAACCTTTAAGCATGCCTTCTCACCATTTCCCATAGAGTGACACCAGTCAAATTCTTTTCCTTACAAATTCTATTTCTTTGGGGAGGCCAGGCAAGCTTGTGACATGAATGAAAACTTCATGTACCCCTATACCGTCCCAGTTTCCAGTCCCAGCTTAGACATGCATGTACATTTGTGCACATGTGTGTGTATGTTCAGTGTGTAGGCCAGAGATGAACACTAGGTGCTTTTTAGATGCTTCTCCATGTACTTGCTTTTTGAGGCAGAGTCTTTCACTGAACTAGGAGTTCAGTGGTCTGGCTAGGTTGGCTGGCAAGTAAGCCCCAGGAATTTTTCTGTCTTTCCTTTTCCAGTACTGGGACCATAGGAGGATATTGCTGAATCTGCCTTCCATGTGGACAATGGGGAGTAAACTCAGGTCATCAGGCTTTGTGAGCTATCTCCTCAGCTCTTGGCTTATTCTTCATCTGGTCATCCACCAGGTCTTACTGACCTTTCCCTATCCACATTATAACAGAAAAAAAATAGTTTAGGGGAAATTTTACTCCTATTGTGACTTGAGAGGTAGATTATTGTCTTGGGTTGTGGCATTAAACTTTAGGAAAGATGCTGAGGGTAGCGTTGAAGGGATGCTGGAGGTATAGTCTAGAGGAAGAGTAAAGCAGAAGACCCCTTGCTTGGGAAATGAATGGCAAGTATTAGAATCTAGAACCTTCTAGTAGTTTATTGAAAGCACATCCTTGTTGGCTTCAGATTCGTATGACAGTTCCAAAACACCAAATCAGGGCAAGGGAGAAAAACAAGGGGGTCCCAGAAGGCCTGCCCACTGAGCATCATCCCAGCAGAGACTTGCCATCTCTGGGGGCTCACGACTTCCCTCTCACTAGGATTAAAGTTGCAGATCTGCTTCTTTACCTTTACAAACGCCTTTCCTTCTCTTATATTTTAGCCTCTTTGTGAGGCAGAAAATGGTCAACAACCCCTCTTCTTTCTTCTTCTCACCTCTTCCTCCCCACATTTTTAGAGCAGCAGGAGGAGAAACTAGACTCAGGCCCTGGGACCCCCTTCCCTGTGTAATGCCATAGAACAGTCTTTAAGCACCAAAGTTCTTATCAATTTCACTTGCATTCTGGGTAAAGAATAATGACCAGATCTTCCCAAATCCCTAGGACTTTGAATTCATCTGCACAAACTCGAAGTCTACAGGCTGTGGAGTGACTCAGTTGGTAACATTTTGCCTTGCAAGCATGAAGACTTGAGTCTGATCTCCAAAGCCCATGTCAAAAAAAAAAAAAAAAGGTGGAAACTGATGGAATCTCTGGTGCTCTCTGGTCAGCAAGCTGAGCCAATCAATGACTTCCATGCCAATTAATGGGACACTGTCTCAAAATATGGTAGATAGTACCAAGTAACAATATCTGTGGTTGGCCTTTGCACCACACTCCTACCCCATGTAGTAGACTGATGCACACCCCCCCACCCCCCACACCCCCCACACCCCCCCACACCATATGATTATCTGAGAATGAACTAGGCACTGCCTCTGAATCAAATAAATGACTGCTATCCAAGTCTATTGTCTGTGATATATGATATACATTCCTTAATGGGTAAAGAGATTTCTTTCCGAAGCAAACTTCTGTCTTTAAGGAGTTTTCCATCAGTGGCTATCAAAACTGTGTGTGTGTGTGTGTGTGTGTGTGCGTGCGTGCGCGCTCGCGTGCATGCACACACACAACATCTTTAATATCTTTTCTTTTCCTTTCTTTCTTTCTTTCTTTCTTTCTTTCTTTCTTTCTTTCTTTCTTTCTTTCTTTCTTTCTTTCTTTCTTAAACTCTGTGAGAAGTCTTCTCATTGTCCAAGAGTATGGCTTCAAGATTGTCTGGGTTAGAAGTCTGGCTTTCAGCCCATTTTCTAGCTTGGTGCCTTTGAGCCTCCTTCGTAAGTGGAACAGTAATAATGTTCCTCAAAGGGAAGCCAGAGACTGAGATGATCCAGCCAAGTCCATCCAATCATGTTAATAGTACTAAGAGCAGCTATTGTTACCGGACCTGCTGGGAACAGCAGCTTACTGCAGAGAGCGGGCACTCCTCACCCAGCTGGTAGTAGCTATTCCACGCCTCTATCCTATGGCAATTTCTCACTATGAAAAGGAAGCTGGGATCTCCCCAGAGTACTATCAGGTATCTGAGCCAATTCTGAGGCTGGAGGACCCAGGCAGAATCCTGTTCCTTCTCAAAGCATATCCAAATATTTCCAAGTACTCTGGGTATTATCTCAGGTTTTTGCCTCAGTTCTATGCTTAGTGAAGCTACCCTCCCTTTTCTGGGACCCAGTTGTGTGGAAACAGGGAAGAATGACCTGCCCTCAGGCACTAGGTATGCATCACTTCGGAGCAGGGGTTCACTTGCCCTCAAAGGAGAGGCAGGAAGTTTAGCTTCATCTGGTCCTCTTTCCTTGGGACTATTTCTGACCAGCCTTCTCATGGGGCATCACTATTCCTTTCTCTGGCATATTCCTTAGCTCACTGGCTCACTGGTACAACCAATCCTGAGAAATGAGAACAGAAAAGGAGATCTAAATCGAGGCTGTGGAAGTGGAGATGCAGCCTACACATCCACAGGCCTGCAAGTAAGTCACTATAGAACAAAGGCCACAGCTAAAGAACAAAGGCCGCAACAATAGAACAAATGCCATGAGTCCAGCACTCCTTTGATGACATCCAAACACACAATAGCTTCAAATACTAATTCAGCTCCTTTTAACAACTAACAATAAGTTAAAACCCAGTTTTGAGTGTTTACTTATTATCAATGAGTTTGAATTGTCGAGTGTTGTGTCTTTAATTTATACATGAACCTTCTGAACAGGGACCCTATTAATATTAATATTAATATTAATATTCCCATTTTACAGTTGGAAAAAACTAAGGCTAAGAGAATAAACAATAGGACTAGAAGTCACAGAAATTTGGACTTGTCATTCAGCTGTGTTTTACACACACACACACACACACACACACACACACACACACATGCATCTGTGTCTATGTGTAGATACAAACTAAAATGCCTCTCCAGGAGAACACATAGGGGTTTAAATAATCATAGGGAAGGTCCAAAAGTGTTTCTTTGGCCTCCGTGTTCCAGCTAATTCCCTCAACGCCCACCTGATTTGGTATGTGTAGCCGGTTTAATGGTGCCTCTATTGAGCACTTCCATTATTTTTCAGGTGCCCAAGGTAATCTTTTCATTGAACACTCACCAATGCTGATGACTAAGGGATTTTCTTCAGTTCATTCCTAATAAGGGGACCTGAGTTAATCATTGTGTAGCTTTGACAGCGATCCCCGCAGGGGCTTAAACCACTTCTCCTGCTTCATTAGGGGTAAAAAGCAACCCAGGTGCAGACCATGAGGACCTCAGGGCTTGATACTATTAAATCAATGCACAGACCAAAAAAAAAGTGGATTAGGTCTTTTTTTTTTTCAAACAGAAATCTGGTGGACAAGACTCAAAGATGGAAGAAAAAAATAAATCTGAACACAGACAACTGTATTAGTTACTGCCTAGGCTTTTCTTTCTCCTCACAGCCTCTGTGTGAGTGGACTCCACCCCTGCCTGTCAGGCTTCCTTTGCTTTGAAACTGCTGACCACCCCACCATCTCAAAGTGCGAGCACCATGGAGTGCCAGGGATGGCTGCCGGGATTTGGTGCCTTCTTCTCATGTCTTCAAAACCGGCCATCCTAGGGATGTGACTTACGTAAAGGCAGTTCAGTAAAACAGTGATTTGGTCATATCAATTAAATTCTTCAGCTCATCTCTCTTCCTAGCTCATTTTTTCATCCATCATTTTCTTTGTATATGGAATACAGGTTCTTTAAAAAAGTTTTCTTATATTGGTTGATTGATTGATTCTCTCTGTCTCTCTCTGTGTGTGCCTGTGTGCATGCATGGTGCCAAGGTGACTGTATACTCAGAGGATGACTTTCTGAGTCAGTTCTCTTTCTTCCACTATGTATGTCCCAGGGATCAAACCCAGGTCTTTGGACTTGGCTGCAGTCTCTCTATTCCCTGAACCTAGAAATAGAAAATAGACCGTGTCAAGGAAAAGAATATCTCTTCTCTTTCTTCACCTCCAGGCACATAGTGTTGCCTGGAGAAAAAAAAAAAAGTATTGGAAGGAATTTGGTATGATACACTTTACTTAAGTTAGAGGTTTCCTGAAGTTTTAGAAGTGGGTGTTTGAGTCCCAGCATTCTGAGTGGATGATTAAGAAAAAAAAAAGAAACGAGGGTCTCTTAGCTATAAGGGAGCTAGTACTCGCCACACATATGAGAAAGGGTTAGGGTCCCTGTTCACTTAAAGTTGGGGTCAGGATGATGCCTTGGCTGTCATCTGGTTCTGTCCCTGCCAGGGTGGACCAGGTCTTTCATCTCCTTAGGCATCAGTTTTCTCCCTGGTAAAGGAAGAGAATGGTAATACTCATAGGCCCAGTTCATGTGTGAGTGTTGTCCTGTAGTTTATTAATTTAAAAATCATATTAAAATGTGTATGGATATGGGTGCACTTTCAGGTGCAGAGGTACATGTACACTGTCTGTCTGTGTGTGTGTGTGTGTGTGTGTGTGTGTTTATGTGTCTATGTATATATATGAGTGTGTGTGCATTTGAGTGTGTCCTGGTAGATAGAGGACAACTTTGGGTGTTGAAGGCATCTTCAAACCTTTTTGTTTGAGACCAGGTTTTTCACTGGCCTAGAATGTCATCATGTAGGTTAGGCTAGATAGTCTTTGAGTTTCGGGGTTCTATCTGTCTCTGCCATCTCACTATGCTTGGGTTTATAGGAACAAGACATTATGCCAGGCTCTGAACCTTAGACAGGTTCTGAGGACCTGAACTCAGGTCTCTTTATTTGAAGTCTCTACTGAGCCCTGTCTTCAGCCTAAGAGAGGGATTTGTTAAGTGCCTGGCACATGCAGGACACGGTTCTAAGCATGTTACCTGCATCAATTCTCTTAGTTCAGGTGAAACTTTAAAGAAGTAATGGAGGTGAGTTCTCGGCACCAATTGGTTATGTGCTAGAGAACTGGATCGTGGGCCCTTACATAGTCCTGTGCTGGGACGTGGTTGTTTCCAGCTCACAGTGAGACTATTTCAGGTATGAAAAGGGCCTGGTTATCTCCCCCTTTCCACCAGCATACCCTAAGTTGAGGACTAGTCCTTCCCTCTGACTCTCCTCCTTGTGTATAAGCTCACAAATGTTATACAGATCGGCTGATTGTAAACGGATTTTCACACTGGATCACAGTCCTGAGGTTCAGTTTACTTTGTGTTACTCCTTTTTGAACATTCCTGTCCCAAGTTCTGCTCCTCCCTCTCCACGGTCACTCCACCTCCGCTGAGAATTGGATTCTATTCCCCCGTTCTCCACGAGACCGGGCTGGCCAGTGACAGCATTGAGAGATTGTGGTAGAGGTGGCACAGTATCCTTTCTGATTGGAGGTGACTGTGTTCTCACTCTTGAAAGCGAGCAGCCATTTAAATGGGTCTATCAGAAGGCTGCCACACTGTGGAGAAGCTCAAATCACTTGGAAAAACCTGGCAGGGATGACATCCCTTACTAGGGGAAGGAAGCCCGATGAAGAAAGAGGCCACACTAGCAGACATCCAGTAGCAGTCCAGCTCAGCCACTTGCCAAATGCAGCTAAGGGTACAACTCAGGGACAGAGTCAAACAACTTTCTGTTCCAGCTCTCCTGAGATTACAAATCCACAAACTGTTAGCAAAAATACATTAATTATTTTTATTTTCTTTTGAGATAGGACCTAACTACCCCAGGCTGGATTCAAACTCACTATGTTGTTAGTTAATCATGAACTCCCAGTCTTACCATCTCTACTTCCCAATTTCCAGGATTATGAGATACACTTCACCACTTCTGGGTGCAATAATCACTTTAAACCAATGGTTCTGGCATAGGATGCTATGCAATGATATGTAACTAAGCCATTGAATAAAGTGTCACCTTTTCTCCTAGTTCCTCAATGATATCCCCTGCACACATTCCTCAGAAGGACTGTGGGAAAGGTCTGATGGTAAAGGATAGTATTTTGTAGTGGCATGTGGCTTTTGAAACATCTATACTTCCCCATGATATACTTCCTAAACACACACAAACTCTGCTACTGACTGGGGACCAAGTATTCAAACACTCAAGACGATGGAGAGGTATCAACTACAGGTATCTGGGGGCATACTATAATACTATATACTATAATACTATATACTATAATACTATATATACTATAATACTAGCCAGGGTGCTTTATATCTAATTAATCCAATTAATTGTAGATTGGAATACTGAGGCTCAGAAAGGCTAAACAATTCTCAAGAGTTACTACAGGAAAAGATATAGCTGGAACACCAAGTACACTCATTAGGAGTTCCATGGTTTTGGAAATCACTTAGCCTTCCATAGTTTCTATGATCTCATCTGCAACTGTGAGACATGAGGACAAACAGTATCTTCCTCCGAGGGTGCTTCTGAGACTCAGCAGGTTGGCATCACACACGGTGCTAGCAGAGCACCTGGCATGCAGCAAGAACTCAAAACCATCTTTCTAAATTATTATTATGGTTTAACTCACTCATGGTTATCTGCAAGGGAATTGGCTATTCCAAATACATTTCCAATGGCTAATATGGTCCATGGGCCAAATTGAGTCCACTGTCTGATTTCCAATGTTCAATAAGTTGAGATGGCTTTTTCATTTTTAAGTGGTTGAGAGATAATGATATTATATTAGATGAAAATTATTGAAACTGATAATTCAACATCCAGAAATAAAGCTTTATTTGAACAAATGTGTGTCTGTTTGCCTACACATTGTCCATTGCTGTATTTGTACTTAAAGGGGAGAGCTGAGTAGTTGTGGCAGAGACCATGTGGCTTCTAAAGTCAGAAATACTTATTATGTTCCAATTTACAGATGGAATTTTCCCTCTTGTAGATTAGGACAGACTTAAGGGGAAGATAGTTTAGTGTGTGAAAAGAATTAGAAAACATCAATTTCCCATCCTGTGTTGACCATTAACTACTTGGTAGGCTTTGGCTAGTTGCCTAGTCTGTTGGCTTCATTTCCTTATCTATTATAATGAGGATCAGATTAATTGTTTTCTTCTTAGAGTCCTTCCAGATTTGAAAAATGGGACTCTCAGAGGGCATATGACTCAGGTTCTAGTAAGAATGTGAGACAGGAAGCATTTCTCATACCTTGAAAGGGTTATAAATACTCTAGGGGTAAAAAAAATTGCTATTAATAGTTTAGTATTCATATAAGTTCTGGAAATAAGTATCTAGGAGAAACTATAGTAGCAGGGGAAGAAAACAGTTTAAGATAAAGAGCATCTATGTAGGAGCCAGACAATAAAGCATGACCAGGGAGGAGACTTGGCAAAGGCATAAAGGAATTAGACACGCAGCCTATGTGGGGCACGTGTTCGGAGCCAGGCAGAGGTTTAGTTATCTCTTAGGAATCACCACATTGACTATCCTAGCAACCTTCTAGCTTCAAGCTACTCATGTGACCTCTTTGGTTATTTAGGGGTTGCTCAAAGGCTATTCCAAAGAGGCATGCTGAGCTCTCAGCACATCCTAGCTGCTCTCCCACATCAGCACTGTCCAGGTCCTACCCTGCTTGGCTTCCAAGACTGGGCAAGGCTAGATGACTTCAGGGTGGTATGGGTATACAGTCATGTTGGCTGATGTCCCATTGCTGCTGGAATTACCAGCTCAAAGAAACAAGTTTCCTCTTTCCTGGGAAGCCCAGCTGCTAATTTTCCAAGACTTCCTACATTTGTCCGCATTCACTCCCCCTTCCAGTTTCCATGCTTTCACTTCAGGGCACAAATGGAATGGAAAGGGATGGTATATCCCTAAATATGGCTTCTATGATATGTACTTCCTTAGTCAACAGGGACTAAGCAATGACCCTGTCACTGAGCAACAGAGAGATGGATCTGAAGAGGGTTTTAGGAATCATTCATTGGGATTCGAGGAACTCTGGCCTAATGAGTAGGGACTCTGAGGTTGGATATATGTGGTCAACCATCCAACCACTCATGAGACATGTTACTTAACCTCAATTTCATCATCTGCAAAAATGGGAATATTAGATTTTCTCAAAGAGATGCTAAATGCTTAGAACAGACCTAGGACACAGGAAGGACGACATGCTAGGCATCTCTCATTAGTCTTTACTGGGGCAGCAGGTTCTTCTGCTTAAGTGCTTGGATAAAGAGCTTGCTCTTCCCCTCCACTACTCAACAGCCACATGTGATGATTTAAATTTGAACATTCAGAGTACTTTTTGCACATGTCACATTTCATCCTTGGTGAGCTACATGTGGTGACTACTGAGGGCAGCTCAGACGAACAATTTTTATCATTTCAAGGAGTTCTATCTGACAGTGGGCTAGACTCAAGACATTTATAAATACAGTTACTATACTTAAAAATGAGAATGAAGAAATAAGTTAGACTTCACAGCAGGGGAAAGAAAGGGTTTGGGTGTCATCAATCTTACTTTGTGGGGAATATGAGGAAGAAAGGCCAACAGCTATAATTTACAGCTATAAAGCTACAAAGAGAAATGACAGTACCTGATAAGACTAGGAGGAAGGGGAGGAGGGGAGACGGGTGATAAAATAAGGAAAAGCTGCACCAAAGAAGGAAGGACAGTTGTGGCTACGATTGTTCAGTCAGGGAATATGCACATAAATGGGGTGTGCTGTCACATGTCTCCTCAGGAGGACCACAAACTTACAGCTGGCTGGGTTGCATGGCCAGTTATGGACAAGCCTAGGCTACACACCAAAGTCCTTGTTTTAACACATAAACAACAAAAACCCAAACCAAGAAAATAGTCAGATAAGGGCACTACTTAGCTGTAGGGTAAAATAGTTTTTTTTTAAAAAAATCAATCTCTCTCTCTCTCTCTCTCTCTCTCTCTCTCTGCGTGTGTGTGTGTGTGTGTGTGTGTGTTATGCATGGGTATTTAGAGGTCAGAGATATACTTAATGTCTTCCTCAGTTATTCTTCACCTTGTCTTTTGAGGCAGGGTCTCTTGCTGAACCTGGAGGCTGCCATTTTGACAAAACTATGTGGTGAGCAAGCCTCAGGGATCTGCCCATCTCTTCCTCACTCAATACTGGAGTTATAGATATGTTACTTTGCCCAGCTTTTCCATGGGAGGTGGAGATATAAATTCAGGTCCTCATGCTTAATCGACTTTGTATACTGAGCCATTTTCATAGCCCCATGCGTTGGTCCAAAGGGATCCCTGGGACAAAAGAGCTAGGAGAAAGTGGCAGGCCAGAGCGATAGTATTTCTTTAAGAAACTTGAGAAATCGAATGTTTCTATATGATTGCATAAACATTCTTATTAGATTTATTTATGTATAGATGTATGCATGTGTGCCCAGGTGAGTGTGTTGTCAGAGGGCAACATACAGCAGCCAGTTCTCCCCTTTCACCATGTGTGTTCTAAGCTCTGCACTCAGGCTTTCGGGCTTGGCAGGAAAAGCTATGTTGCCAGCCTCCCTATTTTATTTTTTGAGATGTGTTTTTTACCTTCATTTTATGACGAATTGTTAAAAAGAGCAAAAAATGAGTGTAGAACGGTTAACACTCCAGTGGAGAAAGGCCTTTTTTGTGGGAAGTGTGTCTCTTTCTGAAAGGCAACTTTCTTGGTGGCTCTCTTCAATGGAGTCATTGGTTTGGATGGAATGTATGCCCTCTTCTAAGGCTAAAGCAACACTTGGCCACCCCCCAGCCCTAGTCTGCATGCTCTTAGTGTGTCTTGGGAAGAGGAATGTGCGCTAAGTGCCAGCCGAGGATTGACTGGGTGAGACAGAATGTGCGAGTGGGCGGGATGTACTGGGACTGTGTGTGCGGGTGAGCAGTTGAGCAAGCCTCAGTGGTTCCTGCTTGGGGCCAAGTGACAATGTCAGCGAGAATCCCTTCCAATGCTTTCTGAGGACTGGAGGGAAAGAAAAAAAAACAACACTACCCTTGAAGTGTATGTGGAATCATAGACAGCAGGATGGATTCTCAGAGCTGTGCCACCAGAGGGGATGAAATGTCTTTATTGCTTGCCAAAGATCAAGGGCATACTGGGCCAATTGTGAAGTGTTCTAGTCCATGTGATCCCTGAATCGAATGTGGCATAAAGGAGTGCAGAGCTGAGCTCTTCAAGATAAAAAGAGCTTTGCAGACAGAAAGGGAGGTGGCTGTGTAACACCGTGAAAATCTTGCCATCCAATTGAATGCTTCAAAAGAGTTAAAATAGTCCATTTGGTCATGTGTATCTGACCACAATTAAAAAGAGAGAAAATCCCCTCATAGTGCCACAGGGATGTACACAATCCACCACCCCCTTTTCTCTCTCTTTTAGACGAGGTCCACGTGTGGGTGCTGTTTTCACAGGTGTGGGAACTGTGACATTGGCAGTTTCTCATGAGTAGCTCTTGACTCAAAAAAGTGATCAGTGGCTTTTGGAATTGGTGCTTGAGAAGAGAGGTGAAGTATTATATTGTTTTCAGAAAGTTTCCTGAAATGGCCTACATGTGGGAAATATGTTCTTAAAAAGTTCAGATAATAGAAAAGAGAACAGTTGCCACCTTTTCACTTCTGCTCCTGCTCTCTGCCACACTGTGTCTTTTGGGGACAAGTTAGGTGCTGTTGTATCATAAGCAACATGGATGTACTTGACACCGATATCTCGTCACATAGGAAATATGGACAGATTTACCTACACGTGTTTACCTGTATGCCTAATGTACACTCTTAATTCTTGAGAGCCTGTTTCCTGATTTGGGGAATGTGGATACTAGGCTCCAGGAAGCTAAGGTACTTCCATGGAACACACAGCTGGGAAGAAAAAGAGCTGGGACTAGAACTTCTCTGGTTGGCAGCAAAGGATCCACTGCTGTAACATACTTCTGTGTAGACTGCTTCTCTAAGCACCAGTTTCCTTATTTGTGAGTGATGGTTATCAATGTGGCCACTGTCATGCTTCCCTTGAGATAACTTGCAGGTAACCATTAAATGGTGACTATGGTAACAAAAATCATTATTGTTTTATCCATCACAAATAGAACATCATAAATAGTTGTGTAACTATCATGGACACTCTGAATTGCCCCCTGGAGGATGACTGCAGATTTCTAGAGGGCCAGGGAAGGTAGGAGAGCGCCCTGGCTTTCCCCACCCATATGTAGACAAGAGCACCATGCCCTGGCTACAGGACTGTCAGTGGCTGCTTGGCTTCTGTGTATGTTCATAAGATTGTCTGTGATTTAACTACTGTGCTGAATAGTTTTATGTCAGTTTGATACATGCTAAAGTCATCTGAATGGAGGGACCTCAAATAAGAAAGTGCCCCCATAAGATCTAGTTGTAGGCAAGCCTGTAGAGCATTTTCTTAATTAGTGATTATCAGTGGTAGCATCCTTGACTGGGTCCTGGGTTCATAAGAAAGCATGCTGAGCAAGCTAAGAAGAGCAAAGCAGTAAGCAGTACCCCTACATGGCCTCTGCATCAACCACTCCCGCCTCTAGCTTCCTGTCCTGTTTTGGCTTCCTTCAATGATGGACTACAATGTAAAAGTGTACGCCAAATAAACCTTTACATCTCCAGCTTGCTTTTTCGTCCTAGTGTTTCACTGCAGCAATACAAATCCTAAGTCAACTGCTGTGGTGAGATAAAGGGTACCAATGTGAGTGTACCACAGGCCATGCCAACAGACCACTCAGAGCCCCTGCCTTTCTTTAAGAAAAGCTCTGTGACATTGATAGAAAGCTGGGCAGGAGGTAGGAAACCTTGTCTCTACTTAAGTAGGAGCATCGCGTTCCACACCCTGCTCAGCATCTGTATCCTCATTTGCTGGAGAATGGTTAGAACCGTTCTGTCTCCTTTGCTGGAGTGCTGTGCTCAGAGACCTACAACTATGGAGAGTATGGTCTCAACCTTCTGAACAGATGTCTGGTAAAAACTGGAAGTTTTCCTCACTTCTGTTCTAATCCTCTGTTCTCAGACAGGAATTTGACAAGCCTCAAGGATTCCTTTAGAGCCAGCCTGTTTCCATGCCCCTAAGCCTGAAGGATGCTTGAATGCTTAGTCTATCCTAGTTGAGGCTGAGCTGTGTCACTGCTGACATCACACTGACAGATGAGGTGACTAGGCTCAGTGACATTCCTTAATGTCACTTCCTCAGAAGGCCCACAACTAGCCACAGTGTGAGCTGACCTAATGGCTTGCCCTCCTAAAGGTCACACTGTGTTGCTTCCCAGTTTGTTCATTTATGTGACATACTTTCATCTTTAGAGAACACTCAGCTGTGAATTGCAAAGTTGTAATTATGAAGACTCTTCAGGCAAGCAGGTAAGCTTATTTTAATGTTCCCTGACACCTGTGGGCTTTACTTTTCTGCCTTGAACATCTCTCAACAAGAAGTTGACCAGAATTCAAATTCCAAGAGGTCAATGCCAGCTCTTGTTCTGTCACCAGCTTCAGCACAGCCCTAGGGCTGAGTGGCCATGGACTCTGTTGATGGACTTCAGTTGGGGCTGTTATGTCCAAAGAGGGTTTTCCAAAATGACAGTGCTGGTGACAATGTCCTAAACAAAAAGAATTCTGACTTGGCAAATAGAAGAATTGTAACTGGGTAAGCTGAAGAGTAAATTCAGTTTTCCTCAGGAGTATTGTAAGGCAGATTTCTGTTTTCCAAGACGCCACCTTAATACACACTTAAAAGCCAACAAGTCCTGCAAGGGCATCTAGTTCCTGGTCAGCTCAAAGACTTCACCCTGATTCTTATATAGAATCTACCTGCTCCCTGCCCCCATTTTGTCCCTGCCCCACCCCCAAGAGATAGCCTTAGTAGTTTGAGCTCCAATAAACATTTTCTTTCTATCCATGGAGCATTCTAGTCTAGTGCTTTCACTGAGCTCTTCTTATAGTCACCTTCTGAGTGAAGGGGCCAACGTTGTCCCTGAAGTTTCCCTTCTTGCTAGGGCTTGTGACACGTGCCAGAGATCAGCTGTCTCCCTGGGACTTAGAGTTCATTGATTAGGCTCTGCTTGTTGGTCAGTGAACCCCAGAGATACCTACTTCTCTGGGGCTGATAAGCGTGTGGCAGCACCTCTCGCTTTTTCATAGGTCCTGGAGATTGAAAGCAGGCCCCCTCTGTACTGACTGAGCCATCTCCCCAGTCCTCAAGCTACGGACCCTGTAAGCCATTGCTGACGTGGATACCGTATCAGTCTAGCTCTGTTGCGTAATGGAGGTTTTTTTTTTTCCCTCTTTCCTCTTTTTAGGTAAGAGTAGGTAAAGAGACAGGCAGCTTGTGTGACTACATGGACAATGTATTGTGCTTTTCTATTCTGGCCTCATTTCCAGTTTCCTGATAAATGGTGTGGGTAGAAAGTGTCTGTGCTTCCAAACTCCTAGTACCAGTTCCACCTTCTTGACTGTGGCTACAGCTTGTGGCCCATTTTTTAAAAATTTTATTTATTTATTTATTTATTTATTTACTCAGTGTTTAGAGGAACATATTTACTTAGTGTTCTTCTTCTGATGGGCTTAGTTGTAAAAATCTAAATTATTAGTTAACTAATAAACAAAAACTACCCAAACGACAACACCCTCCACTGCAAACCCCGTATCCAGCCCGTTTCTACTTTAGGTGGAACATTGGTGCCACTCTAGATAAGAGAAGGGATAAAAAAAAATAAAATATACAAATAACACGAATTTATTAAATCTAGGCAGATATGGTTACCTGTTGAGAGGGTTGAGCCGAGGCCCCCAGGATACATGTCAGGGAAGTACAAAATGTGGCCTAAGTAGAAACATTATCCTCGATGTAAAAATGAAGATGAAAAGAGAGTTCAGAAAGAATGACCTTCTCCCATGTGGTTGGGCACTTAAAGCAGAATTTTTATAACATCTAACATTGGCACCAACTTAGATACAATGTGGCTACATCCTATGCTTGACTCATTTCTGCCTCCCTCTAAAAAGACAACAGTAACAAACCCCTCAAACAACAAGAACCAATTTTTTTCTTGGTATGTTGGCTAAATTTGATAGTATAGAAAAATGCCACCACGACCAATTTCAAGCTGCTAACATATAATATAAACATGGAGATTGGGAAGGAGCACAGAGAATTGGATCTTATTGGCAATAGGAACCAACTAGTCAATGCCAATCATTGGAAACACAAAGTCAGAAAGTCTCAAATGTTCCTTTTATTAATGTACTCTAGGTAGTAACTTATAGGATGTGTGTGTGTGTGTGTGTGTGTGTGTGTGTGTGTGAAATGATGGCAGATACATCATTTAGAAAATTTTTTTTGAGACAGGTTCTATGTAGCTCTTACTATTCTGTAATTCGCTATGCAGACTAGGCTGGCCTTGAACTCACAGAAATGCCCCTGTCTTTGCCTCTCATGTACTGGGATTAAAGACATGTGCCACCATGCCTAGCTAAAAAGTCTTGTGTCTACATCTTTTGGTTCAGTAATTTACTTATAGCAGTCATTTAAAACATGGCTGATTGAATAACTGATGTCAATGTTAGACATGGTAATCTCTCTCTCTCTCTCTCTCTCTCTCTCTCTCTCTCTCTGTCTCATCTGTCTTTTGGAGGATAAAACACAGGGTCACATACATGATAGGCAAGACTTTTAACATTGAATCTACCTCATAGCCCTAACTAATATTCTAATTGATAAAGAAGCATCCTAAAGATTATGAGAAATAAAAGACAAACTGCTAACTATGTAATAAGTGTAATGAAAAGTATCTTTGGGGTCTAAATTCTGGACGCAGAAATCTATTGAAAGGGACTCCTCACACACCTGCTTCACCCTGTGTGCAGGTGAGTCTGGCCTTAGAGGAGAACCGGCTAGCATACTAATGAAAGCTGTTTAAGTGTTTAGATGGGGTCATTTCAACGTCCTCACTCTTCTGAGGAAACTGAGCTCAGCTCTATAACTGCTGTTTACAGGGCACCTGCCACATACAAGATATCACAAAAAAGTCCATGGTTCCTAAACCCAAATACTGACATCAGCAGCCTTACTCTGCAGATAACTGAGCCGGATCTCAGAAGTGGCCAACAACCTGACAAATTCTCTCAGCCTGGGCTTCACCATCTTTCTTTAAATTTCCATCAATAAGGTCCTACTGTGTCTGGTTGGAGGTCAAGGTGGACCCAACAACCTTTAATTATGGCTCATGTGAAACTGCATACACATTTTCTTGGTATTTCACAATTGAGTTTCTGTGAGCAGCTTGATCAGCACCTGAGAGTCTGAACAAAATACTGTGTCTATCTCATGTTCATTTTCAAAGATAGCTCTTTTTACAAAAGAACATTAAAGGAAACAGCTGCTTTCAGATGCTTGTCTTTTCCTTTTCTATGCTGCTCTAGTCAGCAGGCATGTTAATTGTCAACTATACTTTCAAGGCAGCAATCTGAGATGAGGGTATCCAAATAGGTGATGAAATATTATATCACAGACCCCAAAGCGTAGGTCACATTCTGAAATGTTTGGAGGTGGCTGATGAAAGAGACTAGTGCAGGATAGAGACCAGTGCTTCTGAGCACAGGAACTTGCCTAGTTGGCTATGAGGAAAATGAATTAGGAAAATATGGAAGGCTCTTCAAGTCACCTTCTAATGGCAGCTCACAGCTTCAGTGTCAAAAGGCCACAGCTTGCCACTGACTTCTATCAGGGAGCTGGCCTCTCTGCCTAGTCTTAACCATATCTCTTCCTTGCCAGGTCAAATGCTAATTCTCCTGTAGGTCTAGTTTGAGTCACTTCTGGGGCTGGGGAGATGGCTCAAGAAGTGAAGTAAGCATGGAGACTTGAGTTTGACCCCCAGCATGCATATATACAAAGATAGGTGTGGTAGTGCTCATTCATAACCCAATTGATAGAGAAGGCAGAGATAGACATGGTTTGGCCAGCCTGCCTAGGCACCTGCTTATCCTGTGGCTTCCATATGTACATGCACATATGTGCACATTTATCCACAGACACAATCTGTACACACAGGATCATGTCCACTCCCTACAAGTAATTTTCTTCACTGGCCTCTAGAGGAGGAGGCTGAGAATCTTTGCCCTATAATTCCACTGCACTGACTAATTTCCTCTTTCTCTGAAAAGTAATGATGTTTTTAATTACTTGTTGGGAATATATCTCCAGCATGTAAACACATAGTAAGAGGAATAGTTTCTCTTATTTAATACTGAGCCCCAATACTTAGTGTGTTAGTATATATTAAAAAATGTGTTTAGGAAAGGACTAAAATAAATCTGGTAATTATGTAGAAGCACAAAGGCAGCGGGGAAATGGAAAGTCTCTTGCCTGGGTGTTATTCCAAAATGGAATAATTAGGCTAAGTTAGTCATAAAATAATTGTGCCTGTCAGATTTTGTTTTATTCATTTAAGGTGAGCATTGCATGTGGTATATATATGCGTGTGCATGTGTGTATGTGTGTATAAAGGCATGGGGTATCTTCTATCATTGTCTTATTTATTTGAAGCAGAGTCTCTCCATGAACCTAGAGCTCATGTTTCTTGACTAAGATTATATATAGCAAGCTCCAGGAATCCTTCTGTTTCTGTCTCCAGCCTATCCTGGGCTTGCTGCAAGGATGCTGGGACCTGAACTCACATTCTTCAGGTTGTGTAGTAAGTGTCCTTACCCACTGAGTATCTTTTCAGCCCCCCAAATAGTTATTTTTCCCACTTAGGAATAAAGTAACAGTGGGTTGGTTTTAAAAGCATCACCAGGTGATTTCATTGATGAGTTCTGTACAAGTAGGCAATTATACTGGCCTTAATAAAAGAGTCATATGGCTTAGAGAGTAACTAAGTGGGCTTTATTTATAACATGAACTGAATCTATGGCAGAGTCTGGCTGTAAGGATGACTCAAGAAAAATGCATAGAAATCATTTCATAGTGTCAGTAAGTTAGTCTGGACAGGCATGCCTGCTGCTGCTGCAGCATCTGAGACAGGACTTTCCACTCGGAATGTATTAGCTAACTTGGCTGACCCACAGGAATCCAGTAGCCGATAGTCTGATGCTGTTAGCCTTTGATGATAGAGTCTGTCCTATCACCAGCTCATAACATAAAAACCTTTCATCTCCTGGGTGCTTTCTAACGCCAAAGCAAAAACAGAATACTGTCCGAGGAAACATTAGCAAGCTGTTCTAAAATCTCACCCTACTCTATGCCTCCAATTGCTTCTGTAACCACAGTTCCTTCTGGACAGAGGTTAACTCTTTGCTCCATTTCTGATAATTACCAAAGTGACAGACATGTTTCAAGGTGCTCTGGAAGAAAAAAAGCAGAAAACAAAACAAAACAAAAAAATTGCAGTCACTGCTGACGATGTGAGCTGGCTCTAGCCTTGGTCACAACTTTTAGAGGGATCAACCATTTCAACTTTGTTTTACTCTCAAGTGGAAAAACAACTATAATCTTGGTGAGGAGGAGTAGGAGTAGGAGGAAGATGAGGAGGAGGAGGAGGAGGAGGAGGAGTTGACTACAACAATGACAATGATAATGACAACAATCGAAGTGAGCAATTAGAAACCCAGAAGACAGGACACACAGGGATTAGGTTCCTGGAAGCCTTGACATGGGCTTCATTCCTCTTGTTCTGTAAGTAACAAATGGATGCGTTTGGAAGGAGAACTGTAGCTGGCTGAAATTGTGGTGCCTTAGAAGAGCTGCTGTTCCTCTCCTGCGAATGTGGGGTGGGAGTTAGACCTTCCCATGTCTGTCTTCGCTTCACTGTGAAGGCTGTGGAGGACTGCTCGGGTGGAGTTGAGGTGGAACCCAACCTTTCTGAGTCTTGCTTCCAACATTTTCTGAACAGCATTGGTAGAACGGAGCTGCTCTGAGAGTCCCAGAAACATACATTCAGAGCATTTAGCTCTGTGCCAGGCACTCAGCGAGGACACGAGGAACACAAGTTATGCCTTTGTACTTATTTTAGATGCTTGAATTTATTTACCAGAGCAAAGGCAATTAAAATGTAGGGAATGGGACATTGCTCCAGGTCACCTAGCTCTATGCTAAGGGGCGGAGCTGAGCTTCCTCACCTGTAACTATGTATTTGGGGTTGCCATTCTTTCCGAATCTGACTTAAGCTTGGGACTTGCTTCCCTTAAAGTCTTCAGCACGACATACCACACCAAAGGTTCCCCCTTGACATCTCCAAACCAATTTCCATTTCTAAAACCTCCCTACTCCTCCCTATAGGGTCAGGATGCAGAAATCTCTCTTGTTTCCTTGTTTTGTGGCCATTGGTGGCTGCTGCTATCTCTGAAATAGTCCCTTCCCTTCCTCTTTGTTCACAGCTGGCCCCAGAAATCTCTGCTCATGGTTCCCTGGAAGGATCTTGAGGGGTTGTCCTAGTTTTAAAAGGGAGGGTTGCTCCCTTTTTCTGCAGCTTATGTCCCAGGCAATGTTTCCTTCCACTTGATCATTCATTCTTTCCCTTTCTGATTGTCTGGCTCCTTGGATAAATGTAATCTCCAAAAGGGCAGAGAGCATCCTTTGGAGCAACTGCTGTGACCCCAGCACCATCACGACACCTGACACAGAGGTGCTTTGTAAGGGATTTGGGGTGACTGACTGGGAAAATGAATTCATTTCAGGAGCAGCACTCTTGCCAAACCCTGGACAAGGGTGAGTGGTATATTTAAATGCTATGGGAGAGGGACCTGGGCACCTGCTTGCCCTGCCTTTTGACCTCCTAAAAGAACAGCATGAGGCTACCCACAAAGCAGAGTCCCTTCCAAATAGTCAACCGCCATAAAAGCACATCTTGCAGGCAAGAAAATGGGTGGATGGTTGCTAACTATATCTTCCAACTGGGCTGATCTTTGAAAAGTTCGAGAGGCGCCTGCCTCCCTCAGTCCCAGGCTGCTACTGCTGCTGAGGCCCCTGAGGGAGGAGAGGAGGGTGCTTTTGGGCGCCTCTTGGGCTGGCATGAGGAAGCCACATCTCATCCGCCCTCCTCCCCCAGCTCCTCTCCAAGAGAGGAAGCAATGCAGATGGAGATGAGAAATAAATATTCCTGCCTGCTCTGCGCCACTGCAGACGTTTTCTAAAATGTCTGGCTTGGACCACAAAATCAAGCCCACCCAGCAAAGGAGGCGCTCAGCAGGAGAAAGAGGGGGGACAGGGTGGCATATTTGTCGATATGCGTCAGCTTTCTGGGGGGCCGAGCACATGGCTCATCTTTGGCAACCCTGCTGAGGTGGGGATGTGGTAAGTGCACAAAGAAAGGAATCAGAAAATAGGAGCAGAGTTAAAGGCAAGTATGCCAGACTCCGCACAGGCTGTACACCTCTGTCCGAGCCCTAGAACACACTCAGCTGGTTCCTGCACTTGTTCTCACATATCTTGTTTACCCCACCCCTCACCACAGCCTCCACCCTTTCACCTCTATCCGCTTCCACCTCTATTCCGTTCCTGGGAAGTTAACATCACCGGGCTGCCAGCATCCTTCAGAGGCCCTCTGCAATTTGGGCAGAAACTCAGAATCCATGTGTGGAAAGATTCTCACTACCTCTAAGTTCAGTTCCCACCTCTAATACTGGAATCCTGGCAGGCAATGAGATCATAGGCTGCAAATGAGAAGTGGGTGCTTGTGGCCATGAGATGGCCAAGTGTGTGGGAGGAGTATCATAAGGAGGGAAGTTCCAGGCCCAGCAACAGAGCTGGAAGGCTCGGTATGGCAGCGCCACTGCGGGCATGCCTCTAGGCTATACAATGTAGTAGGATTTGTGAGAAAGATGGGAAGTCATCATGGGGTACTTTGGTCTGGGTTTCTCACTCTCACAGGGAATTCCTGGGATCCTGAATTCTTCATCTGGCTGCTGCTGGGCCAGTTGCTAACAAATCTTTTGGAGAGTTCATCCCAGAGGAGGGTCTTGCCAGGAACAAAAGTGGAATCTATAAACAGCAAAGGGGCCTTCTAGGGTCATGGGTTCGAGCACACTGCTGTGAAAACACTGGCTCAAAATGAAGTCTTAAAACACTAGTCTCTGGGCACTGGGAGAAATTTACAGAGATATTGCACTTTATCCCACCCACTTCCTTGTCATCTCCACTGTTGCAACGAGGAGTGCGGCCTTGTCTGTCTCCAACTCATGTGCCCTGGATCCTTCTCAGTGAATCTTGCCCACTCACGAGCCCATCTGCCTTCCAGCATCAGGCATTTACCAGTGGAATCCCACTCTCTCCAGAGGCCACTCAGCGGTGGGAAACTGGCAGGGGAGTTGGCTTCTAGTCTCCACTCTACATATTGCAGTATCACCCCAGACAAATGACTCTGGGTCTTGAACACTTTCTTTGTCAAAGGAGTGGGCTAGATAGGTTTCTTTGTAGATAATGACACATTACACATAGTTTCTCAGAGTGAAATTGGATTCAATGTTTCTTTGCATTGTCCCCTTCCCAATAAATTCACATTGATAGTGAACAGCAGGTATGAAGGCCATCTTACTTTGGGATTAAATTTATCTTTATATTTGGGAAGGTCAGAGTTAAACATCCAAACAAGCTGGGTGTGCTGAAGATGAATGCTATCTAGCAACGGCTTGAAATGTTATCAGTCAGCATCTGCCTTAATTCCTAGGAAGAGGAAACTATGGGCCGAGGAAAAGCCAAAATAGGGTATATTTGTTCATAAATGTACTCCTTTCTAGGACATGTCTGGAAAGAAGTTGTATGCATGCATGATTGTATCTTATCACAATCATATTCATTACTTGTAAAAGATGCTATTTAATTGAGTCCGACTATAAACTCAGACCATGAGGCTTTCATCATATACTATGGCATTGTGGGAGATATTATCCATCTCTCATACCTTACAGGAGGAAACTTGGGCTTAGAGACCTACTCAGGCTCACACAGTTGGCCAGTGTTGTAGCAGGATTTGAACTCAGTTCCCAGGGATTCCAAAGATGAGGATTTGTACCCATGATGCACTTGAGACATTACTACAGACAAAGGCTCCTAGGCTGACTGCTGTTCTTGTATTGTTAAAACAGCCTAGAACCAATAACACCTTTACTGTACCTACTTGGCAGGAACTGGGAGGGAAGCAGGATGAATGGCTCTCTCCTCTGACCACCTAACCACAGAAATCTGCTGCCTCCTGCTTTTCCTTTTCCTTTACCTTTGACCTTGGTCTTACACAAGTTTAGCATTGAATTGGAACTTCAAAGAATTTGGAAAGGACATGTCGGGCAGCTCAGGAGGTTATAATGCAAACAGCTCCTGAGCTCAGGCAGGCAGAATGAGAGAACTCCTTTTCCTAAGGAGGCATGCTGGCTGCAAGCACTTCCAGTCTATAGAGGCCCCGTACTTCATCTCCCACAACCTGAGGCTATGCACCAAGCACACTCACTCAGAGAGGGAGATTCCTTTCTCTATGAGGTTTCCTGGACTTGAACTGTATACAACTAACTCAGTTAAGAATAACATAACTAGTAGAATAAAGGCCATAAGAAAGTATTTGCAGTTACAGCTGACCTGAAGGTCACCATATACAATTACTAAAAGTATTTACTGGTAAAAATGGTGGCCCACACTGCATTTCCTGTCGTAGCCAAGGCAGTTGAAGGTAGGCTATTCACAAGTGCCGTGGAACTGGACAGCATACTGGCCTAATGGCAATGAATGCCCCGCCTCTTCTCCAGTTTTAACATGTTACACTAGTGCTTGAATGTAATTAACACACACTGCCACCGCTGAGCAAAACCACACATTACCTCTCACCCAAGCAGAACCACAACGGAACCAGAACAACAACCGGGAGAGCGGGATGTGCTTTACTCACCGTGAATGACAGAAAAGAAGAAAACAAAGTCCCCTCGTCATATCTGGATAACTTTGCCAGTACGCCTTCCAATATAGTTACAAACTAGTAAAACAGCACAAAGGAAAAAGTATTATTTCAAATTGTAGTTGTTTACAAGAAAGAACAGCATGTCCCAGCCACCCAGAGGCTAGGACTCAGCCCCCTGTTCGTTTCTGCATTCCATCTTTTAAACTCTCACTTGGAGGAAGGAAAAGACTGCCGTTGTACGGCAATATTTGACTTATCCGGCTTTCTCTTCATTATTATGTGATTGCAAATACGGAGTGTTACAGAAGTGCAAAGTGACAAAATATTATTGAGTTGCATATAGCATGCGATAATATTAAATGCACTTTTCGAAATCCCAAACTGCGCAAAGCAGTCTTTACATTACATATTAGCACTACATTTAATCCAATCTATTTTTATTTGTATTTTATCAGTAATTTGGGGGAAACAGAAGTTTAGCACTGGCAAATATAAATGTCTTCCCATTCAGCATTACTTAGTTAAAATTCTATAATTCATGAGGGTGACTGAAATAGCTTTATCTGACTTTTCTGTGTTATTATGACTCTCACTGCATGTGAAACTAGAGGGAAAGGGGTTTTCAGGATGGCAGAATTCCTTATTACCGCTTCATTTTATGTATTTTAAAATCTAACTTTGTCAGTGCTGAGAAACAAAACAAACATTTCCCGCATAACCTAGTGCGGCGTTTGGGGACACATTCTTATTAAGTTAACATATGCCGCTTCATCAACTGATCTTCACACAGCTCACGCACATCGGAAAATCCTCGCAAGCTGGGGCTGGGTGATGTGCAGTCCTGTTTCTCGGGAGCTGTGAGTGTCCAGAGCAACTTTTTAGCGTGTTACATTTTAATGGAAAAGCAGACACAACAAAGCAGTATTGACAGTGCCCCTTTCCACCTGAAGCTGAAGGTTACCTTTGCCACCAAGAGTGTGATCATTTCTTTAACGGTTTCTTCAATTAGTTCATCTATTTTTGAATGGTATTGATGCTAAAGAAGACAGAAAGACACATATTAGCATGTCAGGGAGTTGACAGTGGGCATTGTGTCCCTGGCTTTAGATCAGAATCTATAAATAAAGCCTGGCCTGCAGATCCAGTTTGTTTCCATAGTCCTAGAAGCAGCTATAAGATTCTGACTTCTCTTTGATAGAGAGACCTGAAGCACTTAAAAAAATCAGGAGGCTCCTTGTTTCTCGTCTAAAGCTTTAGATAGCCTTTGATGTATATGGACACACACACACACACACACACACACACACACACACACGAGCACACATGCCTGGCTTAATTGGCCTAGCAGTGTGTTGAACTGGATTTTACAAAGCTTGATTCAATAGCAATCTAGTACACTGGGAAAGAAATGGTATTTCTGGGGATCTGATGGGGGATGCAGTTCAAACAGTTGGATCCCTCCAAAGGGAACTTGACTAAGACACCAATTTTATAAAAGCCTGCTAGGTATTTTTTATTTTTTGGTATATGCCTCAGAGTTTATCAGTTTTAGCTACAGTCTTGACCCAGAGGCCAGGTAGAGTCTCTTTCTGAACCATCGAGACAAGCCACACTTTTCCCCCTCCCTTTTATTCTGTTCATCAATAAGCAGACCCAGGTTCGACCTTCTGCTTAGACTGAAGCTAAGTTTTTCCAATTTTTTCAAACTGGCACTGTCGATTAAATTTAAATAGTAATGTAAAAACACACCCCCACACAAACAAAAATCTGCTATAAATGCCAGGGGAGAAGGAAAAGCAATTTCAACACAAGTTATTATATGCCAGCTCCTTGACATTTATTAGAACATTTTAGTATCCATTTGAATTATTTTGTATTTCCGTAACACAAAAACAACAATACAAAAACATTGTTATTTGGAAAGAAAAAAATGCACTTACCCACTCTTTAGCAAACTTTCAGGAGGAGGATTAATTAGGAACAAAAAAGAAAAAGCAACAGTGCAAATAAAAATCAGGACAAAAGGACACACAGAAAGATGAAAAATAAGGCATCACAAGGCTGTGAAGACATACAGAAATAAGACAAGTGGAACGTGCTGCAGAAGGGCTTGCTGGCAAGCAGGGTGACTGGGCAGGAGCAAGCAGACAAGGCATTGTTTTAGACTTGGAAGACCTGGATAAAATCCTAGTCCAAGGGCCAGAGGCCATGCTGCCTACATATTGAGCTCAGTTTCCTTATCTGTAAACAGATATCTGTTTTTTTATTTATCTGCACTAAAACCTTGACCTGGGGGAGCCTGAGACCAATACAGACTGCTGATCTCCAGAAGGGGCTAGGCTAAGCAAGTCTTGGTGAGTATGTCTTTAGCTCCGTGTCTCAAAATAACCAGGAGAGACATAGTTGAATGGTTCTCTCTCTCTCTCTCTCTCTCTCTCTCTCTCTCTCTCTCTGTGTGTGTGTGTGTGTGTGTGTGTGTGTGTGTTTAAAGCAGTGGACACATTAAGTACCTCAACTTGACTATTCTATGTATTTCTCTATATCTTCACATATGAAGACACCCAGTATATCCATAACGGGTCATAAAAATATGACAATAAAGAAGAAGGAAACTTAATGACAAGCTCTTTCCTGGCCTCTTGTTTGTTTTCCTTATGTCCCTTAAGAACTAAGGGCCCAAGCGCCTTTCTGGCCCTGAGTACATCAGATTCATAGAGCGACTTTGAAGATCTACTGAGGATCTAGATGTTAAAACATTTTTTTTGTCAACTGTAATTGCAATGAAAACATTATTATGTGTTCAAGTGCCTCAAGAAGTCACAAAGGGTAGAGAAGGAGAGGACACCATCACCGAGTCATCCTCCCCCTCCTTCCAATTGACTGGAGAAAAAGCAAAGCAAATGGCCCATGGCGTTTTGTCCTGAGGAATCAGAACCCTTGTTGGCCACATTGCTAGGTCCAAGACAGTTTACTTGTAAATAGCATAAACCAAAGCTGAATAAAGAAAAAAAAAAAGAATTCACAGAATTCTGTACTAGACTCACAAAGAAGAATGTTAAATCAAAAGAATACGGGAATATTGACAGGGTTCCAAATTCATTTTTAGCTATTGAAATAGGATCCAGAATCATATTCCTACTTTCTGTTGTCATGTGACTGAGTTGTTTCACTAGACTTTCTTTGGATTGCTGTAATTGAGTCACATTTATTAAAATAACTAGGATATTATGCTTATCCAGAAGAGCTGCTATATGAAAGTTAGCACAGATGAAATACCACACAAGGGGCTTCTAACCAAGCAAAGAGCACCAATGAGATTAAACATATTCTCTTAAAAAACCTTGGCGGAGATGGTAAAAAAAGATGGCCTTGTTCTTTGTATATGAAGACAGGGTCAGGCCTGTGTCTTGTGTCTAAGGGGTCAATGGGGATAATCTGTCTCTTAAGAGGAACATGTCCTTCCATTTGGACATGAGGCAGAGACCCTGTGATTTATTGAGGCACAGAATGCCTTCATGTGCTGATTACTATGTAGTCCCACTATCTCTCCATTTTGCTGTGCATAACTATTATGACCTCCCTGGTATAAAAAATATCTTCACCTGCTTATAAAATAAAGAATGGTGTGTGTGTGTGTACCCTCATAAATGTTCGTTTGTGGAGGCCAGAGGTCTAACTACTTGGGTGTCATTTCTCAGGAGCTGTCCACAAGGTCTCTCATCAGTCTTGATTTGCTAAGAAGGTGAGGGTAGCTTCCTATCACGGCCTCCCTAGTGCTGGGATTACACACACACACACACACACACACACACACACACACACACACACACACTCTCTCTCTCTCTCTCTCACACACACACACACACAGGCATACTAACACACACACATACTTGCACACACACAGACGCACACACTCACAGACACAGACACACACATACACACACACACACACACACACACACACACATACACACACATCCAGCTTCTTATATGGATAATAGGGATTGAATTTAGATTCTTAGGCTTGCACAGCAACCGCTCTCTGACTGAACGGTCCTCTAGCCTAAAATGAAGTGTTTTGTTACACTTAGTCTGCCTCTCTTTTTCAGAGTTAATTTGAGCACGGTGTCTCTGCTGCCTAGATTTTCCACCATTTCAGTGGAACGAGAATTATATTCTGGATATAGAATTGACATAGACCTAACCAAACACTGGTATATTATACGAATATACATGAACACACAGTGTAGAAGCTAGGTAGAACTTGCCTGGTGGCTCATGCCTATAATCCTAACATTTGGTGGAAGAAGGTTAAGGCAAGAGAATTTTTAGAGTCTGAGGATAGCCTGGGATGTAGAGTAAGAATTTGACTCAAGAGAGAGAGAGAGCAAGAGAGACAGAGAGAAAGAGAGAGAGAAGGAGGGATGGATGGAGGGAGGGAGAGAGAGAGAGAGAGAGAGAGAGAGAGAGAGAGAGAGAGAGAATTACAACATGGCCATATTACTATTTCCCACAGGACTTGCATTAAAGTCCATTAGCATGTGGTCACATGGCTATACACATTTCTCTAAACACATCTCAGCTCTATATACTGCATGGCAATTATGCCTTAATACTAGCTGTGTAAATCATGTTGTTAAGTGCTAGATAGCAAAGAATTCCCCATTGCTATTTAGGTAATGACAAAATCCATCCTTGTTTTGCCAGAGTTTCCTGCCATAGGTGACTTATTTGACTAACTTGCTTTTCTGGAACCACAGTGTGCCTCCTTCATTATTACTCTGTTCTCTATGGGCAACTTATTGTTCTGGGCAGATGGGAAGCTTCATAACATGTGGGCACATGCGCACAGGGACTTTCTACATTCCATTTTCCCCGCTAGCTGTTGTCATGAAACCCATTGTAAATTGCCTCTTTATCCCATTCTACTTGCAACCTAACAGATTTTGCATCTTTCAATTCTCTCTGTGGCCTCCTTGGCTTCACTTGGCCCATACCCTGAAATCATGGCAGTAGTAACTCAGTGAAGCACAGGTTTTCAGTGGCATGAGAGAATGGGGAGTTGGCTTTTGCATCTGATGGGCTAAGTGACTGTGAATCCAGGCCTGCTTTGGGAAAAGCATCCCACTTGACTTCCTGCGCTGCACATTTTGCCTTGTCATGGAACAGATTGTGTGTACGTTATCTTTCTGTTAAGACCATCTGACCTTGGAAATGAGATGAAAACACACTAGGCCAAGTGAGAAACTATTTAATACACAATTTCCTCTCTATTGGTATTTCACAAATTTTAATGAAAAAATAAATATTTAAGATGGAAAAGTATGGTGAACAAATGTCTCAACAGCTGCCTTTAGATGAGACTTTATCCCAGTGATGAAACTCAGGAAGTGATTGTAAAACTGTATCCGCTCACTAGTGCCTAGTCCAAAACAGGTTGAGGGAGACGGAATCCAGGTGGTAGCCAGAATTAGAAACTAGATCTGTAATACAGGCTCAATGGTTGGTATTCCAGAGCACACAGCACATGAGAATGGAAGTCAAATGGTTTCCAAGTATGCTTATCTCAGTTCTGGAGTGTTGCCAGTCATGTTTGCTCAAGTCCTCATTTCACTTTAATGATAANCCCGCCCTGCTCCCCTACCCACCCCCTCCCACATAATGGCCCTTGCGTTCCCCTGTACTGGGGCATATAAAGTCTGTATGACCAAGGGGCCTCTCCTCCCAATGATGGCCAACTAGGCCATCTTCTTCCATATATGCAGCTAGAGACATGAGCGCAGGGGGAACTAGTTAGTTCATGTTATTCTTCCACCTATAGGGTTGAAGACCCCTTCAGCTCCTTGGGTACTTTCTCTAGCTCCATCCTTGGGAGTCCTGTGTTCCAACTAATAGCTGACTGTTCTATGCCTACAATAAAAACATCCCAGTGTTTAGCTGCTAAGTGTTACAACTCTTTAATCTTACACCTAGAAGTTGGGGGAATGGATCTCCACTGTCAAAAGCTGGAATAGTTTTAAATAGCTATGCATTGCATGCTGGATCTTATGTTACTCAATAAACAAAGGTAACTGGCTTGTTCAAGAGTGCACAGTTTGAGAGATAAGGTGAAGGGTCATAGGATCTAGTGATTTAATCCCTGAAAAATTTGTTCTTTTAGAAAACTAGACTCCAACATTAAGCCAAAATCATTTTAGTTTAGGCAAGAAGTAATTCATGGTGTCTATGAGAGTCAGAGTCATCGTGACAGGGGTAAGCTTATTATATTGTATCAACTGTCTTTAACAAAGATGTATGGTTTGGACTAAGAAACTCTATAGGTAGGTTCCCTGAAATTGAATGGGAATATTGTTTATAAATACTTCCTGGGAAATGGATCCATAGCTTTGATAAGATTCTCGACAGAATTTAAACAAACTCACTCTCTACCCATTCTCACAATTATCCTCAATACTCCAGCACTGAGCTCAGAGTGACATAGCTCGTTTAGCTACCTGTTCACGGAGTGTGGCACCTTAACAAGGCAGTAGCAAATAAACCTGGATCATGGACCTCCTCTGACTGCAGAGAGGTCAGACCTATGATATCCACTCTCTTCTCTTGAGGTGGTGGTGGGGTCATTCTTGTGAATCTCAGACATGATGTATACTCAAAATCTCTGAGAGGAAATTCACAAATTGGACTCCAACCTTAAAAGAAAAAAACCCTTTGCTTTCTTTTTGTTCTTCTTCTGAAGGATCCTATAGCACACAGAAGATGTAAATATAAAAAAAAATTGAAACAGAATGGAGGAGAGGCAAAGGTATATATATATATATATATATACCAAATAATCAAGCTAAAAATTGGTCAAAGGTATATATCCTGGAATATTATTTAACCACAAATAGAAAGAACAGTGCATGCTACAACATGCATGGACCTTGAAAACATTATGCTAAGTGAAAGAAGTCAGACACCTACAACCCACCTATTGCTTGGTTTTTATTTATGTAAAAAGCAAAAAACAGAAACAGGCACATCTGAAGAATATAGGTTGAAGATAACATAGAACTGGGAATATAGGTAGAACACTGGCAATTGATGTATGACTGGTTTCTTTTTAACACCATGAACATGGCATACAATTGACTGTGATGGCTGTTATGGGAATACAGCTATGGGTATGTCTACTTTTGAAGGATAAATCCTAAATGAATGTGATTTGCACCTCCATGATTTAAGAAGCAGTAGTAACAGAAGTAGTAGTAGTAATAGCAGCAGCAGCAGCAGCAACAACAACAGCAACAACAACAACACAAGCAGTGGAGGCTTTAAGGGGAGAGAGATTCCAGAGTGATACCATTCCAGAAAGCAGAAAATGAAATGGTATCTTTAATGACTTAGAGATATTTGATGATTTAGAGATCTCACAGTAAGATTTGCAAGGTGGGCTCTGTGAAAATCATGGATTTCAGAATCCTTCAGGTAAACATAATGTGTAGAGGCTCTATGGTGCAGAGGAAAGGTGCCCCCTATCCAGATCAACTCTATTTCTATATTTTTATGTGCTACGCTTCAGGATAAAGTATGAAAAACTGATTCTGCAGCTAGAATAGGCCCGATAAAAGTACATCAGTGATATCATTTTACAGGTGGGAAAAACTGAGGCTCAAAGAGGCTTCCAGGATTATCCAAGTCCAGTTTGCAGCACAACTCAAGACACTTATCCAGGTGCCTGGCAACCCAGGACACCCTTCCAGCATCTCTCTCTGTGTCTCATTTTCAGACAATTGGGAGCCTCAGATCACTGCTTCTAGGTAGTGTCTTCTAGGATTGCCACCAATGTGGCTATCCTCATCAGAGATGGCCACAGAAGCCTAAATTCTTGTGTGTAATCGGGGTGGTGGTTTTTTTTTTTTTAAATTTTGGTACACATGTGCATTTATGTGTCTATGAAGGTGCATGTGTGTATGTGTGTGGTACATATGTGCTCATATTTGTATCTGTGTGCTGATGCATGCATGTGTGGGGGATGCCAGAGGACATCTTGGATGTCATTCCTCAAGAATTGTCCTACAGAAGTTTATATTCTTTTAACACAGCCCAGACAAGCTGAAATACTATGATATGAATCTCCAGAGAATTCTGGATGGTTGATGCATAATGTATTTGTAGAGCACTTTTCTGACTCTTTTGCACAGGTACCTTGGGGATGAGAACCAAGGGCTCTGTATTGACTCCCGTGTCTAGAATTTTAACTCCACGCGGGAGGCTCAAAGGAAATCAGCTAGAGCAGAAGCTAGCAGGGGTGGCTGCTTGTGGGGGAAACAAGGTTGGAGGAGATCTTGCCAGAAAAGAACACCACCAACCCACATATAAAATGGAAGGTGCAGAAAGAGAAAATAAATAACGAACAAGGAGCAAATATAATTTAGTAAAAATTCTGAGCATGTAAGGCTGGTATCGAAAGATCTGATTTAGGAGCAATTTATGCCAATTGGCAACAGTATAGAGTTGCCAGAAATGTTACTGAATTAATTCTAAATTGGTATATGAATATCTAGCTGGCTTAAGGCCATCGGAGGAAAATGATCATGATCGTCTTTGATCAAGTCCAAGTTGCTGCTTCCTTCTCCTTCACGTTTTAAATCTGACTTTAGAATCAGAAACTCTGCAAAGGAATAAACTTCTGGTCAGGGAAGATTCACAATCAATTTATTTTAGGGAAAACTGAAAGCCTGAAAATTGCTTTGGACTTGCAGAACCTACTGGCATAGCTTGGGAGTGGCTTGAAGTTAGTTGGATTTCTTCTGCTATCCAGATGTTCATGGGCTAAGATATAATACTACTCATGGAAAGAGACTAGAATTCAGACACTCCCACATCTAGTATAGAGAATGGCCTAATAAATAAGGTCATCAAACATCCTTTAGCTAAAAGAAACCTTACAACCACTTGAACCCCAGCCAAGAACTACTTCCAAGTGACTGGCACGCTCATCAGCATGTGCCTCAGAAACTGACTTGACAGATACTGAACACTTATCCATGGCTTAATCTGCAAATATTAATGTATTTCTAAAACTAGCAGACTTGGGAAGAAATTTGTGAAGTTTTCTTCTATATGATCAATGGAGAGAGAAGAGGGGGGAGGAGGGAGGGAGAATGGGGGGAAGGGTTTATTTTATTATTATTATTTTTTTACCTCTTGGCCCATTTCCATGCTGCAAAGTTTTGTTGATTGAGCTTTGGCATCAACCATAACATTAAACATGGTGCATATTGACTGTGGGACTCGAAAATCTGTTGATCGACTGGTTTTTTGCAGCTTAACTTCAAATGCAATCCTGGTTCTATTAAAACAAAGTAGGGAATAGAATAATTCAGCATTCAGATGGCAGGAGGTAGAGGAGATACTTCCTGAGAGGCTAGCACAAAAGAAAGTTGAAGGCTGTAGTAAGTAACCCAAAATGACTCCACACACGTTCTTTTTCAAGTGACTTTCCCTTTCTTAGAAGGGCTTCTTCATGTGGACAGACCTCTGTGCATCTAAGGAGGGCTTCTTCATACCCATTCTTCCTCAGCAGTCCACAGAACACCTGTAGCTCTATGTGCTATCTATAGATTACGTGGTATGGAGAGCCCTAATTGTAGGAGAATAAATGAATTAAAAAAAAAAACCTGATTATAGCATTATAACATATGCAGCTTCTCTCACATTGGCAAGTGCCTACCTCCAGCACTTCACTTAAAAACCAAACACAAGCAGGCAGTTTCTCATCTTCAAAACTCCAGTGTGGAGAAAAAGCTTAAATGACCCTTACTGTTGTTTCCTTTCTCTTTGGGTTTTGAAAAGAGATTTAAAAAAAATCTCTTCTTGAAGTCCAACAATTTTATTATATTGGTTGACAAACTAGAAAAAAATAGATTGTGCTTGCTAAAGAATCATTAGAAGAAAATGTATCAATCCATGGAAACAGCTGCCTTTGGGGACGGATGGGAAGCCATGTCCGTGGCCACTCACAGCGAAGCTTTTGGCTTTGTTTTGTTTTCATTACCATTGTTACTATTTTTTAGTAAGTAGATATTCTTTTATATAATTAAATAGTAATAATAATTTATTTGGCATACAACTATATTACAGAAACTCCATGCTACCATTTTTTTTTTGTAACATAATGTTGACATAGGTCTTGGCATTGCTATTTCGAAAGGGGGTCCAGCTCTGTTTTAAAGGTTTCAGCGAAGTGGGTCACATCCTAGAATATCCTTTGGGAAAGCACTTGGTAAGTAAGTGGCTTCATTAACGTCTGCCCGTTATGTAGCACATCGGTTGCTTCTCTGCATTGCCCACTGCCACCTTCCAGAGCTCATGCAGCCACCAGGATGGCACGGCTTTAAGAGGAATTGGGAGCTATTTTCTATTGGTGCATAGGAGGACCACACAGCTAGTTAGCTTAGGAAAGGATGCCAGCTCGCTAGCACACCCTGGGTGCATGTAGGGAAGCCAAGTATAATTTCTAAGGTTGGAAGCCCAGTTCCTAAGGGGAAAAAACACCCTCAAAACACCCCTATAGATTATATGATCATGTTAAAGTTAAATGTATCTTGGCTTCTAAAGACTCAGTGCACTGAAGTAGCTTTCTAATCATGATGATCATTTTAAGCTCTGCTGAAAATACATCATTTTCTAGCTCTGTGAAAAGGAGGCCTGATGGGTACTGAGTTGGACTGGGCCCTGTGCTGATCTTCCGAGGCTTATGTGCTAGTTCCGGCCCAATCTGAGAAATGGAAATGCTAAAGCTCTCCTTTCCAATGAAGTAAGCGTCTTCCCTTTTCACATTTCTCTTCACAGGAGAACTGTTCCTAGCCTGTAGAGTGCAGGGCTGTGAAAAGAGGAAGGCAGATGTGGAAAATGAATATGGCTGAGAGAGTTCTACGGGTCCGCAAAGCCAGGAATAGAGACGCCACTTAACCCAGTTGATTTCTTGATGGTAGTGCACCTGTGCTTTGAACCTAGACTGGACAGAGACCAGAGGCACTGTCACTGGGGAGTGTCAGAAAGCCACGGCCCACTGTCCTTACCCTGTGGCTCTAGAACAAAGGTTATTTATTCTGCCCCAAAGAAATAATATGCTATTCCAACATACATTCAATGCCTTAAAAGCCGAGTCAGGAGATGTTTCCAGCAGCATTTGTGTTTACGTTTGGAGCCTCGACAGCAAGCAGCAGCAGGAATGTCTGAATGTTAGAGTTGCCCATATGCAACATTGAAAGGAGACTTAGCTACTATGTTCCTGTTAGACTTCTGTGGCTTGGGGGTGAGGAGTGTTTAGAGATTCAGGTCCATTGTCTGCCTCTTAGACACCTACCTCCTTTCTATGCCTGAAAATAACAATGATGTGGTGTGTGAGGAATGAACCCACTTCCCATCCTCAGATATTCTCTGTATTTCTCTTATTTATCCCCTCTTCAGCATATTGGCTTCAGACTGAAGGACATAAATACCTTTCTGAATAGATGGGGAGCACAGATCAAGAGAGGCAAGTTCTTAAACTAACTCACTCTGGCTCCTGTATGAGATAGAAGGAAAGAATAGATGGCCTCAAAGAGTTGCCCTGTGAAGAGATTTTGGTCACATGGACAGCTATTGCTTTGCCTAAAATTAATATAGACTATTAGAGGTTATAGAATTAAAAACTGGAAACTTTTTGACCATATAGTTGAAAATCAGACCTGCCTTTGGTTCTACAGGTGGGCAGAAAAGAACAAAATCTGCTGCCTGAATTGCACAGGCTTTCGATCTGCAGAAGGGCAAGTGCCTGCTCAGTGTCTCCCAAGCTCAGGGCTCTTTCCTGGGTTCACTGAGTTTCTGGTTACCTACCTGCAGCTGTACTGCTCTCCTGCCTCGAGCGGTTTCAGGATTGGAGCATTATTTCTCTTTTCTTCTTCCAGGGTATCAAATGCTGGATTCATAGCACTTTTAAGCAAGACCAGCCACCACCACACACAACTTATTCATCAACTAAAGTACATAACATCTGGAGACCCGGAGAAGCCAAGATTGCTTATGGGTTAGTTTCTCCCCCCTTCCCTCCCTCCTTCCCTTTTCTTCCTCTCATTTTTCTCTCATTCTTTTCTTTTTGGAAAGAGGAAAACAAATGGGATACTTTTAAACCAGAAAAGAAACTTGGAAGTGTGTTGAGGGATAGGCAGGGTGGTGATGATATCAAATGCAGATGTGAATTCTGCTGGTTTGACAGGTGTATTTCCTTCTCCATTGTAAGCCAAGGACTCAGCACTGGGCCTGCTCTATGACATCAGACCAGCGGATTTTGCTGAATGGACGAAGACTTTCTTTTTAATCCTCTTCGCATGTCCAGCTCAGACCAGCCAGCTTCAGGCTTGCAAGCAGAGGGATTCACTTTCTACCCTAAGCCCTAGTGGCAAAAAGGGAAACTCTGTGGAGGCTAAAGCAGACATGCAGTATCTCGTGACTTCATGATGATTCTTGGTTAGAATGAGGGCAAGGAAATTAACCCGTGGTGCACATGCCAGGTCCTCGGCTCACATGCCAGGTCCTCGGCTCACATGCCAGGTCCTCGGCTCACATGCACAGAGTTTTTATTGGAAATTCAGTGACCTAGATTCCAGATTCACTGGCTCTAGAATTGTACATTTTTTTCTCTTCCTGTCCATTTTATTTTTCCTCTGTACATTCTCCATGCCCATTTACTTATAAATGTTTACTGTTTAGCTATTTTGTGGCAGACATGCTAGATGTCAGGAATATAGAGATGAACAAGAATGGATTTGAGTCCCCTTTCCTCATGGAACTTGCAATGGGACAAATTGGCAGCCAAATAATTTTTTTGCTGGATACAGAGCAGGTTAGTAGATGTTCAGTGTGGTCAGCTAAGCATTCCAGCTAACTTTTAAAAATTGTTGGTATTTAAAGACAGGGTCTTGCTATGTAACCCAGGTTTGCTTTGAACTTAGAGCAACCTCTGCCTCTTCAGTGCTGGGTTACACTATACCTGTCTTTACTGGAGCTGACTTGGACTAGTGATTACCTTCTCCAGAACTTTACAAATCACAGCCCATTGTCATGGGCTCACTGGTCTTTCCAGGGCTGAACAATGGGAAGGAAGGGCTGGGTCTTTCCAGCCCCTCATTCCTACCTTTTGACGCAGGACTCAATCATGTCACTTGCCATCAGTTTTAGCCGCTGCTCTAAGTGTTTTCCAAACTCTTCCTCAGGCCAGTGAAGGTCACGGATGAAAGTCTGAAGGGCATCAAGTTTCCAGAACAAATCTTCTGATGTACCTGATCCATTACTGGTAGGGTAAAAAAAATTAGAAATAAAAAGTCACCCAGTTGCCTTGAGCTTGAGAGAAACTAACATAGAGACAACTTGGGGCTGGAAGGCTTAAGGCAAACAGTGGCTTCCACATACGAAACAACGTGTGTTGGTGGCAGAAGGGGGGCAATCTCCACTGGCAGAACTTGAGTTTTACCATACAGGACCCAGTTCACTTTGCTCAGCCAATTGCTTCAGACCAGTGAGATGTCTGAAGAGGTTGTTGTCTCCTTATAAGTAAGAAGATATCGTATGGTAAAAATCAGCCTTCTTTTAATAACCACATTAGCATATGTGATGATTCAGACGAAGGCTATGAACCAGGGGGAGACATAAGTCTCCATGGGTAAGAACTACATGATAACATGCAGTTATTAAGAATCCAGGGCTTCATGCATTTCCCCAGCTCTCCTCCAGAGTGGAGACGTCTTGGAAATGGCACAAGACTTGGGTTTCAAAAGGACAGTGCTAACAAAGTGGTGAGCGAGGACCTTCTTTCTCTCTTGAAGAGCTGGAAAAAAACCTGAGGAGACTCAGATAGATACAGGGACACTTGGATACCTTGAATCCCAAAGTCCTGTCCAGTGGCTAGCCTTCCAATTTTCCTAGACCAGCCTGTTACATAGGTAGCTCTAGGATGAAGGGAGTTGGGGCAGACAAAGTGAGTAGACAGTGGATCTCTGATACTTCAGGTCTCCAAACCTGAGTTCTCTCCCCATTCTTCCCAGTCCTCTCTAGATCTGGGGAAATGGGAGTTGATTCCTTTTTGTACCATGACTTCCAAGAGACTTTTCCCTGGGACATCCATGGAAGGCCTGCACATGGGAAGTGTTCCACCTCTTCCATTCTGGGCCTTCTTGGGCTGGCTTTCTCTTTTGTAATCACCCCATTTGGAACTCTGAGGGGTGGCCAACCCCCTACCCCCTTCCTCGCATACCACTAATGCTAACACAGTAATTTATAAAGTGTCCAACACACCATGCATTACCACTTCTTCTGACATCGTCTATAGAAACAGACGAGAGTGGGTGTTTCTATTGTGACAGATGCCAGCTGCATTGAATTAATGCCTCAGAGAGAAATATAGCTAGTGCAGAGATGCATCCACAGCTACTGCAGGGTGGGGAGGGGACAAATTCCCAGCATGCCGAGAGGGAGCCAGAGCCTACGGCCTGCACCAACAGGGCAATGCTTTCAGAACAAACCAGTTCGAGGTCAGTACGGAGATGTATCTGACACGAAGGAGCAAGTGACATGGAGACACGTCCTTAAAATGAAAGGTGGCGGAGGAAAGAGCCAGGATCATGAAAAGATATCGAATCAGGCATTTCCTAGTGGGCGACTGAGGAGCTATGCCTTTTCTTTCTTTCTTTTTTCTTTTTGACACTACAGAGAACTTCATTTAAAAGTGGGGGAACGTGCTTCTCTCCATGAAAGTTCAGCCTTCCTCCATCCCACCCCATGCTTGGGAAAAAAGAAACCCCAACTTTGTCTAGTCTAAGCCCCGTTTTGGAACTGCATGGTTTATGTTTTAAATCATTAAGTACATATGAATGCAATAATTGGTATTTATTACAACAACATTTTGACACCCATCTGGTTTCAGAGTTTCAAAAAATTCTTGTAGCATTTTTTTTCTTTGAAGAGCTTATTATTAAGTTTTGACATGAGGAAAAGAATATTTTCTTTTTATTTTTAAGATAAACTGTTAATGTTAAGGCAATAGCACCAAGAGTATTTTGATTGCTGAGCAGTTACCAAAATGTGTTCCCACCCATGCCTTAATTAATTGAATGGAGGCTATTATCTGCTTTATCACAATGTCTTGATTCATATCTTTTCAAAAACAGTATCACAGAACATGCACGGGACAAGCTAAGAGAAGCTTTCATCTATTTGGTTTTAATTTGAAACAGACACTATCTAATCTAATAAACAGACACTAACTAATTGAACTTGTAATATTGTCATCTTAGCATGAATATGATGTATTTTTTCAGGAAAAATTTTTTCTCAAATATGAAAAATTTGGAGGTTTGAATTTGTTTCTAGAAGAGAATCAAACCCATTGGTCTCAAGATTTCACTGTGGGCTTTTGTGTGACTACGGTTTTAAAAAATAGTAGGGAGCTTTTGGGGCACCGGGTTGAGAAGTCATTTTACTGTCCCATTCTCCTTCTGGATTAACTGTGGATCTGAAATGGCCAAGGGCCACCTTGATGAATGAGAACTGGAGATTTCAAAACATCCCTGCAAGTTTCAGGTCATTTTTTATTCCTTTGATAATAACACTTCCCTTTGAAAATGTGCCAATTTATTCTTCCAAGGAAAAGCTTATCTGGCCTATAATTAGCTGTGGTCAGAGCGGAGGATGAAAGGAAGGTGGAGAAATGGTAAACCTTATTTCACTTATTAAATCACCCACATGGTTTTCATTTCATCTCACCGAGGTAGAACTGAGGGGCACTGGATCTTCTTGCTAAGGGAAACGGAGAGAAGACTCACTTCCTAAGTGAGAAGAAATATCCACTCAATCCCAGTGTCCTTCAAACCGCTTGTCTGGAAGAAGAGGCATGGGCTCTAGGCAAAAATACCTCCCACATCCCTGACTTCCTCTGAAGGAAGCACAAAAAGCGCCTGTACTGAGAATGGAGACACATCACTGCCCAACTGTACTTGTGTGTGTCCTGACTCTCACGTTCTCAAGTTCAGAAGCCTTCTTGCTGCCTAGATGTCAAAGCTTCCTACTGTACTTTGACTTTGGGAAATGTCTATAGCTACAATTTACCTAGTCTGGGAGGCCCATTCAAAAATTTTCATGTGGCCCTGAACATTCTATTCCGATATTCTCCCATTTACTGGCACCAGGAAAATGCTTTATGGCTTTAATCGGCCTTGAAAAATATTTAAATATTAAACAAAAACCAAAACATGTTCTTAGGTCAGCAAGCTTCTTTTGTAGGCTTGGTCCAAATCAGAAGTGACTGGTCAGCCCATCAAAGAATTTTCTTTGATTATTTGGGGATGAATAATTCCTAAAGTCCTACATTTGAAAAGCATATAGTCCTGCATAAAGGCCCCTGCATTGAAAACTGGGGGTGGGGTGGGGCTAGAAATCCTCTTACAAAGTAATTCAGGAAGTAAAACACAGTCCTCAAGTGTTCAGTGGGTGTTAGACAAATCGTTACTGAGTGTATATATAGCAAATGTCTTATAAACACGATGAATGCCAGAAATAAACAATATTGTCTCTGCATGATCAGCAAAATATGTCTAATTATCCATCTCCATCTCTGTTATATAGGATGTATAGAAATAAGCAATACATATCCATGCCAAGATCACTTAAATTTAAATGAGATCTAATGTGAACTGAATACACACTCAGCATCATATATAGCAGCCATCCATGACGGTGCCGAAAAAGTGGGCATCTGTGGGATGCCTAGAGGGATGTTAACTGGTAGATTTGGTACTTTGGGTAGGTTCACATTGGGTAGGTTCACATTGGGTAGGTTACTGGTTAAACTCCTGTGGAAGAAACAGACAGAAAGAAAAATACCATCACAGTGACGATGTAGATGCGGCAGAAGCACACAACAGCTGTAAATAAACTGGCTAAGTACACAGAAGACAATGGTGGAGACTTGAGCAACACACTTTGTGAGCAGGTTACAGGCTGGGATGGGACTTGGTATTCAGAGAGAAATAGTAAAGTTAATGGTAAACTTAAAATTGCGGACACTGATGGAGCATGCGTGCGCAATGATCACATAACCGAAATGTCTCAGAGAACTCTTGTCTTCAAGGCCACTTTCAAAAGAGTCTAGAGCTTGTCCTATCAGAAGAGTTGATGTTGGAGGAATTCTGGCTGGCCGTAGCTGGAACTGGGGTGCCATGAGACAGTGGGGTTGATAGAATGGTGAGGCAGGAGAGAAGGTAAAGGGATGCAGTGGACCAGCTCTCATATTCATTCTGTAGTACAGTGGATGTGATTGATCCTTTGTCACATTTCCCAAAGGAAAGGAGAGGAGTGTACTCATCAGAAAACACTGATCACAGTGAAAGATAGCTGACGCACTTGATCCTCTGACCAAAACACACATGAATCCACAACTTGTACTGCACCTCCTAAATGTGTGTAAGTAGTAGATTGCAACCCAAAATACATTTATGCAGTGTGTACATATAAGAAAATCTCTACAAATAAAGATATTTAAATAAAAACAAAAACTACCAAAATACTTAAGAATATAAGTGGTACAGGGCATTAGCTGTGCCTACTTTCATTTATAACTTACTGTCAAGGGAAGATTTCTTCAGGCAGACATTAGACACCAAATGGAAAAGGAAGGCTGACTGATTTGAATGTGTATGTAATAGTGATATATAGAAATTGAATGCCTTCCAACTGCTACTTCTAAAGACAGGAATTCGTACAAGGGGTGTCAGAATGGATGGGAAAGATGAAGAACTCATATAGAAGAATGATTATCCCCAGGGAATTTTGTGGAACGCTGAAGGAAAATGAATGCTTTCTTTCCCAAACTCAGACTTATTAAAATGGAAATATGCCACCACACAGAGACAGACACACATGGAAAGAAAAAAAAAAGCCCAGATTGAGGTCTTACTTATAACCCTTGGGTCAAATAAATAGATTTACAGTATCATTTAATATTATAGTAGCTGCCCCTGAGAATGGAATAGAGCCAGGAATAAATAATGCCTGACAGAGGCTTCTGGGGAGGTTATTTTTTCCTGTTGTTAAAAAAAAAAAACATATATGTGCATGAGAGAGAGGGGAGGGGAGGGAGAGAGAGAGAGAGAGACAGAGACAGAGAGAGACAGAGAGAGACAGACAACCTAGGATGGCTGCCCAATGCCTTTGAAACAAGCTCTCCCATTGGCTTGGTGTTTACCAATGAGATGAGAGCACCTAGCCCGCACGCACGTGCAGTGGACTGACCCATGCTCGTCGTCCCAGTGCTGAGGATACTCCACAGTGCTCCAGCATTTTGATGTGGATTCTAGGAACTGGACAAAAGCTCTGTGCTGGTGAAGCAGCCAGACACCCTGACCTTTCTCCTCACAGGAGTGGGAGCTCCCAGAGTGTGTGTGAAATTTTCATGAGCTGTTTATTTTTTTTTCTATAGAAAGTTTAAAATTTGTCAAAACAAACGAAATAGCGATGCCATCTTTTCTCAGCTTTTTGGTTTCTACGGAGGTTTAAAGTTCAATTGAGTGGTGAATGAGAGATGGATGGTTGTATGAGGGGAGAGAGGCAGGAGAGAGAGAGAGAGAGAGAGAGAGAGAGAGAGAGAGAGAGAGAGAGAGAGAGAGAGAGAGAGAGAACATGTTCAGAGATTTGAGTCAAATCAACTAAATTTCTTTGGAGGGTCTGTGTCATGTACTGCTCCAAACACTGGCACTGAACATCTTGCAGAGGCTTTTGAAGGGTGTTCCATGCAGCCAAAGTCACTGGCATGGTAGAGCCCAGCCTAGCTCCGCATCTGAAAGGAGCCTTCCTGTTTAAGGGGGAATTGACAGCACTTTGGCAGAGGACTTGAGGTTCTCTTTTTGGATCTTGTAGGGAAGGAGGAAGTTTCGCCAAAGCAGCGCTGGGTGAGCTGTTTGCCTAGCAGGACTCCTGGAGGACAGGCTGCCTCTGGGCACGCTCTGCAGGGCAAAGCTGCAGCAAAGGCGCTGGCCCTGGTGAAGGGCTTAGACGCCTGTCTTCCTCCACAAATAAGTCATTTAAATGTTCCCAATGGCAACTCAGCTCTGGATTATAAACTGAAAACCCTAGAATGCACGATTGCCAAGCCTGCATCCACTTCTTTTAGGGAGATAGGTGTTTCACAGACCCATGACTTCCTGTGGTGGGAAGATGCCTTGGGGGTGGGGGTGGGGGTGGGGGTGGGGGTGGGGAGAACTCAAGAGAAATCGAGCTAAATATTACTATTAAGTAGAAGGAAAAAAAAAAGGAACTTTCTCTTCCATGTGTCTCTGTTTAACTGGGGAATTTGCCTTTGAATTCAGTCCCTGGTGGTTCTCAGTCTTAAACACTGCCATGAAACAAATCCATGGGCGATTTCCACTGAGACATGTGTAAGCCTATATAAGCAAATGTGATCATTAAACGATACACACACTGAATAATGATCAAGGAATTAGAAGATCTTAGAGATGGCAGCCTGGAAAGTTAAAATGTCAATTCTGAGCAAATTATAAGTAGCTAGAAATGAATAACATACAAGTGTCTGCAAAAGGAACTTAATTTAAACATATTAGTGCATAGTGAGTACACAAATAGGAAGAGACTTTGGCTTTGCATACAAAATAAAATACTCATAGTAATCAAAACATATTGTTTTCTTGTAAAATACAGCATTTTGGCTGTGAACTTGGGCTTAAATAGACCTGTATCCTACATAGCACATATTATTAATGATTTAGTTTTAAAATGATAAATTAAGACATTTCTAGTTTTATCAGAATAATAAAGCATATTTTTAATGTTACTTATATTTTTATCTGGGACACTAAAAGAGTAACAACCAGAGGTAATTTCTAAGCATAATATATCACTATCACATATTTAAAGGAAGATTTTGCATAGCACTCAGCTATGACGCACTGCTCTGCGAGCTGCTGATAGCTGTAATGAATCATTATTTTCAAAGAGGGCCCTCCAGTGACTACTGGACAACCAGCTAGCTAGTCATGCTTTTCTGTAAGAACCCTAAGTAAATGTCTCTGGGTAGGACAAGAAGTGAGAATTAGAATCCTAGTAACTGATACATGTTAAAAATTATCCTCATCCAATCCAGGGACCTTAACAGAAAAGGATCACTTTCATTTAACTCTCTAGAGCCTGAGATTACAAAATTCTCACCTGCTCGTCTCTCTCATGTCAATTCACGTTAGAGAGGTGTGTGCATCTCATTTCTATGATGGCAGTGAATATAGGTGAGGCCCTGTTCATAACATTGTTTTTAATCAAGACTGTTTCAATGTGGAAGGGATATGGTTACATCATTCCTCAAATATGTCTGCTTTAAGCTTATGGATGGAGGTAGATTTTTAGATACAGAACATGTTCTACTTTTACAAGCCATTTGTTGCATGAATATATGAAGTACATCTGTCTTTTCCTGGTGCTCTCACATTGAAGCTTCTCTCTGTTTGCCCTTAGGTCTAATCCCACTCAGGAATATGGGTACTATTTGATACCTTCCTAGAGTCCAGAGTAATGTCTCCTAACCTGTTATTCATTACTGCCCAGCCTCAAACTTCCTTCTCTATGAATGTTTGTAGGCTCTTAAAAAAAGATTTATTTATTTTATGTATATGAGTGCTCTATCTGCATGTCAGAAGGGGGCATTAGAACCATCATAGATGTTTATAAGTCACTATGTGGTTACTGGGAATTGAACTCAGGACGTCTGGAAAACTAGCTGGTGCTCTTAACTGCTGAGCTATCATCTCTCTAACCCATCTCTATGAAAGTTTTAATGCCACAGATATACTATTTATCTATTTATGTATTGTATGTAGACCTACATTTTCTATATGTCAACTGTAAGATCATTTACCACAGCTTTGGGACTATTAAGCCCCGACTGAGAAAGTATTCTTTACAGAATAAACCCCAAATGTCCTAGGATTTGAGAACTCTCAAGCATCTTTGAGGCTTGCCCTATCACTGATAGCCCATGCTAGCCCACACCAAATACTCAGCATTATGTTGTTGCGTTCTGCTGCCCTGTATGCTCCTGGTGAGCCCTGCCCCTTTGAATTGCTACTCTTCCAGTCGGTTCCTTCCCCACCCTTCAGTGAAAGCTCATGCCCCTATGGGCCACATTCTTACAACTCTTTGTATGATTTGTGCATACGTACTTTGGTAATATTTAAAACCATTTTCCTTCTGTATATATTAATAGACTCATCTAGATATAAATCACCAATCTGGAGATTGTATCTTTTTCTCACCCATCTCCATGGTTCTTTCCTCTTGTATTGTTATAATCCCTAGCTTGTACAGGTTCCCAACATTCTGTTGATCTAGCTGAGCCTGGCTATGTGCCAAGCCCTGCTCTGTTCTAGATGCTGAAGAGAAGAAGAGAGTGTGTAGTTGTGAGTAGACATGCATAAGCATGTCCACATCCTACTACCAAGAGTCCTAGCAATGGAATTTTTTTGATTATCAAAAGCCATTGTTTTATAAGGGGGGAGACTGAGTCTTAGGAAAGCCAACTGAGAAAGGACCTTAATTCAGAGACACTGATGGTTTGAGGTACTGTCTTAGGACTTCTTTTGTAATTTTATTGTGATTATGATCAATATTTTGTGTCCCCTTGTACCAGGCAATGTATCTGGAGATCAGGGAACAACTTTGTAGAATTGGCTCTCCTTCTCTGTCTTTCCCTGGGATCTGGCCAACAAACTTTCTGGGCTCACAGGACCATATCTCCTGAGTCATTTCACTGGCCCCAGAGTCAAGAGATCTAGCTTCAATAATACCTGTATATTTGGCAGCTAGTCACCCACAAACTTTTGAAGTCCCTAGAGGAAATACTTTCGGTTACCATCAAATCTTCATTATTGGGAATGGCTATTAGTTAAATGGTACTTTTAATTTGTACATCTCAGGCCCAGAGGAGGAGCAAGTATTTTGACTACTAGGAAACCAGAATTTATAGTCCTTATCAAGAAGTAGCATTTTCTGTACCCTTCTTAACCTCCCTAACCTGACACAGAAAAATCACAAAGCCAAAAATTCCCTGCTCTTAGAAGATTAAAAAAAAAAAAAAAAAAAAAGACAGAGGGGTCACTCACCCACAGAAAAGAATTCCTGGATTCTTCTACTTTGAAGACCATATTAGCAATGAACCATCACTATATGGCTGGGTGAGGTGTTGCCCACCCATGTACAGAGATCAAACTTCACATTCAGGGCTGCCAGACTTGCAAACTACCTTCCCAACTCTAGATAATGACCCTATGGCATGTCCTGATGGATGCTCAGGAAGGGTGATGGCTTGAGGTTCCATTGAACACTTGAGCTCATATTGAGAGATAGTCTTTGGGTACAGTTGGAAGCTGTGCAATGGGTTTCCACATCAGCATCCACAGAATAATAGAGTAAGTGAGTAAAATACAATCTCTCTCTTCTCAGTTTTCAAAGTAAACAAACTTAAGACTTAGCTATTTATCTATACTACCAAATAACTTCCATTATATTATACACAGACAATTGTAGTTAATTTTTTAAATAGGGAAATAGTTGCTGCATACAAAGAAATATGAAGGATGAATACTGTTTGTCATGTATTTTCTTTTTATCTCTTGTATTCATTGTATGTGTGTATGCATGTTCATCTCTGTGTGTATGTATATGAGTTTATACAAGTATGGATGTTTGTGTGTCTTATAGTCATGTGGCAGAAACTGAGAAGACAATTCTTAGTTTAGGAAGGAGCCTGACAGAGAAGATTCTGAAAGAGTTTTTGTTGGTATTGCTTTTGATACAACACCTTGTTGAAAGAGGCATCTTTGTTTAAGGAAGAGGCATGGTCTTCTTCAAGTGTCAAAGTTCTCCCTGTGTTCTCTTTGCATTGTTAGAGGAATGGAGAGGTTTGTCTCTACATTTGCATATGTACTAATCTACCTTCATTCTCACTGCCATGCTGTGCATTAGAACTTCCACACAGTATCCATGCTGTCTAAAACTAAGCTAATTGGTGTGTGGTTAAAAGGAGTGTTAATCCAGCTTATGCTTCACACGGCCTTTCAAATACCTCCAGGTACTCTCAAAGGCACGGCATGCTTGGATATGAGCTGAACAAACCACAGACTAACAAGAGCACAATTTGGACAGCAAAACATTTACTTCCTCCCCCCGTCGGCTCTCACCAACGTCCACATCCACATCTGTCTCAGGTGATTATTCAAAACACTTACTCTTTTGAAAGTTTCAGGCATTTAAATTATGGATCCATGAGTCCAATATCATCAGTTAAAAAAAAAATTCCCGACTATGACTCCAATTGTGAAAGTGATTTTAATTCTATCTCTACTGCTGGTAGTAAGTACTCAGAACACTGAATGCTTCCAAATGAATAGCAGTCATATGTTTGGCTTCTGAAGGAGTTAACAGATTATAAAATGACTTTAGTGACATTTTCACAGAAATTTATGACAAGTCTCAGGCCCTGGGTAGGAACTTTTTAAAGAATCAATTTTAATGATGAGAAAACACATTCCTAGAAGTCAAACCCGTGCCTTCCTGTTAGGGCGAGGCCCCAGATCTATGGCTCCTTAAGAGCTCAGGGTGGTATCATTCCCCTCCTCTGTGTTGGCAATAGAATGTTCCACATTTAAACCCAAGCAAGGAAATGCTATTTCAAGACCATTGCTATTTTCAAAACACGAATATCACTCCTTTAAGCCTTTTTCTCTTCACAGCTCTTTTCCAAAGCACAATGGCCATGATTACTATGACAAATAAATAAATAAATAAATACCCCTCTCTTGAATGCCTTACCCGCTTAACCTCGTTTTAGACACCTGAGGTAAAAGTCACCGGAACCATTACTTCTCTTTTCCTTCAAACCAAGAGCTTTGGGCTATTGATCTGCTCTCAGTTGGGGCAAATCAAAGCAATTGTCCTGTGACTTAACTATGGGAGGGGACAGAAGGAACTGTGTCAGACAGGGTTGACTAGAGACTGATATTATAGGAATATTCATTTAAAAACCTTCTTCAGAAAAGTATTCTGTATTGAGGAAAGACTCTTGAGTTCTTTCCAACTGAGAGAAAAGGTCTAGGTTTCCTAAAAATTCTAGCATATATGCCTGTTTTGTTCTAGGTTGGTACATCTCAAAGAGGTAAGGTGCTGCAGAGCATCAAATCATTTGTTAGAGAAGTGCTGGTGGTGGGTGCCGAAACAACTAGAGTCTACCAGGGGAAAGGCAGAGCCAGGCTTTACTAGAGCTTTTCAAACCATATCACACACCCTTCATATAGGGGTGTCATTTCCAGGATATTTGGGACTGGCACTTGGAAGTCCACAGGCACAGCCTGCTCCTCTGGTCTCTGGGTCTGCCAAATACACTCAATAGCTGAGGTTGCCCAGCAGCGGTGGAAAGTAACAAGCTTACAACATACAGGCTCTCCCATGATTTGTCCTGTGGGATGTGCAACCCATAAAAACTTGTATATTGTGGTCAGGGCTTCCTCTTTCCTGAGGACCTTGTGGAAAACACTGTGGAAAGTAGCATTTGAATAAGACGAGCAGAATAAATTCCACACCCATGGTTACATCTCTCAGTCCTCTGTATCTTTTCTGACACAAAGGTTTCAATTCATAAAAACATACTTCTACCCCTCTCCTTATCCCATTGAGACAGGGAAGCCACCAGTACCATGTTAAGAAATAAAAGTGTTTGCTTTCTATTCACACTAACAGTGATAGCCATGTGCCATCGTTAATCCATTTCTATATGGATTTGTACCCCAATTCCGATGGTATTAAAAGCAGTTTTCCTTACTTGACTGGCTCCCATGACTCCCGCTCAAAGCCCCTGTGGATAGATTGTGCAATGGAGGACTCCATCAGATCCACATATCTAACAACAAGTGGGGCGAACAGGTCCTGCAGGTGTTTGTGAAACTTTCCATTGCACAAATTATCTAGAACAGATAAGCAAAATCTCGGTCAGAACCCACAGCAATTTTATCAAAGTACAGTGTATACACAGAGAGTATTGTCTTCTATATCCAACACCCTGCTTCAAAGGAGACTGAAAGAAACAAAAAGACAAAACCAGGAACCGCATGGAAAAAAATCATACTTGAATCCGCGTGGAAGGGAAATGTGAACCAAAGTCATGTTGCCCACGTGTGCATTTCTATGAAAAGCATCAAACCACAGCATTGTAAATGGTTCCTCTTACTTTTCCTCCGCTGGCTAGGTACTAGAAAGAAACAAAACCAAAACCAAAAACGTTCCTTGTCTCCTCCCCTCCTTCATCATTCTCCCATAAGTACTGCTGTATGGCTGACATTGCTACAAGATGCTTGCAGTGTTATTTGGCTAGAGGTATCTTTTATCCAGGAAGTATCATCTGGTAAAAATTTAAAAGCTTAAAGAGGTTAAACTAACCAATTTCCTGAAGAGTAAATAAAACACAAGAAATGAATACCTCTTCCCACACGGCTCCTGGGTCTTTCTCAAAAACAGGCAAGAGAAATGCTATTCACAGTTATCTCTTCTCTCTCTCTCTCTCTCTCTCTCTCTCTCTCTGTATGTGTGTATAGTGTGTATGTATGTATGTGTATGTGGTGTGTGTGGAGGGTAGTTTTTGTGTGTGTGTTTAGGATTTGTGTGTATGTGGAGTGTGTATGTACGCATGTGGTGTGTATGTGGTATGTGTGTTTGTGTGTGTACAGAGGGTGTGTGTTGAGTGTAGTTTCTGTGTGTATTTAGGGTTTGTGTGTATCTGTGTGGAGTGTGTGTATGTATCTGTCAAGTATGTATGTACGTATGTATGTATGTATGTATGTATGTATGTATGTATGTGTGTGTATATATGTATGTATGTTTGTGGAGTGTTTATGTGTATATGTATGTTTTTAACAGTAAAACAAAGAAGAGCTTGATATAACCCACAGTTTATGTGAAATAAAGATATCTTAGCAACAAGTTAATCTGCATACTATTCAGTAAAGGCCAATAGTCCAGGGTGATACATACAGTCTGTACGGAGAAAGTCATTCAGCAGCTGGAAGAGTGGGAAACTGTCCCACGTGTCTGGGGGTTGCACCTCTAATGCTGCATCCATGTCCACTGCAAAGAGTGACAGGAACGTCTCCGCATGCTCCACCATTAAGTCTGACCACCACGCAAAGGCCTTTGAAATGTGGCAGAAAAACAATAGACAGAGAGGTGATGAGCATCTCCTCAGGACGAAGGGTGTGTGCTTCAACCCTCACTCCTCAAGACTGGCTGTACATCCAGCGGGGCGTGGTCACTTTATTGTAAAGAGAACAGCAGTTTGGATATGAGTGGGCCTCTCAGTGTCCAAGGCACTACTCTGTGTAGAAAGCCTTGCTCCTGACCCAGAGATCAGAGGTCAAGGATGAACTTCTGCTCAATTTACAATAACTCAGTAGGCTTGGGTCATGCTCCGTGTCATCGCTGCTGGCCGGTTCTTGCTCTAAGGTATAGAATTGGGGAGTTTCTTCACTGTGTTTATGGGTTTTCTGCTGGTCTAACTTGAAAATTTGCAATTACTGTACATTTCCATTTCTCTATCTGGGGATTAAGTTGTCTGTGGTCTCTTCAAACCCCAGAAATGCCACTTTTCCTAGACCCTGGAAACATTACTCCTCACTCAAACTAAGTCAAAGCAAGCCATTATTAGAATTACTACAGAACTGTTGAGTAAAAAGTCTATCTCAGTAGGGAGCCTTTGCTTCTTGCTTCTGGTCTAGAGGAAATATCAGGCTTAGCCTAGGGAACATGGAAGAAAGTTAGAACTTACTTCTGTGGGGCTTAGCCATATGTACATTGAAAACCAAAAAATATCAGTGAAGTAACTCATTTTCATGCACATGAGCCCTTGGAAATCATTGTGCAGGGTCTCAGGGGTGACATTCACATCAGCCTGGGCCAGATGTGAATGCAGTTCAAAGGCATGCATGCATGTAGGCTAATCATTTCTGGCAGGGGGCATGCAGAATGAGTGGTGGTGTCAATAGGCCCTGCTTTGCTGATTTCAAAGAGAGCAGAAAAACAAACATTCCCAGCCTTTTCCTGTCCCCCCACCTCCCCATTCAATACTGTAAAGTATTCACACTGGAAACACTTTCCGGAGCATTCACCAAAAACGATGGGAAAGTGTTTGGAAATATGAAGGATGATTATGGAAATAGTTCTATACATGGAAGGGTTTGTTCAATGGCCAAGCTCTTCTGTGAGAATCTATTCCTTATTTGAGGGGGGATTCTAACAGCCACTAGGAGGCAGAGCAGAGGGTCTACCTCTCTTCTTTCATGAGATTTCATATTACTTACTTCTCCTTTATCAACATGTGGCTGGTTTGCAAATTAAATGGAAAAAATCAAGTCATGTACCATTCTTTAAGGATGGCTTGGTTGGAAGTAGACACCTGCTGTTTCCATCGTAATATACAGTAAAACCTCGCTGATTCAGAGCAATGGGAGTAGGCAGAAGCTGTTATGTTAGCCAAAAAGCTCAAGTTGTTGGACTTTCTAGAGATATTTTATTGCTCTTGAAGGGAGCCTGTGACTGGGTAGTAAAGTAGATGGCACTCACAGAGTGAGTTTAGTATGTGAATGTATCAGAATGCTTAAAAATTTTCCCAACTTCTAAGTATTTGTTGATAAACTGGCCTGTTACTTAAAAAGATGGGAAGTTTAACTTTGTAGGTCTAACAACTGCATGGCTCCAAGTTGTAAGAAACGACTTCTTAATTACTTCAGTGTTGGTGTTATGCTAAATATTTTACTTAAGAATAATAAAAATAGCCATAGATGCAACCAAGTCATCATAGATTCTAAGTATTTGTCTTGAATTAATGAGGTTTTATTGTAGCTTTACCATCTGGAGATGAGAGCCCTGAGGCATGGGCCTTGCTCTACTGACAGGCCAGTGGGGGAAGGAATCCTTCCTCTCCCTGAGTCAGAGCTTTTGCAGCCTGTTGCCACTTAGGCAGAGAATCCTGTCCACAGCCCTGAGCCTATACAGGGTGACTCTTCTCTCCTCGTCCAGGGTATCTATAACGTCCAGAAAGGCACAGCAAGTTGGCTGGCACTTATTCTTCAGTTGATTGATCAACATTACATCTTTAGGGCATGGCCAAGAAGATATGTTGGGGAAGACTGTATTATGTTCCCATATACAACTTTATTCTAGGATGACAAGGAATAAAAACAGAAAGCCAAATCAAACCAAAACCCAGTCAAAATGTATGAAATTAAAAAAGATTCATAACCCAACTGCAGTTGTGGGTCTTATGTTTTTAATTTAAAGAATTTGTAAGCAAGAGAGCATGGGGAACGGAGTATCTCTCCTCTATAGAGAGCCCGATTCTAAGTAATGTGTTACTGAGCAACTCTTAGTTTTTGCAATTGTAGTCATACAAGCTGGATAGACTGGGAGCCCTACAAAGAGAAGTATTATCACTAGGGAGGCTGGTACAGTGAATGAAGAAATAAAAACCAACGTCTTTCTTTTTAGCACTCTCTAAGAAGTGAATAGTCTAGATAGGTTAGGAATAACTAAACAGAGGAAAATTCTGATCAGGGGAACAATCTGAATAACTGTGCTGATTAAAAGCTATTCTTTATTTTAGGTTGGCTCTGATAGGTGAGAACCACTTTTGCTCATGAAGTAATATATGTTAAAAGGCATCTAAAGGTTCAGTAAACCTTTCCCATAGCAAATATAGAGTTACACAGTAGAGTATAAATACTTACCGGATGTTTCTATTATTCAAAGACAAAAGCTGTGTGCTTTAGGGGGTACAATTCACTACACTGAACACGTTATATATTTTTGCACACAAACTAACATGTATATATATACCCCTCTGTGCACCAAAATACATATATACATATACATACATATACATAGAGAGAGATTGAGAAGGGGGAGTACATGAAGATTAAATTTGTGTGCCTATGTGTAGGTCATGTTCTGAAAAGAAAATTCTGTTGCATATGAGAGCAAAAATGTGACACAAGCTTCGACACAAAGCATGTCTGAATGGGAAGGGAAGGATGGACTCTTGGTTGAGAGACATTTCCCTCTTGGGACATTTACTATACTGGAACTTAAAACAGCTTTTAAAAAGATGAGTTTTTTTGGGGGGGGTGTTGGGTGGCAGGTGTATTGTTACTTTTATTTGTGAGGTATCCACAAATAGTATGGCCACAATAGTTAAGATCCGTCTTTAAGATTTAGTGCCTTTTTTAGTTGTCAAAGCTTAGGGAGCAACCAGAGGTGAATTCTGGGTAAACAAATCCTCATCCTTTCAGGAAGAAAAAGTGTCCAATGTGTTATGTCAAGTCAGCCATTTTTTATTACACCCTAGTCAGTGACTTGGATACACATAGGAATTACCTGGGCAGCTTTTGAAAGAGAACAATGTTCTATAACTCCCTAGAGAGTCCAGTTAAGGGGCTGGTACCAAACACGAGAATTCAAATATCTGTGAAATGTTTCAGGTATTATTATATGTATGCAGCAACTGAGGGCAGATGGAGTGTCTTTCAGGATGAGTCCACGCCTCCTGGGAGAGGATCCCCTCTCCTTCCAGCTCAGCCCATTGGTTCTCAGCCATTGTGTAGCTTTCACCTAGAAATCAGCTTTTTTTTTTTTTTTTTAAATCATGAGATATTTTGGCTTCTTGGCAATTATTTTCTTGCTATAACAATAGTTAAACTTTGTAGAGCGCTTATCATGTGTCCGGCACAATATCTTCTGACCCTTTGCTTAATATCACCTTCTGTCTTACTAGTGACCATCCGGCTGGGTTAAGTAGCTGGATCACAGTCACATGATGAACATGTTGGGGCTAGAATTCAAGCCCAAACTTCTCTGCTCTGGATTCTAAGCTCTGGCTGCAATGTACTTTATTTATCCCTTCATGGCCCAGGACATTTTATTTCTCATTGTCTTTCAAGGAGCACTGAATTCCTTGACTTAGATCAGTAGATAGGAGAGGTCCAATGGGTAGGTCTGATTAAGTTTTGAGATCTCATGATGGGTAATCCTGTACATTTACCTAAAATAATTTTTGGTCTCTGGGAATCTAAAATATGCTGAGGTTTTTTTTTTCTTTTATTGGATTTTTTTATTTACATTTGAGTTTTTTTTTTTTTTTTTAATTTCTAATTTCAAAAACCAGTGTTGAGAACAAGATTAAAGTCATCATGTTTGTTTAACCTGCCTGACTTCTAAATATGTAAGATGAAAACGTTGTTTATGAGTGATTATTACTAGGATGATGATTGACATTTGCCAAAAACCCAACTTTTGGGAAAGGTAAAAAGAAATGCCTTCTTTGGAAGTTGGGTTTAAAAAAAATATTTTTGTTTCGCAGTTCTGGGATTTCTTTGCTGTGGTTGTGCCTCTTTGGTGTCGCCAAGGAACATACACATTCTCTGTGATCTGGGAGTAGCCTTAGAGAGTAGCTTGATTACTAATCGAGTATGTCTGACACTTACTTCTGTTATTCACTTAAATGCCCAGCTGCATCCTCTTCATATCTATGGCTTCACAAATACATGCACTCAGTCAAGCCTTTACCTCTCAAAGCCATGAAAGGCAGGCCAGAATCCCCCAAGTCCCAGGAGATGGTTTTGAAGACACCCAGAAAGAAGAAACTTGTCATCACTGGAACATCCAACCTCTCAATCTAAAAAGAATATCTTACAAAATAAAAGTAGAAGAAAAAAATGCAACCAACTTCCTTGCATCTGTCTAGAAGTTACTCTTAAGTTTGTGTGGTTGGGGGTACTAATTGGCACCCCTTTTCCCTCCAGGCTGTGTGTCCATTGCTAAGTGCTATATGGGTTAGTGATACCCACTCATGGGTCTTTCCCCCCCGATTCATGAGGGTCTGCAGGAAATTCAGGAGTCTTCAACACTCTCTCTATATATAAATACTGTATATATGACTCACATACAGACAGCTGTAGAAAAAGGTTAGTATCACTCCAAGGGGCTACTGGTTACTAAGCTTGGAACTCCTCTTCTGTAATAAAGGTAAATACAGATGGACACAGGAAACTACGACAGGCCAGGGACAGAATCAAGGCAGGTGGTAGGCGTGTTTCAGGATGTAACCGCAGTCCTCATAAGTCTATCAATTGCCTCATGCACGCACAAGAGAATCACCCCACATTTAACCTGCTGTGGAGAGTCACCCATGTCACAAGCAGTCCACTGAAAGTTGCTGTTACATTCCTGGGGTCAGTGTTAGAAAGCAGGAACACCAGGAAAATCCCATTAGAAGACATGGTACTACCAGGGCATGCACAGAGTATGAGAGCAGGTGGCCACTTCATTCGGTTGAGTCACATACCTCTTTCCCCTGCCACGATCAGCCAAGGTTGACCGGAACAGTAGAGAAACAGGGAGGAAATTTCAATATGCAATCAGCATTAGTTGGGATGGCTGCGTTTACAGTGTATGCTATATCATTTAACCATCTGTCGCTATTTTCTTAGTTATGTGAATGGTCATTTTAGGTGTCTAAGAAATGACTTTTACAGATCCCTTTCCTTCCCTTTCTGTAAATACCAATGTAAGGGAAGAGGGAGAATTATCATAATTTTAAAAACCAGGTTATGTTGAGAGAAATTATTTTAAAGTTTGAATTTGGACCAGTTTCAGAGTTTAATCCTCTGCTCTTCCCTGGGAGATCTGGGGCATTTAGGTCCTTATAGGTTTGGCATATAGTTGGTTTGAAGTCCTTCCATTTATAATTCCTTCAAAAATCACTTTAATAGGGGTTTGTCAAAACACAATGAAGGAAACTGTATTTATCTGGGTTTGTGTCACGGAAATGACAAGTCAAACAGCGTAGACTTATTATTGTCTCTGTCACTGTGCTCAGCAAGCTGGGCAATCTAAGGTCATAAAAGGAGAAGGACTACATAATCAGAGTTTGATACAGAGAAAAACTCAAACTTTAAAAAAAAAATAAAAATAAAAAGATGACCTAGGGTCCACACACCAAAGAACCAATCAGAACAACAGTGCTGGCAACAAAACAACCACAAAAGACCATAGAGTTTTCTGTGTCTCTGGATAGTGGATCTGTGCTGCATGCTGGATGCCACAGAGCCTTGAGTTACACTCACCTCAGTCCCACGTTCAGAGAAATGTCTGAAAACTTAGGCTGAAAGGCACAACATACAACCACCTCTTGGTCACTTAGACAACTTTCTAAAGACGTCTCCTTCCAAAACTTCTACCTTCATTCCATTTCAGCCCAATTAAAAGAGAACTCAAGTTAAGGCATCTTGTTCACAACCAGGCAGCTGCAGCCCGCGCTGGCACCTCAGCTAATGGACACTGTGGTGTCCCCCCCTGTGCCTGCTCACCTCGGCGTGATGCTCCTCGTTTTGTTGCAGTACTTCAATGACTAGTTCAGCAAGACGGATTGTGTCTTCGAGCTTTTTGGCGGGAGTGATTAAGCGGCCTACATTTTCTGGAGTATAAGAATTTGTGGTAAGATTCAACGAAAGCAGCAGGCTAGTTTTGTGGCCAATAGAACTAGTGGGGTGAGAAATTCTGAATGGTTATCAAAATATATTTAAAAAAAAGTTTCATGCAAATGTTAAGTGAGCAAACCATAAAGCCACCTTGTCATTGTCATTATGATACACTTACGAGAACAGTGCTCCAGCTCCCGAGTTGCAGATGGAGGTAATGTGAGGTCTACAATAGCCCATGCTAATTTAGTGGTGTTTTGTACACACATTCTTTAAAGACAGCATACATGGACTACCTCCGATCACTCTCTACATTGTGCTCAGCCTCCCTGGCATGGGGCAAGAGACCACAGGCTTCATAATGATTGGTGTGGTTTGTTTTCTATGTGGGCTACAAACTGTTCAACACGACAAAATTGTTTCTACTTCAGGCCTACGTCTTGACTGGGTACTTCGATGATCACTTTGGAGATGGAAATTCAAGGCCTCTTTGTTTCAAGTCACCCAGGGAAAAGATGAGAAGAAAACAAAACATTCTTGGGTGCTTATGTAGAAGTTCAGGGAGGTTATTATAGGGTGTTAGGGATAGGTTATTGCAGGGATGGCTATAACCTATATTTTAGCAGGAACAGAACTCTTGCCTTCACCACACCTTAAGCTCACACCTGTGGACAGTGTCGTTTCTTGGCTGATTCAACTTAGGGTGTCAGAATGTGCCTTGCTAAATATAATTTCTTTGCATTTTTTTTCCTTTTTTTATGGTGCTGGGAGGGTTGAACCAAGGGCTTCATACATGCTAGGCAATTTTCTTACTATTGATCTATATCCCCAGCACTAAATAGAATTTCTTAATACTCCATACACACTTGGTTATATTTAAATGTAAGGATAGAAAATAGCTACTTAAAAAGATAGGCATTTCTTAAGTGACATGTGTCATTAGTATTTAGAATTTAATAATAGAATACAAACTCTATCAAACACTATGCAAAAGGGAATGTTTTTATCCCCTGGGAGAGAGACTGACAAATGGGACCAAGTCAGATGATTAGGTTTTAAATTTCAGTTCAATTAGACAACTGCAGGTATGGAGATGGACTTTCTGTATGCAGTCAATAATATCATCTTTATCTCTACCATAGCTAAATGGCAAGGTGGGTGGAACTAGTTGGAGCTAGAATGTAGGAGTTTTGGGGAATTTTCAGGGTAGGTAAAGGACAGCCAACACCTAGTCAACAGATGAGGGAGGTTAACTGGTAACAGCTGATGGCCTGGTCTAGAGAAAACGTTCTTGGAAAAAAAAAAGAGAGGCAATATTGGTTTGTATATTGTATATTGGTTTGTGGACACTTGACCTGTTTGTCATTTTTAGAAGTAGACTATCCGAATTTTGTTAATAGACATTTCTACAAACATACTGTGTATATATGTTTGGGTACTATACATAGAGTGAGGGATTTGCATTCTGATAGTAAATATGCACAGTAACTACTTTTCATTAGTTGATATTCACATTTACACATCAATTTGCAAATTCCTTATCCTATGCTTATTACCCATTCAACACATACATCCACATATATACATCACACATGTACACACATTTTCTTATAACCAGACAAGCCTGCACATTATACAGATCTGCAGGAAATCCCACTTGGACCACATCTTTGAAATCTCTCACTTTCAAAATAGAGAACATTGTCCTTTTGGATGAAATACTCACCAAATTAAAGGGAATTCTGGCTGTACATGACATAAGAGATAGAAATAAAATAATTTCCACCAGTATTTTTATTCAATTTACCTATAAAGGGCAAATGCTTTTTTTTTATGTTTTAAGAAATCTAAGATGCTTAAGTAAGGACTGCCTGAAGATTTGTGATTTTTTTTTATAAATGCAAGACTTTTCGATTGACTACAATAAACAGCAAAAGATACACATTATGTGTACATGTGCATGCAGTCATTGATGAGTGTGTGCAAATGTACACAGGTATGTGTATGCCTGGTATGTATTATATATACCAACAGTATGTTTAATAAACCTCATATAATTTGACTTGAACATGTGACCACTGAAGTACATGGGCTATGAGCCTTGAATCTAGAATACCTGACTGCCAATTAACCCATGTAGCTCAACTTCTACTTATCGCTAAATAGTTGTGACTCCTTTATCTGTAGCTTAAGCCACTTTAGTGAGGCACAGCTACTTTTTCCCTATTTGCTCAAACAGCTGATTTGCTGACTCAATGGCAAAAACTATACTAGTCATGAATTCTGCAGGATGTTGTCTTTAAAGAAAATACTGTGTAAAAGCCTCCAGCAACCCATTCCCCAAAAGGGCACAAAGAACTTTTGTTTAGAAATGAGTCTGACTCATTGGTCACCTCTGCAGTCATAAAATGTACTAAGATATTCCTTCCCCGACCCAATTTTGCAGTAGCTGGAGCACTGATGGAGAAAGAACCGAAAATACAGTATAGTTAGGAGACATTTCATTCAACAGAATTGAAGCTCATAACATAGGAAAAACCGTCATGCAAAATGTTATGCAACAACAATGTTATTTTGTGCTGACATTGAGATTTGAAAATGTTGCATATGTCAGACATTGCTAGACAAAAAAAAATATGTGGACATTTGGAAATAAATGCTCTCTTCTGAGTATCTCAAAACCTACGACATCACACTTGAGAGCCTGTGCCTCAGCTTAGTATTCAAAACTGAAACAGAATTTCAAGAGTGAACAGAAAAGCCAACTAAGCTAGAAAGCTAGAAAGCTAGAAAGCCAAGTGACAGAAGATAGACGGTTTACAGTACTTGATATTGGCCTAGGCATGCCTGCGAGCCTCTGAGATAACATGCTGGTCTGCAATTGTGTGAATAAAGAAGGAGGCTCAGGAGCTGGCTGGGGAGCTGTTCAGTTAGGAGAGAGGCAGAAAAAAAAAAGTAAAGAGACAAAGTGACTTTCACAAAGAGTGACAAGTGACAAGGAACTCTGAAAAGAACACCCCCACACCCACAAGCAAACGTGACAAATGGCAACCAGAGATGCTGCTCCCTTGGCCGCTTTGGTGTCCTGGAGGTGTGATGGGGTTTGATAAGGACTCTAACCAGCATCTCACCACACCCCACCCAGACACTCAGAGGCCAAATGCAAAAACCGATGCTCCACCAAGATGGACAAACACGAATAGCAGCTGCTGTATCAGCAACTGAAAGAAGATATACTTTTTTTTTTTTTAATCACGAAGAACAAGCACAGGTCATTAACAGATTCTCCACTCTATGTGACCAGAGACAGAGTATGGTGCAGGAATGGTTGGTGATGTGGATTCTTATCTTTCATAGGCTACTTGCTTTTAAACTAATTTTGTACCCTCTGTGATTTGGTTTCTTATCATGGGAATGAGACAAAGTCAAGAATTTTCCCTGTATTTGACAGGATTGCTGACTAGAACAAATCAAACAAGGCATGGGATGGGTCTTCCTCAAGTCAAAGTACCTACACATGGTCACTGTTAGCTTCCGAATTGTGAGAAGGCTGGAGTTAATTTCTTTGCGAGCGCAGATAAAAGGCCGTCATTAGTTCAAGTGAGCTAGGGAATATTCATGCTCCCTTTGTGGAATTTCAACATGTCAAAATCTGTCATTTGGGGGGAAAACGTGTGGTATCTGATTGTTTCCAGCTCATTTAATTATTTTCAATTTGGAATTCTCATAGCTTTTATATTGTGGGTTGAATCATATATAAAAACTTGCCAGCTTATCGAATATGTTACTCGCTATTCCAAATGTTAGAATACCGTAATCAGCACTTGACCCATCTGTCATGTGGTTTACAATATCAGCGCTTCAAACGTCCTTCGACAATAGGCTCTTCTTCCACACAGGCACTGAGTACCAGCAGCTTCTGCAGTTCTCTCTTTAGTGAGTGTCTCATTAACCTCAGACCTGCTCCTTTCTAATAGTTCTGGTTTAGAGAATGATCTGAGTGGTGAGGGGCACATTCATTTGCCGGGCTTGCTTCTGGGCTTGCATGGATTTTCAACTGGTGAAATGAATTTTACTTAGGTACAGAGAAAATACAATTATAGTGACATTGATAGAAAAAGGGAACAAGGTCATAAATAAATGTCATGTTCCGGAAAAGCAAGACTTGTGGGGGGTCTTCAAGACTGACCTTGCTGGATTATATCAGTGTTTTTGAGCACACAACCCGAAACAATCTTTATCAGTTAATTTGAATTCTTTGGGAAAGATCATATGACCACAGAATTAGTAGAAATCATTTTAAAATAAAGCTATTTAAAGAAAGGCTCATTCTCTCCTTATTTTAAAAAGGCACGTGGCTAAGAGCATTCTGTAAAGCTGGGGACATCTCGGTCATGCATCTTCATGGCTCATGTGGTGAATGTTTGCTACCTTAGTGTATAATTCTCATGGAGACTCTATGCTCATTTGCACCTAGGAACTGATTATATGTATCAAAGTGCTTGATCTGGTGTTACTCACAACACCGAGCAGACTGTGGTTGATCTGTAACCTGTGAGGCGTCAGACACATGTTTCAACTCAATGAGTCCTGGGGAGAAATTCATAAATTTCCTCCTGCCAACTCTCTGTCCAGAATTTTTACTGTAAGGTTTGCCACCATAGAAAAACAAGCTTTCCTTTCTGTTCCTCACAGAGCAAAACAAAAACATCATACCTTGGTTTCCAACTTCATTTACCCAATTACCATTGCTCATGTTTACACAATTAATTCCACTTGGCTTCCAGAAAGGGAGTTAAATGTGACTGCAGAAAAACAAAAAAGAGAATTCCTCTGCAGGCATAGCTAAGCCAAGGAAGAGAAGCATCCAGGAGGGAGAGACACCCCAATTAGCCCTTAAATAACCTGACCATATTTGGTTCCAGCAAGCGAACTGCCAGCCCCTGAAATATCACACGAGGGATAGATATGACTGAGGGAAAACCCACTTATTACCAAGTACCAGCCATTGATGTGTTGAGGAAGATGCCGGAGCTTGTAGTATGCTTTACTGAAAATACCTAGCCTGTAGATAGTTGCTAAGATTTGGGAGAAGGAGAGTGGGTAAAGCCTGAGGAGGAACAGAGTTGATTAGTTAGACATACAGTGTTTTGTAAGGTACTTTGGCCTCCTTATAGTGATGGATACATGAACTAATGACTGTAGGGTTAAAACATACTACTTTTTTAGTGACAGTGCGCATTACATATAGTGGATCCCTTGAATCTCCATTTGACCCTCTTCAGAGGATTCCATGTCCCAACTAGTATGTTAACAAAGATTGATATGTATATCACGAATCATTTTCTCCATTTTTTTCCCTTTGGGGACATGATTGTCTCTATTCTATATGACCTATGATGAGCCACTGAGAAACTCCTTTAAAATTTCGCATGGTTGCTTAGAGAGAGAAACTGTTTCATCTAGTGTTGGCAGCTAGGAGAAAAACCTTGTGGTACTATACATGGCCGTGTCTCTCTTCAGACTCACACCACCACAACTTATGTTAAAGCTTTCTTTCTTTTCTTTTTTCTTTTTTTCTTTTTCTTTTCAAGACAGAGTTTCTCTGTATAGCCCTGGCTGTCCTGGAACTCACTCTGTAGACCAGGCTGGCCTCGAACTCAGAAATCCACCTGCCTCTGCCTCCCGAGTGCTGCGATTATAGGCATGTGCCACCACACCTGGCTCATGTTAAAGCTTTCTATCCCTATTTAGATGTAAGAAATATACTCAACATCTTCATCTCTAAGGCTGTTTCCTTCAAAGTTTTCCCAGATAAACTGGCAAAAGTTTCTTTTTCTTACTTCTTACTTCACAAATATTTACATGCTATAGGAAGATCATGGACTTAGTGGTACTAATAAGGACTTGTTAGGGCCCTTTTAGGATCTTTGTATATAGTCACAACTTTCTTGGACAGCATCTTGTAGAATAGGGGAGGGGACATCAATAATAGATGAAACACTCCAACAAAGCCAGACACCAACGCCCCCAGTCAGTTTATGGGGTTTCAGCTCTGTACTCTACGATGTCCTCCTCTGCTGCTTACCCCGACGTATCGTAGACTCTGGCCTGGGCAAAATCCTGTAGAAGTATATTCTTTTAGCATCTTGAATCTCCTCTTTACTGGAGTCATTGGACTTCACTTGCTTGGTCCACTCCCACGTTGTTCACTTAGTGATAGCTTTCTTTAGGATGGGAACTGGTTTTTACTATTGCTTACTACATAGTTCCCTGGTACCTAGCATAGCCCATGGAACTTCATGGATAGCTCACAGAATTGAGAATTGTAGGTTTAGTTGACTTTAGACTAGACTGTTATTCTTATTTGGAATTTTGATTAAAATATAGTTTCTTCTAAATACCCATGTGAAGAATAATTCCTGGATCAGTAGTTGTAGCTTTGCTAGGGCACTCACTAGAAATATAGATTCCTAGGCTCTGCCTGCACTTCCTCAACCACAATCACATTTTAACAAGATTCCCAGGGATTCATTTTGATAGTTTTATGCAACACTGTCTTTATGTTCCATTGCTAAAAGTAGAAGGAAGGCTTGGATTTAGATGCATAGCCTTTTAAATAATAATAAATAAGTTAATAGATATACATATGTAGTTCTCTATATAACAATGAGTGGTTACTATGAACCAGTACTAAAATCCTTATTTGGAAATTGTGTGGGGCTATTGTGTGTGCATGCGCGTGTGTGTGCTCATGTGCATGTGCATGTTTGCATTCATGTGGAGGCCAGAAGTCAGCCTTGGTGTCATTCCTTAGAAGTGCCATTTACGTTTTATTTTCTTTGAGATAGGTTCTCTTGTTAGCCTGAAACTTGTCAAAAAGGCTAGGTTGGCTGTTTAGACAAGCCCTAGGGATCCATCTGTCCCTGCTTTTCTAGTGCTGGGATTATAAGAATGTGTCACTATGCTATTAGTTTTAAATTGAAGCTCTGAGGATTGAACTTACATTCTCATGCATATAAGTCAAGCCCTTTACTGGTTGAGCTAGCTTTCTGCAATCTCCTGTACTTTTTCAAAGTTATCTTCTGGGAGAGGAACTATGATTAGCATTCCTACCAGAAAATGACAGCGAAATCTTAGTTTTTAAAGAGACATAATTTCAACATGGGATTTAATGTCTACCTTGAATGAGTGTTAAGATTGGTTCTAGCCAGTGTTTTCTGAGATCTGCTATCCTGTGATTCAAATACTTGGATATTGGATAGCATCAGCAGGGTTAGAAGTGTAGGCTCATCAATGGACTGTGGACAGTGCCTTCTTCTCAAGTGAAAGAAAAGTGGGTGCCTGGGACATGAGACTTGAGAATGATCATTTCATTTATTTGAAATCTAAGTGCTTTTCTCCAGGTCTTGATTTCTTGTTTGTCAAATGAGGTTCAGGCTTATCTAATAATTTTCTATATTTTTATTTCTTCTTTGAGAATCTATTTTGTGATCTTTTAATTTTATTGCTCATACGTCACATGTACTTCATGGTGCAGAAACAGAAACCATGAGCTGTGGGGACTAGAAAGGCTCCAGCTTAAGTCTGGATCATAGCTGTACCTGCCCAGTTGTTTAATTATGAGCATATTGCCCAGCAACTTTCTGCTTTAAGATTTCTATGAACAGGGCTTGAGAGATGGGGCACACATCAAAGCCTAAAGCTCACAATGAAAAATGTTTCCATGAACAGACGATCAATTTCTTATCTCAGTGCACAAAACACATTGAATGTTTCAGAAATCTGGATGCATTTGATGCATTTGAGAATTGAACTTACTTTGTGGTGATCAAATCACTACATTCGATGGCATGTCATCAGATGACTGACAAGAATATTATATTCTTCTTCTTAAATTACTATACCTTATGATCAATGGCTTAATTTTAGAGTCAATGAAATATGGCAATAAAACATTTATCTCCTAGAGTTCTTGAGAGAGTTAAGTGAGATCTGCATGCGGCCACTAAGCAGGTTTTAAACTTTTAGTGATGATCAGTTACCACTGATAATGGCTTTTTTTTTCTCGTAGGAAAGATATGGCTTTATGCCCATTGCTTCACAACATACTTTAGTACATCCTCTCTTCCTTCGAAATCCCCTTTGAAAGAAATCTGGGAAATAAATGTGATTTTCCTTGTCCTCCTTACTGTTTGTATAGTATAAATGAAGAGCTACTCATAGAATAATTGGGACTTAGAAACTGTTTTATTTAGGCATCATTGAAACAAAAGAGATGGAAAGAGAGACCTTTAATAACTAATGTATAAGACATGAAGCAAGAGATACTCATCACTCTACAACAGCATGGATCCTTGAACAATAGCATTCACCCTTACTGGTTCCTTGTGAGGAGACTGGAGGGCCACTGGCTTTGCACAGTGGTCTGGTGAGACTGTAATCTTGGCTGTCTTTTTCTCTTTTAATAATTCACAGATCAGTGGGAAACTAAACTGGATATTGAAGAAGCACAGAATTAGGGTACAGACTCTAGAAGTCCTTATGTGAAGTGTGTGTGTGTGTGTGTGTGTGTGTGTGTGTGCACGTGTGTGTGAGAGGGAGGGAGGGAGGGAGGAGAGGAGGGAGAGAGGAAAAGAGGAGCCTTGAAGTCAACCTTGGTGTCATTCCTTGGTCGTTTCTGCCTTCATTTCTTAGTGGCTTGCAACTCATTGAGGAGGCTAGGCTGGCTGGCCAGCAAGACAATGATCTTAATGTTTCCACCTCCCCTACTGTGAAATTATGTTACCATGTATAGCTTTTTACATGGGTTCTGGGGGATCTGAAATTAGGCTCTTACATGTGTACATAAAGTACTTTACTATTTTCCCAGGTTTCTTCCTTGGATTTGACCTGCTCTAAAAGGCTTCTATCAACCAAAGAGGAAAAATATCTATGAAAACTGCAATAAGAATTCACAATGTAAGGATTTGGCAACTATCTGATTCTGGATGAGACTTGTTTGTTATTTTGTATTCTACAGAATACATACTGTCCAAGTGCCCAGTATATTTTGTGGTCTGCATAGTAAAAGGAGACAAAACATATCACTTGTACTTAGACATGAAGTCAAGTACTGCTTGAGAAAGCCACTCCTCCTTATGAAACATAGCTTCCTGAGCTATAAATGGGGCAACAATGAGGCCATGTTTATGAGTTTAAGGGAAAGATCCAGTTGGATCATTCATATAGTTCTCAGCACAGTGTCCAGGCCAAAATAATGCATTTTCCCTGTTTATCCATCTACCCACTATTCATACATGTACCTATCTAGCTATTTATGTCCTGTTCTTCCTTTCTCCCTCCCTTCTTTCCTCTTCTTTCTTCTTGTTTGTGTCTATTTTTCTTCCTGTCTTTTTCTTCTTCCTTCTTTTCACTTACCTGTTAATTATATTTATCCCCATCTAAAAGATTAACTGTACAAATTTTTGCAAATCCTTGGAACATTTAAAGGAAAAAGTTTTAATTAAATGTTCAGTGGAATCATTATGATGCTCTGAAAATTATGCAGGCATTCCAAGAGTGGAGGAAAACAGCAATGATAGTATTGAATTCCCCAGTGCTTGTTTGCTTTAGAATATGTGACAGTTTAATGGGAATGTTTAAAATAATAGAATTCTTTGGTAGGATCGCAGTTTTTCTTTGATAGAATTTTGAAATCTTTTGAATTTCTATTTTTCTTCTGATACTGTAACTAAGCTGAACATTTAATTTCTAATATTGTCACAAGATAGAAAACATGAAGTCAGCCATGAAGACATGGTCAGAGTCTTGTAGATTCTCACAGAATGCTTTGAGCAAACATACCAGGAGATCTCTGTAATCTACTTCTAGCATCTTATTTATCCCATTCCAATTTGCACTCTTAACCTCGACAACTTCTTGCCACCACCTGCCTGCCTGTAATATTATCTATCTATCTATCTATCTATCTATCTATCTATCTATCTATCTATTATCTATCTATCCATCTATCTATCTATCGATCTATCTATCTATTATCTATCTATTATCTATCTATCTATATATTATCTATCTATTATCTATCTATCTATCTATCTATCTATCTATCTATCTATCTATCTATCTATCTATCCTATTTCCTAGGAAAATTGGAAAGGTAGGGTAATGAAAACAGAAATAAGAATATTTAAATGCCAGGGAAGAAGACAGTGAGACCTACTTTGCTTAGAAGAGGGTTCAAGTATCCCAAGATTCATATTCATCTTCGCTTTCATATTACATTTAAAGTTCAGTTTTACACTATTCCTGGACTTCAGACTTTCTTTACAACACTAATATGGTTTTTCTGGAGAGAATCTTTAATTTTGCTTAAGGAACCTTCAATGGCTGTCTCCTGCAGAGATAAGATGTGTTGGAATTATCCTTTGAAAAAATCTATATGAACACAAAAGTCGCAGAGATTCCTGGGGAAGGGACTTTGTACCAGGACACAGTCTTAACTTCTTTCTTTGTTAAAGTCAGGGTCTTGCTGCAAAGCTGAGTTTTGCCTTAAAGTCACTATGGTCCCAGTTGGGCTACTGTCTTCTCCTCCTAAATACTAGGATTACAGGAGTGTGCCAACATTTCTAGCCAGATCTCTGTCTTTATGGCATGTTCAGGCCACAGAGCTCTTGTACTGAGTGTCTTGGCCCTGCAATCTGACACTGTTTTACAGTCATGTTGAACTGGAGTAGATAGGTATGTGGTCTCTGTGTGGGCTTCTAGATTGGTGTGTTTGTTTATCATTTGTGTTTCTCTAATCTTTGTTTGTTCATCTGTAAAATGGGAGGAGCTACATAAGGTTTCTGAAGATTAAATACGTTAAATGCATACAAGACCACACCTAGTTTATGAAACTCATGTCATGAGCATATCATCTACAAATATTATTTTTATTATTAGTTGTGTACTTTGTTACATTTGTATATTTTGCTCTGTGTAGGCTATGTCCCCAATCTCTAGCTTCCACGAACTGATTGCAATGTGCAAATGAAACCCAATATCTTGAATGTGTTTTTGGCTTTCTAACAATGTCATATTCCTCTGACACATAACCAGTGGGGATTTAGATGTATTGAATTTGAAATTTACACATATGCATTCATGTTTCATGAAGCTAATAGTTGTTTTTCCTCATTTGGATACTTCCTGGATCTTCACACTGCACTTGCTTCAAGGTGGCCTCTGCCAAGTCCTTGCCTGGTGGGTGAATGGATGGATGGATGAATGAGTACCTTCCATATTTGGGACTACATATGTCTAGAGCATAGTTTTGAGTCTTGGAATATTTATTGCTAACCTGGTGCTTGGCACACATTAGAAATGCTCTCTGAATTGTTCTGAAATACGTTCAACTGTTGTGTAGGTCTAAATGAGAAATCCTTATGGAATCTTTTAACTCTTTAAGACACTGATCGATATTATACACTCATTAATATTTCATTTCAGAGTTCTCATCTAAATAGGCTCAGAAGAACTGAGATGAAACAAGAAGAACATTTCTAAAGTCAGAGAACTTTCTCACAACAGCTCCTGCTTAGACCTTCTGCCTATCTCACACACACACACACACACACACACACACACACACACACACACACACACTATGGACACCATTGCTTCCTCTTGACTATAAACACTCACCAAAGAACACAAACTTCTCAATAGGGCAGAAAACAGAAAATAGAGAGAAAGAAAGAAAGAAAGAAAGAAAGAAAGAAAGAAAGAAAGAAAGAAAGAAGAGAAAAGGTGAAAGGGAAGATTCATTTGGTTCAGTGTCTTTAAAACTACAAAACAAAACACCATACACTCATGAGGCCAAATTGTGAGACCCTGAAGCCAAAAGTGAAGGATGTTCTGCAGCAAACCAGAACGCTGTTCCTGAAGGAACAAACTTACACCTTTACGGAGGTGCCACTCTCTGAAGACCAACAGTGAGTGGCATGAGATGCATTTAGACAGCACAAATTAACTCCTTAAGTATTACTGCGACTCCGCACTGCTCTCTGGGAGCGCATACTTTAAGGAGCTACTTAACAAAAACAGAAAACAAAAAAACAAAACAAAACAAAACAAAAAATCCAACTGAATATAACTCGACAGTCCTGGTAATTGATAAGGCATATACAATCAGTTCACCTGCATCCTTTTGATTCTCTATTTGAAAGAGAGAGCACAACAAGGAGAGAAGAGAAGGAGAAACAAGAACACATATGCAAGATTAATGAGCAAGTGGACCAAAATGCCCCCCACTTATGTGTGATACATGATATCAGACAGAAAAGCTTGCCCTTGGCTTCCCACCGCCCCAAAGTTTGGGGGCCAGCAAAAAAAGGGCTCCTTCACAGATGTGGAAAAGGCTGCACAAATAGAAAATTAGTAAATTAAGTTTAATGTGAAATCAAGCTATGAAACATACAGGAACTCTTCAAATGACAATTAAGTCATGTGTTCTAGCCAGAGCTTTGAGGACAAGGGCAAATACAGCTCTTCAGAGAGAAGGAGGAAAACTTCCCAGCTTGAGAGAGAACAGATAGGAAGCATAGAAGAACTAGCTTTCAGGGTATGGACCACCTTGCATGATCTCATTCCCGTTATAGTTTGACATGTTAAACATGGATAAAGACGGCATGACTCTGCCTAAATGTCCTTTTTCTGATACCTAGTACATTGCTCCCCAGCTTAGCTGACACCTTTTGATTGTGTACCAGTGACAAGTACTTTACAAATTAGGGTTACACACAAGCAAAGTAAAAATGCATTCAGGTCACAGACAGGGTAACTGAAAAAAACTTACAGACAAATCTGAGTTTATCACAAACAAATGGCTTAATTGTCTAACCTGTTTTAGGCTGATACAAAGTGACTGGACTTCTCACACTGGGTTTCACAGACAGAACCAACAGACAAGCCAATGCTAAAAAACTTGAAGCAAGGAGAGTGAGTTGGTTTGGATCTGAATTTCTTGAAATAATGGAACAGAGAGAGTGAAGCCAGCATGGTGAGGAGGGGGTGGGTACTCACGAATGGTTAAATCCATCACTTGGGAGGCCAAGCAGAAGACAGGATGCTCATACATTTCTCTCTTTTTCCCTACAAAAGAGGATTTGGGCATGCAAGAGGCTTAGGTCAGAGGTAAAGAGGTTCAAGGTCATAGGTTAGAGGAAAACGTTACATTAGCTCAAGGGAAAATAGCCACAGAGTATTTTGGGGTAAACACAGGATAAAAGAAAAAGGAGCTTTGAAATTTGGGAACTACTGGATTAACCATTCAGCATGCCATGAGCCACGAGAGAGATTGTGACCATGATTTTACACATCTCTTTAGAATTGTTGGCAAGAATACAATGACCAAAAAACATCATGGGTAGAGAGAAACAGAATTTCATTGATTTAAGGCTCCAAGATACTAAGGATCTCAGACTTTAGTATCTAAGGCTCTGGAGGTATTTCTTCATAAACATAGTCTCCCAGCAATATTACTACAACTTCTTTCCAAAATTCTCAGATGGATAATGTTCAGAGAGGCTCAAGTGTAAAAACAAACAAAGAAACAAACAAAGAAAGAAACAAAAAGAAAAACAAAAAAGCATTTCTTTTCGGAGGGTAGGACCTGAGCCTTGTTCAAAGAAAGCTGTCTGGTAGTAATATCTTTGAAGCTGCAACATCCCAGCCTACAGTGGACTATGTTCATGGAAGAAAACCTGACACATGCAGCCAGAGAATGTGGGGTTGTCTGAATTAACAATCCCAGCATGCTTTGAAATTGGCGTCTCAGCCACTTTTGCAGAGGTTGTGTCAAAAAGTGGCTGAGCCAATCACGGACAAGGAAGGAGTAAAGCAGAAGAGAGCGAGTAGTGTGGAATGAGGTACTTCTCTGAAAAGAGAGTTGGAATAAAAAGATTGGTTTCTTCAAAGAATCCCCAGACCTAAAAGTCACAGTGCAAAAGATAATTAACACAACCAAGAAGAATTGAGGCACAGAAGGAGACTGCAGACCGGCTGATCTACTTCAGAAATGAATGCATTTTTACTTACAGATCACAAAGTTTTTTTGTTTTTTTGTTTTGTTTTTTTTTATTTATTTATCTGAAAGAAGAGAGCAGATCTTACCAAAAGACTAGTAATAGCTGGACCAAGACCCATGAGGCAGCAGTTGTGGAAACTGAACATTTCATTTCTTGATCCTATCCCATCTCTGGCTTTCCGATTAGTAATTACATGGTTGACTTTACCCAATCCAACCAACCATTATGTCCTGGGCTGGGAATACTGGAACAATTATTTGTTAATAAAGCCCTTTAATCATTGATCTTCTTGTTCCTCTCTTTTTGTCACTCATTACCAAATCTAGAGTTGATAAACACCCTTCTAGTGCCCAATTCTTAAGTGTTTCTCCCTGGATGCATAACAATGAACTCATTACCACTGGTACACAATTTGCATTGTCACACAGACAAAATCGACGGGGTGGGGAGGAAGACATGTAATGTACAGAACATTGGGAATTTAACATGATTGTCAGCTAATTCTCTAAGGAAACAGGACATTGGCAGTATATGTGTTGGCGTGTGTATGCTAGTCAGCTGTTCCCCTCACTGATGGCCCAAGGTGGACAGTGTGCCTTTGCTTGTTTTATTTGGGTGTCATGTGTTTTGTGTGTGAGAGAACATGAGATTCCAGAGTGTGGACACATCAAGTCTTGCACACAGAACTTCCACATGAATACACTTACACCTCTGGTCAGGTTGGGTGTGGTTTTCAAATCACCCTATAGCAGCCAACAGGGGTAACAATGAAAAGTGATTAATGCCTTTGAGAGTGAATAGGTCCCAAAGAACCATAGCTTCTTGAATTTACTCAAAGTGTCTTCTAATTATGTAGTCATCAATGTCTGCTTCCCTGACATTTGAGATGGCAGGAGCAGTGTACCTGCTACATCCTTGAAAACAAGAAAGAAGTCCAGAGTCAACTTGGAGCCCCTGAAGCTGGCTACACACTACCCTGTCACCAAATTTGAAATGTTCCCTAAAGACAAAAGACTTCCAAGGCATCAGAAAGAGATAAATAGAACCTGAATATTGCTTTCTTCAACTCTTGTTTTACTTCCAATACTACTGGCAACAGACAGCAGACGGCTTCCTTTTTCTCTATTTAAAGAAGGTAACAATGCATCCCAGCTCTTTCATAGGTTAACATCATCCTCAGAGAAAAATATTTGAGGGCAACACAAACTCTCAGAACGACCCTGGTAATTACATAACGTCCCACATTTATTGTTGGTTTTCCTCTAAAGGCTGTCTTCTGGGATTTCTTCTATTTATTTGGCCACGACCAAGGCATTTTCCACAGTTGAAGTATATTTAGTCTAATGTAGTCTGATGGACCGCTGTTTTCTGGTGTCCATTAAGAAAAGAGATAGATTTCCCCAGGGAGGCATACCAAAATCCAAATTCAAAACAAGTGACAGACAGAAGTCTTACCTTCAATTTTGGCATACTCAGATAGGCGTGAGTAGTTGACTAAAGCAGCCTGCTCTAGGCATTTACGGATGACAGTTTTGACCTCTTCTTGTGGTACCGGAGTGACAATATCTTTCATCAAAACCTTCAAGCAGAAGGAAAGGGGACTATTAAGTTCTAAATCAATGTGTTACTCAATTCTGCTTTTCAAAGACCTCAGGTGTAAAATCATTAATGCTGACTAATGTGATAACAGTGGGTATTAAGAAAACCACAGAGCAGCTGGGGTGACAAAGCTTGTGCCGCCATCAGAGAAGGGCCTCGAGTGACACTTGAATATAACTAGTTGGAAATCTGAAAATAAAACTTCCAAAATATTGGCAGGTTCCTCCCTTTTATTCTGGTACTTCCTGAATGGTAAACAAACCCTTTGAAAATTACTGACTAGGTCATCCAACTGTACTGTTTGATTGTAATTACTTGCATGTACCTTTATATGTCTCACGTTCATTCTTACCCGTTCCAAGAGTGAGAGGGTAGCTTTCAAAGCACCTTCAGGTCGACCAAATGGAAAGCAGTACCTAAAAACAAATGCAAGGCTTCAGGTTGCCCACACCATTACATTTTCCCAGAAAGCATGCTGCAGTTTGATTCCTATGGCAACTTATACTGAGGAATGGAAAATGCTTTTTATGTTGTCACACACTGTGTTATGCTAATCCTAGTTCACACCATATATGTGTATATATAATGTATATATGTATACGTGTGAATAATGACTGTAGAGGAACTCTGCAAATGTCTGCAGCACAACAGAATATTGAGAGTGGTGACACAGAGCTCAGCTTGGATTTCCATTGTGAGGGAAAACACTAGTTAGCAAAAACATGACCTCATGCGTTAGAGTAGGGGACAGCATAGAAAACCAGGAGTTAAACCAGCTGGAATGCAAAGACACTTCTTTAGATCCCTGAAGGGTTGAAGCATGAAGCAGGCGTACATTTGGGATAAGTTCCTGACTCTGCTTAATTTGCTTAGGATTTTTTTTTCATTGTTACTGGATCTTTTCCTCTATTGGTGATACGTTTTGCTATAATGTATGGTGAGTTAAAGGACCATCATCAAATCTTATTCCATAAGGATAATTCCATTAGCACAGTCAGAAACATGTCACTTACTGCTACAGGTGCCATCAGTGGCTCTGGTGGCCAAGAGCCCTTCAAAACACTTTTCAAAAGTGTAGAGAATGGGATGGGCTGTTTAAACTCAGTCTAGGGTGGGCAGCCAGGAGCACTTTCTGTCATCTCTCCCAGCCTCATTCTGCTCATTGTTTAACTGGAGATTGCCTATTTTACACAGTTGTTTACAGATTCAAAACAAAAGTCATTACCCTTCCAGCCTCCAACCCTGTAACTAGTATATGGGAACCATTAGAATCACAGTTGCTCTCTTGGAGTTACTGCCTCAGAGTCTATGTGTGAAGCCAACATTATAGTATTAGAAATGTACCATATGCTCTATGGGAGAAGTGGATCACATAGTGTGAAGGTCGAGTATGTGATGCTGCTGCCGCTGCTGCTGCTGCATGTCCAATTTCCATCCCAAGCCCCAACCAGGCTGACCTAAATTTCCACCATTTTACGTACAGCTAGTAAGAGTGGCGAAAGGATGATTTATGAATGCCATTAATTTTGTCCCCATTCACTCTGACTCAAATTGTAGGATTTTAAAAACTGTTTTATCTAGGAACCTTGAAGACTCTTCAACTTTAAAAAAAAATTTTATTAGATATTTTCTTTATTTACATTTCAAATGCTATCCCGAAAGTTCCCTATACTAACCCCCTGCCCTGCTCCCCTACCCACCCAATCCCACTTCTTGGCCCTGGCGTTCCCCTGTACTGGGGCATATGATTCTTCAACTTTTTATGAGATGAATTGTCAGTCAGAACACATGAGGAAAGTTTTGTTCTTTAAGCAACTAAAGTGCACTCTTGAATTTGAAATCAAGAGCTGGGATTACACCTCAGTTGGTAGAATGCCTTTATTAGCATTTCTGAAGTCCTGGGTTCAATTCCTAGCACAGCATGAAACCTGGTATGTGTTGGTACACACCCATAGTCCCAGGATTCAAGTTGTAGAGTTCGTAGTATTATGACTTCAAGATAACCTTTGGCTACATAGAGAATTTGAGGACAGCCTGGCCTATTTTAGACTCTTCCTTAAAACAAACACCAGACAGAGAACACCAAGTGAATGAGAGCTGTAGCCAACTGGGTGGTTTTCTTCCTTTAGCTGTTTTGCTTTAATGATCTTGTGTGTCTCTGATAGACTTAGAGTTTTTGGAAAACAAAGCCTTTTGTGCAGCCTCATTCTCACCCCAGTAGGCCCCTAAACCACAGATTCTTACCTGAAATGTGTGATTTGATTTTCCAGCAGAACTCGGAGTCTCTCTTTGATTTCTTCAAAGCGTTCTTTTTCTTCAACAGTCACAGTTCCGATTCCATCAGGCCTGAAGGAAGACACGTTGTAAAGTGACGGGAACCTCATATGCTGACACTACCAAATCAAATCTCTACCAGGAGGAAACTGTCTGCTTAAGTGGCAACAAGCATGATGATGGCTGTGACCACAGAAGCCCTGCTGTGCAGAGCTGGGGGTGGGGGAAGATGCTCAAGTGGAAGGTGGTCGGGGTTAGCAGAGAGCCGGGATAGCGTTCTTGTGAGATAGTGAAAGGGCTCACAGGTTAAATTCCACTGGTTCTGATTGGTCATAGATTCTTAAAATATCTGAAGTACCACTAATGTGTGCGTGTGTGCATGTGTGTATGCCTGTGCATAAACACGCACATGCATGTTTATGCCCGCCAGAGATCAATAGCAGGTATTTTTCCCAATTGCTCTCTAACTCAATCGTTTAGACAGGATCTCTCACTGAGTCAGAAGCTTGCTGGTTAGCAAGGCTCCTCTATCTCTCATTCCCCAGTAGCTTGGGAGAACAGCTGCTCATTCCTGCACCTTGCTTTTAAATGCAGGTTCTGGAGGACAAAACTGGTCCAGTGCAGGAAACACTTTGCTGACTGAGCCATCTCTCCAGCCCTTCCATCATTTTTAAAATTAGGGAAGATTTACAATGTAGTTTGGGTTTCTGGCCTCTTTTGGAAATTCAGAACATTAGTTGGTAGTTGTCAACCAACACCTTTTTTCTAACCTGAGGTGGCTATTTACCTGGTCATATCTCTAGCTTGCATTACCTGCCGCACTAGCTCTGGGGTTTGGAACTCTTCAATTATGAAAATTCCTACAAAAATTAGGTACCATATAAGCATCTGTTTTACTCACTATTGAATCGCTCAGTTTGTAAAAAATGTTCAAAGTAACATAAGTATCTGTAAGTTTCTCTGCTAATTGTGTATTAAATCTATTAGATTAAATGTAATTTATAATCTAATCTAATAGATTTAATCTACAATTTAATCTAATAGATTTAATGCACAATCAGAAAAGTGGGTGTACATGCCAATCACACTTTAGTATGTTATTTTTGAAGCAAACAAGATCCAATAGCCAAAACTGAAGGAAATTTGAACTTCTAATGGAAGAAACATGTAACATTATCAAAAACAGCCTAGTAGGCATTCTATGGGTGCCAACAAGTTTATCTTGGGATTTGAGGACAAATAGGAACATTTCTTATAAAACATTTTCAAAATAAACCTCGTGACTTAATCTTTGGCATCTGTCTAGAAGATTTGAAATTATAAGTACACATCCCAGAGATGTTTGTCATTTGAAATTATGAGTACACATCCCAGAGATGTTTGTCATTTTTGTTGATTTACACAAACACACACACACACACACACACACACACACACACACGCGTGTATACTTGTCTCTCGCTCTCTTTTTCTCTGGTGCTGAGGACTGAACAGGGCCTCATGCATGCTTGGGAAGTATTCTACTACTGAGGTACATCCATCCCCAGCTATAAGTCTTCGATTCCGAGATAAGCCTGTCTGTGAATCAAGTCATCTTTTTGCCCAAGAAACCTTCTTGGATTCAGTATTTTTGCTTGAGGCTGAAATGATAGAAAACTGAATGATAAGATGTGTTTCACCTTCTTAGCTAATTCTTGGGATGAAGGGCGCTACCACAAATGTGAACGGCTTTGCCTCCTACCTACTGTTCGGGTGATGCACAGTAAGAGAATCAGAGGGCTCCTACTTCCTGGCCCCTCCACAGGAACACCAGCCAAGTAAATGTTTATTGTTATAGTCACTTTAATTTGCTTCTTAATCACCGAATGCTAGTGTGAACAGTTTCACTTTTAACATAAACAAAGCAAATGAACCTCATTAAGTCTGAAAAGCTCTCTTTGAGAGTTTACCTGCAAAATCAGGTGATAAGGCAATGCAATGTCTTGACAGCAAATCCAAACTTCCCTTCCCTTCCCCTTCCTTCTCTCTCTCTCTCTCTCTCTCTCTCTCTCTCTCTCTCTCTCGTTTTTAAACTGCCATATTTGTATTCTTAGGGTACTGGTAACAGGGATTGTATTTGGCAAACTTGGTGAAATATCCACTGGGTTTCAGCTTGCTAAAGACCACAAGCTTAACATTAGATAAGAAGTCACTTTAGTTTGTATTTAGCTCTTCGGGATACCGTTTTCTTTTCCATTGACTTCCATAGTTCAGTGTTAACGACTGCACAGGTGGCATGCTCAGAGATGGGCATGTGAAGGTCAGAAGACAATTTCTGAAAGCCAGTTCTGTGGGTTCCCACCTTCTACTGTTGGTTCATTGGGATTGAACTCAGGTTGTCATGTTTGAGGTGAACACTTCGGTTTATTAAGCCATATTGTTGATCTAGGAGCTATGTTTTCTATAGAAGCAATATATGCTTTTAATAGTGCTATGGTCCTCAAATCTGACCATGCCTCAGCATCACTTGGAAGCCTCCCAGGAACCCAGATTACATGGATTCATCCAGAATTCTTGAAATAGTAGGTCTAGAATGGGTCTGAGTATACCCAGTGGGTTTTGTGGTGCCACTGGTTTGGGAATCATATGCTAAGAATCTATCTATCTATCTATCTATCTATCTATCTATCTATCTATCTATCTATCTATCTATCTTTCTACCAATCATCGGTCTGTCTTTGTTTAGTAACAAATACAAACACAGAACCTCAGTGAAGGCCCTTCCAATGTCTGAAATGATGCTTTTATCTTGGTGCATGGCTTTTGGTATGTGGCTGATGGATTCGAGTTGGGGGTGATCCTCAGTGTTGTCCACGTTATCCTTTGAGATGGAGAGTTTCCCCTGAACCTGCAGTTTGTCGGTTTACTTGGACAGGTTGGCCAGCAAGCCCCAGGAATTGCTCTGTCTCCCTTTTCCCCAGTGCTAGCCCACCTCTGCTTGCAAAGTGTGCTTCATTGGCTGAGCCATCTCACCAACCCCTTGACAGGAGGAACACAAGGGGCTGATGTGTCACAAAGGACAGACTTTCATACTTTTTTCCTCCTGGAAACATGGAGAGTGTTCTTTAATTTTCAAAATATAGCTCAGTGTCTTTTTCCATTTCTCAATATTTAACACTTTGTGAATCACAAAGAAGACAAGAAAAGGAAAGATTTCTAAGTTTTTAATTAACAAAACTCCAGGCTGGGATGTATCTTCATCTGGATGGGATGCATGTCCAGGAAACTGGTTATCCTCTTTTTTATGCACGACTGTACATCCTCTACCTCAGAACCTAGGTTCTGGCTTCTTAGGTATCCACTGCCTCACTAACTGCTCTGGACTTGGGGGAAAGAAAAAATAGATGTATCTATTATCCCATTATTAATGCTGAAGGGTTTCCTTGAAGGCAGCACCTACATTTCTCAGCCACTGCATGTCTCAGCTGGACTCTTCAGCTCAGATCCTCTCTTTGAAATCTCAACAGTAAGTGAGCAAGGCAGATTGAGAAGAAGAAGATGGAATGTACTGAGCTCAGCAGCTGGGTCATGACTACAGTTTTCATAGGTTAGTAACTCTTCATCTCTGACACTACTTCTTCTGATAGCTGTGTTCCACCTTCTATAGTGGAGGCTTAGAGGGGCATGTTGGAAGCTCACAGGTAATTCAATTGCAGAACCCAGGCTCTATCTTGGTTCCCACTCTTCTTTAGCTTTCTTGATTCCTTTTTCTTTTCTATCCTGTGTGTTCTCTACATCAGAGCTTACTTGATGATCATACATTGTAATTTCATGGAAGATACATTTCTTCCTTCCCCACACATCAGGTTTGAACAGAAGCTCAGAAGCTTGTAAATGATGCTTTAGGAACACACACTTGTACACAGACTTGTATACACACACACACACACACACACACACACACACAGAGAGAGAGAGAGAGAGAGAGAGAGAGAGAGAGAGAGAGGCAAGAGAGAGCCAGCCCCTAGCCTCTGGTTCCACCTAACTGCACACTGGCTAGCTTCACTTCTTGTATATCATGATCCCGGAAATGTGAGACAATATGCAGGTCAAGTGTAGTCATTTTTGGAGCCTTGCCGAAGACCGGAAGCTCTCCCACCTGCAGGCCATCACTGGAGCCAGAAGTGGGTTTCTGCAGCCACAGCAGACTATATTGCATCTGACATGGCTGGCATCTCCGGAATCCACCTTTCAAGTTTTCGGCAAACCATTTTCTCACTGTCCTTCACAAAGCTGACATTCTCAGCAGCATGATAGGAAAGATGTCATGTCGGCTGCTCTTCAAGTTCTCGTCACTGTGGTTAGCACCAGTTCTGTCATCTCTACTATCCTCACGGTCTCCCATCTCAAGTCATGTCACAAATAATAATACATCCAGGGTCACATCAATCTCTCTTTCCCATTTCATTTTTTATCAAATCAAAGCTACCAAAACCAGCATTAATCTTTTGGGTTATCAGTTATGTAAACTCTTTCCCCTTACCACGGTGTTTCCAAGCTAAAGATGATTAATTGATATCTCCTGGAGAATTAATTCATTAATTGCATGCACTGGGGCTTGTAGTGTAAAACCATCTTGGTACTTTTGAAATTACCAGAGCAGTACAGCCACATCCTCATTTTGTGTCAGGAAGTGACTGACCTCCCTATTAGCTAAATTGTCACTGTACACCCTGGTAAGCACCCAGATTACTAGCATTTAATTATCCCCAAGGCATGGCTCTATACAGCATGTTGAAATCTGGGTTGCAAAACCTTTCAAAAGTAAGGGGCTTTTTTCCCCAAAATCTCAGGATGAAAAGTTAATTCAAAGCACACAATGATTGATGTGATTTGGCGATTAAGTGCCAAATCCAGGTGTAAAATGAAACATATGAATTCACCAGAAGAGGAGAGAGCGTCTGGTCCACAGCTCTGCATACAACAAGCTTTCAGCCTCCAATCAGTACCAACAAGGGGTAAAACTCCCGCTGAAGAGGGAATGTACTTCATCTCCAAATGCAAATGTCCACATATGCTGGTACAGGCACTGTAAACACGATATAGTCTTTCTCTCCAAATGGAAGCATGCCTGCAGACCGCATTATGGATCCATGAAAATGTCCTTAAACAAGCACGATAACTGAATCTTACTTGCTACTAAATTGTTCCAGCCTAGAAACACGAGCATTTAAAGGGACAGAGCAGGAGAGAGTGTGTAGGCACTCCTTGCAATGCTCCCTAAATAGGACAATTACATCAGATACTCTGATAATTTTTGACTTAAAATATGTTTATAATATCTGGAAACTCTTCATTTTTATAATTTTTAGATGCTACCCCCAAATTTGATTGGATTGTGGAGTGTTTTCCTTTATTTCTTTTGGGCAGTTAATAGATATAAATTCAAGATAGCCTCAAACCACCAGCAGTCTCTAAAAGCAGCCACTCCCGTCCATCCCCCTGCTTGCTCCCGGAATGGCTTCTATAATTCTAGCTTAATTATAATTTATAATTAGGCCCCTCATATCACATAGCCTCTGCTTACTTATGAAAGCCAGCCTCACCCCTTCCCACTCCTTCCCTCCTAGCTCGTGCCCTTTTCTAATTATGCCCTGATGCCCTGGGGCTCAGATATGCTGCTAAAACAAATATATCAAAATGTTTATGTCACAAATGGCAAAACAGGAAGAAAAACAAGTAGTTTCTACACAATTACAAGTGGGCATTGTAGCTTCTTAGGTTGGCTAATAGGGAATTTCAAAAAGAGTATTATTGGAGAGGGCGATATTCCAAGGGGCTCTTTTACGACTTGCTTGCAGCCTGTCTCATCTGAAGTTATGACTCAACAATATCGAAGGTATATTAAGCATGGGAGTGGTGAAGAAGCTTCCCCCACTGAACAGTCACTAGGAATTTAGCTGCTATTAGAATGCCAGTAATAGTAAGGGAGGCTCACATTGGATCTGGGTGTTGGATGAGCAAAGAACTCAACGATGATTGAAGAAATAACACAAGATATAGAAGAGCATGCGTTTCACCAAGAAAAGGACCAGAACTTCATAGGTTCTTCCCTTGGAGGAATAGGAGCAGATTGATGAAGATTGAGAAGCTATGGATTTGGATTTGACATTGGAGACCCTAAGTTAGACTTTGGAGTGGTCACAACAGTAATGTATGTGAGGTTTTGTTGTTGTTGTTGCTTTTTTTTTTTAAAAAATTGCATCACATACATGCTCAAAGTGCGTGACATCTGCCAACAGTTTTGTGCAAGTAGCTTCAGTGACTCCAGGGTAAGGTCACACTGTGGAACTTTAGGTAAGAGCTACCAACTACACAGATTTCTCAAGACTTCATGCTATTCATATGGAAGCAAGCTTCCTTCAGGAGGATAGTGGCATGGTTTAAATGAAGGTGACAGATCCAAAGAAAATTTTTCTTTAGCTGTGGGAGGTGCTTACTTTCTTTTGAAACTTGTTTTTTTTTTTTTTTTTTTTTTTTTTTTTTTTTTTTTTTTTTTTTTTTTTTTTTTTTTTTTTTTTTTTTTTTTTTTTTTTTTTTGTTTGTTTGTTTGTTTTTGTTTTTTTTTTTGAGACAGGGTTTCTCTGTTTAGCCCTGGCTGTCCTGGAACTCACTTTGTAGACCAGGCTGGCCTCGAACTCAGAAATCCGCCTGCCTCTGCCTCCCGAGTGCTGGGATTAAAGGCGTGCGAAACTTGTTTGGAATTTACCCTCTCCCTCTTATGATCACTTCCAGTTAGGTGAGTCTGGTGTTTAGAACATAACGATGCTTCATCCATGCACAAGGCCAATACCTGTACAGAGCTAGATGTAATCCAGTGACATATTCATAAATGTATCATTTCTCTCTGTAACATGAGACCAAGAATACAGATCACTGTTAGACTCTATTCATACCTGTTTGCTACACAAAGCACTGTTTTTAGAGTTCTCTGTAATGCAAATCTATACCTACTTATTGTGATACAGGTTTTTTATTTGGGAGAAGAAATAAAATATACTAAACATAATCATGTGTGTGTGTGTGTGTGTGTGTGTGTGTGTGTGTGTGTATGAAGAGATAGAGACATGGTTGAAAGAAAGAAAAAAATATGTAACTCAGTGCTAGACAAGAATTCACCAGAACAAAATAAAGCAAAGCAAAACAAAATAAAATAACCACCATATGACACTAACTGAATGAGGCAAAGACACCATAAATAAGCCAAGTGATCAGTCCCTGGGAGAGAAGACAGAGACTTCAACGATAGTAGTGGCTTTAATGAATGGCAGAAATGGAAATACCTGAGATAAACTTCAGAGCATTGGTTGAGCCAGGAGTTGATTTGTCACATGCTATGAAAGAAGGGGGAGTTCATGGAATGGCTGCTCACCTTTTGTCTTGGGCAAGCTTGTGGATGATTTAGGGACCCTGCTGGATGAATGGAGAAGAATGAGTTCAAATCTGAACCCACAGGATGCACATGGGCTGTGAAGAAGAACAGAACCATGACTTCGAGCACATCTCCCCAGATGATCTTTGGTCACATTTTCAGAGATGTTTTAGAATTCATGCCCTCTTACATCTGCCTGCAGACTCATTAATCTATGCAGCGAGCTGTGGATTGAGGCATTTGGCATTATGGATTTGTTAATTGCTGATACAATGTATTTTCTATGCGGGCCATATGTGAAAAGCAGCAGTGGCATTCAGGAAAATGTTAAATAATAATGTAAATGAGAAAAATTTCCAATCTCAATAATGAAGGGATCCAAGGCACATTGACGCAACTTGCAATCATCGGAGCTGTTTGATTGCCTTGTCACTGTGGGACAGTGACCAAAGTGATGCTAATCTAAATGTCATCTAGAAAGAATACTAAAAATATTATGGTGAAAATTAAGTACTGCAACCTTAGGAGCTGATTTAAAAATGATAAGATATAGCAATTTACATCTGTGGATTTTGTGATCGCCAAATGCAACCAGCTGAACACGTTCACATTTTCCTTTAGTTTGCTCTCTCTCTCTCTCTTTTGAGAACATGGGCTTAGTTCTTAAGAGTTGGCCCAAACTAATATTCATTCAATTACTCTCAAAGTTTGATATGTATTAGAATCACTTGAGTGCTTTTATTCCTTGTGCTTGATTATCTCATTATCAAACTTTAATGGTTCAGGTAAAAATTCCCCAGAGGGTTTTTGGCTGCAAATGGGGTTCAGGAATTGGAATTATTTTCATTTCCTTGCCACAAGTGGTTCAAACATACAGTAATGAAACAACCAAGACCTTGGCTAGATGTGTTCTGAAGTCAGAATCATGGATGAGAGTATATTAGAAGTGAAGCTTTCTGGATCCATGGAAGAAAAGCTGAATTATTTGAGGGTAGGAACACATGCTCTATATTTTATTAGACTCTTCCATGTGACTCATATGAACCCTAGAGGGTGAAGACTGCTGCTTTTGCAGAGCAACACATAGGTACACCATCGATGTAAAAGAAACAACAACAAATCCAAGGGGGAAAACATATCAGCCCATCATTTGGGAACATTATTTAACACAAGACCCCTCTACCTCAATGCCATTGTCATTTGGGCCTGAGTGTTACTGGGTACTTAATATCACCCCATGCCAATCAGAAATATCTCCAGACCTCACCAAAAGTCTTCTGGAGGGAAACCTCACCATGCTTAATCCCGTCAAATACACAGGAAAGCTCCCATTGGAGCTTTCTTCATATGCTAGTAAATGGGCCACTGTCCAGCGAGAACTGCCTTTCAACAGAAACGACCTGCTCTGCTCTGTGTGGATGATGCCAGGTCGGAAAGCAGCACTCTGGACAGCTTCCACAGTGGCTTCTTGATCCTGACTGGAAGTTTCTGTTTTCTTGCAGGTGGATATGGACAGCAGAGCAAAACACAAGCAAGAACTCTGCCTCACCATCAGCCTTATTTAGTGCCAGGAGGGAGGAGAGTTACTAGGTGGTTCTGGGGTTTCCCTTCATGCTCACTATAGCTCTGCCTATCATGAGGGACAGCTTGCTTCATTCTCTAATGAGCAAAAGTTCCCAGGTGCACTTGAAGCTTCCATAAGTTCACTGCATACACCAGGCTTAGAAATGGCCAGTAGATAAATGAACATTGAAGCATACAGGATCCTTGCCTAGGACCATCTAATTGGACAAGTTTGTCCAGAATTGCAGGCAAAGAGAGAGAGAAGAATATAAGAAGAGACGGAAAATAGTGAATAAATGAAGTCTAAGGGGGAAGGCACCAATTTTCCAGTGAAAGAAGAGAGCATTGCTGAAGGTCAACACAGGATAAGGTAGACAGAAGCTTAGAACTTCATGCCTTGAAGATGATCTCATTGTTTTTCTACTAATAGCCATTGGTTTAGTGATGGGCTTACTTTGTGCATTATCATAACTCACTATTTCAGCTGGGTTTCTTCTAAACAGATGTGTGGAAATTAGGAAGATTGGCTTAAGAAATTAGATCCATAATAAATGTATGGGCCTATCTTATCTAACATCAGTTAACCCATCTTATTTGCCTCTTGAACATTAGTTTAAAATTACCAAGCATACTTTGTTTATTACAAATGACTTGTAAGGCATCAGACCAATACTAGACATGAAGACAAAACAAAAGAACAAAACACAACAACAACAACAACAACAACAACACTTAAAACAGTCTGACTCACTTCTGTTTGCTTATTGCTAGGTCAGTCTTTCCAATACAAACACCAAACACCTGACTCAAACTTAGTCCCAATGAACATTTCTCCATTTTTAAGATCTTTTATGAAAAACTGCATGTTTGGAAACCTTTAAAGGATTCAGATTTAGGGGATTCATAAAGCTGTTGTTTGCAGCCATGGACATGGTAGCATGCATGCAGGGACAGGTCAAAGGGGCTGAAAACAAAAGCTAACACACACGGCTTCTTACCTTTTTTGCTCTTGACTTGGGTGAGGTTTGAACTCTTTTCTTTTTTTTGATTCTCTTCGTGAATCTTTTTTAATCTCTGGTTCAGGAGAAGGTGGGGATTTGCCCCCTGGAAAGTCTGTGTTTGATAGCAGCCCACTAAGGTACACATGCATTTGTTGACTTTGGAGAGGGTGTGGTGGCAGGAGGCATGCATAGAGGGTGGCCAACCATAGGAGAACCAAGAGTACACACATGCGCCAACAAAAAGAAAGAAAAAGAAGGATGCATCAAAAAGCAAAGGCAAATGCATTCAAGCTAAAGTAATAAGCAAAAAAAAAAAGATGCAAAATGCATAAGGAAAATCAAAACTGAAAAGGAAATAAGAAATCCCAAACTGTTCCCACGACAAGATGTATAAACCTAACTGTGAATCAAGTGGCAGTCTTACAATATGAAACCCAGACAATGTGTATCATAATTCATGATGATGTTTACCAGGGAGTTTACAAAAACATTTCATTATTTTATAACACTTTCTTATTCAGTAACATATGTAGAATACAGTGAGACAACCCAGAGAATATAATGCAACTTTCTCTCTCTCTCTCTCTCTCTCTCTCTCTCTCTCTCTCCCTCTCTCTCCCTCTCTAAAAAATTCAATCCAAGAGGCTGTAACAGATAGTCATCAAAGTGTACATATTTATAAAAGTCCGAATTAGGCATGCTTCAACCCAGGTATCAGAGTCTTTATGAGTATCTTTTATGCAAATAAAAGGTCATGTGTTGGACTATGGAGCCATAACAATAGGAGATGAAAATAATTTTATTTTCTGAATAAGAAATATCCAAAGCTACAGTGTTATTACTTCCTAGCTATAAATGATGGAGTCTCATTTCATAAAAGTCTATCAGTACTAGAGACAGGAAAAGCACAGAACAAATTCCATAGATATTCCAGGACCATGTGGCTTGCAAAGATGAGGAAGGCTGACACAAGCCTGGCTTCAAAGCCAGGTAGTCTGGACTGGCTTCTTCCCTGACGTGGATTTCTCCTGAGTGACAACTTGCTCATCTGAGGCTTGTTTTCCAAAGCCACCCAGCTGTATTCTGCTGCCTCCCCTGGCTGTTGGCAGGGGTGCTTTGGAATATTGTAGACTTATCTTTATACTAACGTGTGGCTACATACATTGAGATGGTAAGCTGG
>LR749933.1:709621-779621 GCA_902729485.2 Mus minutoides | reverse complement strand
GAAAGCAGATCGGATCTTTGCTGATAGCAGTCTAGCTAGGTTTTTGAGTTCGTAATAGATTCTGCCATTCCAGCGGTTGTGTTTAGAGTAATTTCTCTGTGCTTATTGGAATTATCTGGGGGAAAGGCTGATAACGGTTTTCAGCAGAGTGACAATATTTGTGTCATCCCCTTCCAAATTCTCATTGCCAATTTGGTGTCACAAAAAGTTTGATTCCCAACCCTCCAAAATTAAAAGTTTTTTTTTTTTTAATTTAAATTTAAGATTTTCGTTGAAACTGGGAGAATAAGTTTAATGTGGGTTTAGTGTTGGATAGGCAAGAACTTTGCCTGTGGGGCGCATACTCCATTAGTAAACAGAAACTACCCTGTGAGGGCTGCGGTCTGCCAGTTATTGTGAGTTAATAGTCTCCATGTATTCACACTTTTACTTACAGGGTGAAGGCTGTAGGCAAAACCTCCTAAGGGCTAACTAATTAATCTCAACATGTGTAACTAAAATAATCTATCCTTAGCTGGCAAAATAACTCAGAGAATTCAGCTCAAGTGCCACCAAGAAAAATCCTCAAAAGGTAGGAACAGAAGTCTTTTTTTCAAGGATAAAGAGATCTGCTCAGTTGACCGAGTCATTTCCTCTCTGGATATCCAACTACGATAAGGTAGAATCTCAGAGGGAATAAAGCAAGGTTTTATTCATCTCGTCGAATGCAACGTTTTACTGGGATGCAGGGAGCTGCCAGGAGCCAGCGGAGCAATCAGGGCAAAGGAAACGATTTCTGACTTGAAAGGGTGTTTGAATAATATTTTCTTCAGTGGCCTCTGTCCCGGGAAGTTGTTTTTTTTTCTTTCTCTCCCTTACTTAGGGTATTGCTGTGAGCTTGTTTTTTCGTAGCTGTGGGACTTTAACACTATGAGTTTTCAGTGACTTCGGCTATCGTTCGAAGAAAACTGTGCAGCTTGTCAGCTTCTACACTTTTTCAAATCTTTGGCATTTTGCATAGGAGTAGTGAGTGGCCAGTGTTTGATTATGATGTGTTGTTTATGCCCAAGACATACAAAACCATTGTCTCCAGAAGGCAAGTGGGAGAATAGTATTTTAACAGACCAATTGTCCATTAAAATGATAAAGCAAAGGCTTTGGGAAGTGATACTACCTATGCAGAAATTCTGTTAGAGGATCTATAAGAGGATCTATAAGCTTGCCATGGTAGCTGTCTCAGACTCATCCTTGGGGAAGTGTTTTGAAATCGAGCTTGCTGCATGACCTTGGCTTTCCTTCGCTTTGCTTGCTAAGCTCGGGATCCTTGGGACCGTGAAGTCTGCAGGGAAAGCTGGCTCTTTCTGGATGCTGATGTGCTACTTGTAGCCCAAGGCAAGGAAGTATCTACTACTTTCTCCTACTCAGGATCCCTGCCAGTAGAAAGACCCTTACAACAATTGGGCCACCCTCCTCTATCTACTGTCACAGATACTACTCTCAGCATCTATACTGTGACTTCCAGGTCGATTAATTCAGGAGGAAGTGAACATGGGAAGTGCTTGAATTGCTCACCCTGTTACTTCCTCATGGAGAGCCACACCCACCCCCTGCCTCTCAATTTTAATGATGTATCAGGCAGCTTGGCTAGCTTCAGAGTCTTGGTCTTGGATTATTCAGAAGAAGCTGTGAGCTGACAAATTGGCCAGGGCCTTACTTTGCCAATTTGGCTCAGCTAACTTATTGCTCTTCAATTATGATAGGACAATCCCGGTCAGTTAGCTTGGAGAGAAGGGGGCTCTTTTAAGCATGGCATGGATTTCAAATGTTGTATTTCTTAGTTGTTGGAGCCCCTAGAATACTTTGATGTTGACCTGTTTTGCTTTTCTGGCCCCCCAGGAAATGGTCTGAAGAGACAATTTGGCCCTCTAGGGAGATCTGGACAGAGCCAGCCTCCCCGTCCCTAAGCTGTCACAGGGCCTCTATGAATCTAGCTGGCTGTGCTGATTGCTGATGCTGGCCGAGAGTACATCTAGAGATAGCTTCCTTCTCTACTGACAGTCTGAAACTGGCTTATGGAAAAATATAAAGTCAGACGTTTTCTCTTTGCAACAATAACCATAAAAATAAAACATCTTTTCCCTCCTTCATGTCTCTTCTTCTGTCTACATGAAGAATGATCCAGAACTGGGATTTATGTGGCTTGGAGTTGAGCTTGACATTTAGTGTGTGTGTGTGTGTGTGTGTGTGTGTGTGTGTGTGTGTGTGTGTGTGTGTGTGTGTATGTGTGTGTGTGCACATGTGTACATGTGAAGGTAGGAGGTTAACATTGATTATCTTCCTAAATGGTTTCCAACCTTACTTGTTTTGACATTATAAACTGTTAAAATGATGGCATGGGTTTCATGCATCATACTTTTCAGTTGTTTTAGTCTCTTGAATACTTTGTGGTTGATCTGTTTTGCTTTTTTGGCCACTCGGAAAATGGTCTGAAGAGAAAGTTTGGTCCTCTGGGAGACCTGGACATAGACAGCCAGACACTGACAAGGTCTCTCACTAAAGCCAAAGCTCATTGAGTCATCAAGACTACCTAGCCAGCATGCCTGCCGCAGGCCTCTTGCTATCACTACCTTCAGGGTACTGGATGTGACTAGCTTCTCTGTGGGTCCTGGGGATCTGAACTCAGGTCCTTGTGCTTGCACAGACAGTATTTTACTGATTAAGCCATCCTCCCAGCATCTGGCCTCCATTTTTAAATAGTCATGTGCTGGTGGGATTGTTTATCTCTAAGCCTCAGTTTCCACATGTGACAGATGAGTTGGCATTTCTCTTTCTTTTCTGCTATCTTGGACTACAGTTTAGTGATCTTTCAAATCCTTGTATACCTGCACATAAGGGATGGTGCGTAATGGAGTGAGCTCTAGTAAGTAAGATAACATTATCATCTACTCAGAAGTAAGCTCATTATCTTAATTGTTCTTATAACTCAAGATTGTGTATACTGGGCCTGATTCTTGGGACTAGTTTGAATAGCTTCCCCAAGCTTATACTAGAAAAACAAAACAAAACAAACAAAACAAAACAAAACAAAAAAGGAGCTGGGAATGCTAACTTGAAGTATCAACTCAAAACATCTGAGTTTTAAGGAGGGATTCTAGGATTTTTCTGTCTTCTGCTATACTCCAAGTATCCAGCAAAGAACCCAGAACACAGAGAGTACTTGGTACAGACTTGTTAAAAAACTAAGTTTATTTCATCAAAGTAAATAAACCCATGTTTTCATGAAGTGTTTTCTATTTATTCTAAAATTACATCTATTGAATAATTTATTGTGTCTTGTATGTTTTCATCTATGTGCTCTGTGCACACGTGTAAATTCCCACCATGGCCAGCATATTGAATTTAAAAGCCAACTCTTGGGTCTTTCCTTCTATCATATGGGTTCTGGGGATCAAACCAAGGTTGTTAGGCTTAACAACAATCAGCTCTATACACTGAGCCATCTCTCAGGCTCAGTGTCTGCTAGTTTTTGATCTTAGGAATACTCTTAGAGTGAGCTCATGGTTTATCTGTTAGTTAGAAGAGCAGAGAGTTCATCAGGGTGCTAGGATGGAATTTATAATAACTGGAATACCAGTTGTGTGGTATGAATTATAGTCAAATGTTTAAAGTTCCATTGATTCATTGTCTTCAGTATTTACAGACCCTGTCATAGAACTATTGACTGAATGTAATAACTGGCCAGAAAGGAATCTGCCATATAAACACTCAGTAGTTGTCTAGGAGTAAATGGGCAGATTTCATATGCCTACAAAGCCATACGTGAGCCAAAGATGCCTCTGTATTTATAGCTAATGCACCATATCTTCCTGCTTGCTTATATTATTTTAGGAAGCTATCAGCCCATCCCTGTCTCTCCACTTCATAATTCTTCCCTGTTCCTACATTACCAATTCCTATATTTGACCTGGCTTTTCAAGGCTATGTTCTAATTTCTCTGGTGTCAGAATATACACAGCAGAATTTCTGAGCAGGTAATGTGCTCCTTGAAAGCATTCCCTGATCTGCTATTTCCTTGTTAGCCTCTGCAGGAACCAGATCCTTAGCAGGTGGCTATCAACTGAACGAATGACTCTGACACCTCCATCCTAGGCAGGTCCCCATGAGCTTTATTAAGGAGACACACACATGGGGATTCAGATGGTATCTCACAAATCCAAAAGTGGGAACATGTGGTCTTAGGGAAAAATCTTATAGAAGGAGACAGAATTCTAGGTGCAGGTGTCTTTGGATACCATTCAGATTGTCTGCTTGTGTCTCCATACATGTCTAGGACCATATGCATTACATATGTTGTCTATTTTAAAATAAAACACTGCAGTGGTCCAGCTGTTGTAAATTCTGTTTCAAAGAACTTGTGGGTGCTTCCCAAGCAACACCATATAATCATTCTTACACTGTCCCAGTCTGTTCTCTTACAGCACTGAACACGAGAAACAAATGTGCTTTGCAACTCCCTTTCCCTTTGTGCAAACAACGAGAACTGGTAGATTAAAGAAAACAAAAACTCCAATGTGGACATCACCAGAGGAAAACAGCCCAGAGTGAAAGTTCTAGAGAGTCGCTTCCTGAACTCAGGACTCTGGGGTCACTTCTCCTGCATGTGTCAGAGAATGAAAATGAATTCCAATGTTAGGTTGAGCAAACTAGCATCAGGAGGACAATGAACCTTTATGAAACCCCAGTGCTGTTTGGAACCCTGCTTGCTTTGGTTGATACATTTTTTTTAAAGATTCATTTATTATTATATCTAAGTACACTGTAGCTGTCTTCAAATGCACCAGAAGAGGGCGTCAGCTCTCATTACAGATGGTTGTGAGCCACTATGTGGTTGCTGGGATTTGAACTCAGGACCTTCGGAAGAGCAGTCGGTGCTCTTAACCACTGAGCCATCTTTCTAGCCCACTGGTTGATACATTTTAACCACCTTTGTTGCTGTGATTATTAATGTCAAATAATTTAAAGATACCTCGGATTTAGTGGATTTTGAGTATTAACTTCAACCTTTCCCAGACTTGGCTTCAGGAAGTTCTCTCCAGGTCCTCATTAGTCTGTGAGGGTTTGTAGTGTACTGAAAGTGGGCTATGTAGTTTTGTAGGCTATATGTCTAGGGTGGAATCCACACCTTTCAAATGATGCTTGGTTGTCTGACCTGTGAGGTTTAATTGTGTAAGGGTGTCTAAAGTTTTTTGAGGTATGGGATAGAGATGGCCTCAAGGCATACTTTAATGAATAAAGTTAAGAATGGCATTTCTACCACATTAAGAATCTTAAATCTTATCATTGGTGCTCATACACAGAGATAATAAGCGGATATATAGTCATCAGATAAATAGTCATCAAAAATTTACCTGAGCTTGGCTAGAAACAACTGTGGTTTGACATTAAAGGAATTTAAAAAAAATACTGTTTTCTACAGTGCTATCATTTTATGGAATTTATATCCTCATTTAATCTCTTTTATTGAAATTCATGTGACGAGTGCCCAAGAGACTACCTGACATTTATGTCGCTCCTTAGGTGGTTATGATATCTGGGATCAGTTCAAGGTTGATAATGTCTTTTTTTTTTTTAAGCTGATATGACTAGAAAATTATGTAATAGTTTTTCATAATACCTTCTATTATTAGAAAGCATATTATATGGTTTTATTTTTGAAAGCTATATTTTAGGTACATTTAGAGTATATACCAACTACATATACTTTGCTTGAATGGATAAAGTAGTTTTTAAATTTCTAATTTTTTAATTCCTCCTCCCACTATTATCACAACAGCTTAGGGATTTAAAAAAAAGGTAAATAAATATCTTTCTTTTGTAATGTTATGCTTTGGAACTTTATGTGAAAATGAGAAAGAATTATGCTGCTGAGCATAATTCTGATAGCTTACTAATAAATGGTCTAAGAGGGCTCTTTTATCTCAGTGTCTCATTCTGTGACAAACTAACTGTAGCTGTTTTATTTCTGAAATTTGGAGCACACACCGGACGCTTGTTGCTCTTGATAGGCGCTGGAGGCAAGTGAGTAGCTAATGTAACTTGAAAGTCATCTGTGAACTCAAACTGTAAATTAAAAGGTGACTTTGTGCCTTTCTTATATGGCAAATGTGTGCATGTCATATCTGCTTGACAGTGCGGGAGTGAATGTATGCTCTGGACAGTAACGAACAATGACAGTCGTCAGCCTCATCAGAAGACATGACATCAAGAACTGACAATGACTGGTGGCAGCCGGCTGTTTACACATCTTTCTAGAAGTGCTTTCTTGTTATAGTCAAGGACTGAGGGAATGTTGTGCCCTGCCTGAGCTGTGCACAGTACGAGACTGGCTCTCCCATGCCTGCCGCCCTGAGGTACAGTGTAGACCTCTTGCCTGGGAATGGCTTCACTTCTTGGTGTCTCTGACTAGAAGCACTCCATTGTGAATGGCTGGGAGAAGATGGCATCTTTGGAGGCCAAGGGTCACATGACATTTGAAAACCACCACAGCAAAACGCCCAAAAGGGCAAACATGAACATTATTTCAGGGCTGACTTCCTCTAGTTCTTTGAAAGACAGTAGCTTTGAGTAAAAATCATATTACAACAAAGATTATTGTTTTGTCAATAATCCAAAGCCAAAATAATAAATGTTTTGTAATTTTCCCTATTGCAATTACTACATTTTCAATGAATTGTCCTCTTATAATTATTTAATTTTAATTAATTATATATTTCTTCCTATTATATAGGATTTATATTTATTTATACAGTGATAAATGTTCTATAGCTAATTAATAATGTATCTTACTGACATGATAATACTCAAGTGATTAGGTAACAATCTGTTAAACATTAGTCAATAAGAATGAATCTTCATTTAATTTATTTTCTTTAGATTGGATTGTGATGTTTTGAAATATTTGGACCTCACTTACTATAGAGTCCTTTTAAAAGCCATTTAGTCTTAATAATAAGAGTAAGCTTTATAGTGTGGTGGTGGGGGTCATACAAATTCCGTGGCTGTTGGGATAATTTTTTGGTATTGCATCCCTGCAATGTAGCAATTGCAAGTTGACAATCGAAGATATAGCAAAAATAAAACTATAAGAAATAAGGCAAATGACTATTAGGAAATCTACGAGGACAGCAATGCATGTGACAATACATGTCAATTCACTCAGAACAGAACCAGTCAGCCCTCTAGTCATCCGTCCTCTCATTCAGAAACCAAAGCAGAAGAAAGTCCTACATTCCCACTGACTTCTCCCCTATAGGAAGCTGCTAAGATGCCTCATCAGATATTCAAAAGAAGGAAAAGTCAAGTTAAGTATCTTCTGGAGTGGTGGAAAACATCAGTCTGCTAGCCAGGGGTACATGTATGCAAAATAAAAGAGAAAGAAAGGGAGAAAAAGCAAATTAAAATAAAACAACCAAACAAAAAAAAAAGTAAGAAAAGGCTACTGTTAAATGATCAGGAGGAATGGTATGACCTACAGTTTTCTAAATTAGCATTCAGATAACTCAAATACATATTTGCCTGCTCTCTTGACCAAATTGTCTAGCTCTCTCTAATGTTACGTCTTCTCGCAAAACACACTTCATGTAGACAGCTTGATCCTATATGAATAAGGAAATTGTAAACTCTCTTTGGTTAAAAGTAGAATAGAGAAAACTTTTCCTAAAGTTTTAAAGTATTGATTTTCTGTTTCTTAGAGGTTTATATTTAGAAAATTTAATAGAAATACAAATGAAGTTGACCAAGTTATTGTTGTCATTGTTCCTGGGGGGAGGAACAGAATGGTGGAGAGCTCGAAATCCTCCTCGGTACTGTGAGATCCTGGACCAAAACCCTTTGTGAATAGAGTATATGGACTCATTCATGTCTTAACTTGCCATTGTTGTGGACAGACTATGTTTTAAAGCCCTGCTTTCAAAATCAATCCTCAATGGGTTTTATTTGAGGATGTACCCGTAAGCCAAGTGGAATACGTTCTCTAAGGCTCAAATAATTTATCAATTGTAGCTTTTGATTTCAAATATTGCTCAGTTGAGATCAGTGGATTTCCTACCTCATCTTTCTATCTGCTGCTGTATCCATGGTTACACCATTCATAGCTGACCATTCTAATCTTTTGAATGGGGCAGGGGGACCAACAACAACAACAACAACAACGCATCACTGTGTCAAAGTGCGGAATGATCTGTTTTCAGGCATTGAGCAGTCAGGTAACTGTGGATTCCATGAGACAGTGGCACTGCTGGCCATTTTGTTGTGATATTAATCAATATTCTTAGAATGAAAAACATCAGAAGTTCCTGGTTGGCTTTACTCAAAAGTTCATTTGATGCCAATATGAAAGCCAAGGAGAGGAGGCAATTATGCACACATGACATGCATCCTAGCTCCAGTATAGAAGCTTACGTTTCAAACCTAAGGTCAGGAAAATAACACGAGAGTTGTACTACAGAGTCTAGACATGAGGGAGATTGAAGAGGAGAGAGGAAGCACATTGCAGGTGTCAGATAATCGAGTCAGATTATCTGAGCTGTGCTAGCTATGGGGGAGCACTTACCCTTCAGTCCAGCTAGAAGTTAGCAGGGTAAGAAGGAACAAACCAGAATAACATAAAGACTAGCAACAAGGCTCAGGAAAGCAGACAGGAGTTTCTAACCTAACAGCTACAGTTCTTGGGTTTGAGCAAAGATTGAACGAGAAAACTTAAAATGAAACAAAACGACAACAACAACAACAAAAATCAACCTCCCCCAAACCAGCAATACTCAAAACCCCCCTAACTGTTGAAGATTATCTCAGTGGTGATAAAATTAGAGCAGTTCTCAGCAACATCCAACTCTGGCGTGCATGAGGTAGTTAACAGTTGTTAGTTGAGAAATAGACAATAAAACAAGTAAATGCAAGCACTATATGCAGCAATCATTGACCAAATGGCAAAGCTTAACATACCTTCTTTTCCCACCCCACACCAAATGAGCACGATATTATTTCTCTGTAGGATTTCTCTAGTACTCACAGACAGGGATAAGATGTCAGTGAGTAGCCACTCTGCACACTGAACTGTGGCAATACTCAATTCCAAATTTGGACATATTCAAAGTGTGCAATATTGGCCTTAGAAATTGGAGAATTACAAGTATTTGTTCAAAATTGTGGAACTAGATACCAACTTATAAAAAAAAATAACCAAAATGGAAAAATTAAACCAACAGCACACATACAAATAAAAACCAGAGAAGAACAAAAGGTTTGCAAGGCTGATGGAACCCTCCCCAGACCTCCTCAGTCACAAACAAATGAATAGCAGGATCTATTTTCCCAGTTTTTTTTCAATTCCACATAAATACTCCACTCCATTCTTCCTTAAACATGTCTTTTCATTTTGAAATTAAACTTTTGAAATCGAAAAAAAAAAAAGCCAACTTCCCACCAAAAGTCAGTTAAACTGAATTTGGAAACATCCCAAAACACAGATACCCTCAACTCTCCCAAACTGCAAAATGTCCAGTTCTCAGGATTCCTCAGAACCGACAGTGACAGGACAAGATTGGAGTATTTCTTATTTTTTCCCCCCTGTCCCCAAAACATTCCTATGTGGATTCCTTTTTCTATGTAGCTTCTGTCAGCTGTGTACATGCTAATGCAGCAATTACCAAGTGAAGTCATGGAAAGGTCATTATGACCATCCCCTGGCAAGAATGGTAAGTGCTTTGAACAAATACTCAGAACCAAGATTTAATTAGGTGTGTGCACAGTCGAGTATGTAGCAATGACCCTGACCTTTTGGAACTTAAGGGAACCTTTTTAAAATGCAATACTTGATTTTCTTTTTCTTTCTCTCCTTTTTAAATCTTTTCTTCCTTTCCCTTTTTGTTTCTAGCTCGAAAAAAATCTGTGCTTTCGTTAGTTCTTGTGATGGTAAGTGAATGTCCAAAGTTTGCTTTTTAGAACTTCACTGGGATTGATACTTCCTTTCCCTGCTTTGGTGCCTTGGTGACAACCATAGTTCAGTTTGCCCTGTAAAGAGGAGTTTCTGGGATATGGGACTTGGTTTCTACAAGAAAGGAACCCTCAGGAAAATAAGGGTGGGTTTCCCATATAGAATGCTTGACCTGTTTGACAGTGTTGGCTTAAGGCAGTATAGGCAGTTGTGACTGTGACAGTGCTATAGCACTTTCCACTAAGACCTATGAGCCCCCTCTCAAGGCCATATTTTTCTGTGTGCTTGCCAGACATAATTGCCTTGTTATACCACTGAGTGCAGAGCCCTGGTTTCCTTTTCTGGTCCTTTCTGTGGGTTTCTTTATCCTTAACCATCAATGTTCAGGGTCTGGAGGAGCTGTTTACATCTTCTCTCTGGCATCCTCTGCTGGTTTCTAAGTTTGGGGAACAGAAGTATCCTGGTGGTTCTGTGGTTGCAATAAACAGTCTAAAGCACTGTGGGGGGTCTGCTTCAGATGAAACAGAGCAACAGTGGGAACATGGAGATCAGTATTACTGGGTTGCTTTAATCATGGGAACATGATGCACATCTGGGAAGACGGCACTGCACAATTAAATGAGTGCCATTCACATTATTATCTGTGAGAAAGGAGCCTCCTGTAGTGGGTAATTGGAATGGCTGGATGTGGCAGCCTTGTTCTTTGAGAACCAGGTAGCTATGAAGGCACCTCACACTCTCTGAAGTTCCTTCCCTTCCAGGCAGAGTTTAAGGGGTCACTAGAGAAGGTGAACTACCCAAGGTTCTGATAATTTTATAGCACATGCTATCACATTTGCTTTGTGATATAGTCAACATAGCTTGTATAATATACAAGATGACCGTAGCCTCCAATTCTACCTTCTAGGATTTTGCTGCATGACCCATCCAAGATAATTCAAATAGGGTTGTTATATGTCTGAGTCACTGAGTGTTCAGTTGAATGAAATAAATCCTGTCTATATGAGGAACTCTCTACCTTTGGCCTTCATGTATTTCCGTGAAAGGCTATCCCTCTTCAACAGCTCCTATCACGGGTCTTCTAAATTCCTTTGTGGGGGTGATGCTAGAATCTGAGGACATGCTCTATCGCTGAGGGGTGCTCCCACCATTTCTCCACTCAGCTTTACCCCTAGTTGTCCTTTCTCTGTCCTCTATTAGTGAAGAAATGTAGGGACAAGCACAAGTCAAGCAGCCATTTCTTACTGTGGGTAGATGGCAGAAGAGACATGAGATGCAAAGTGAAATGATTTGGGGAGAATAGAAGACCATTTGGAAAGAAAAGAATTTTCCAAATATCACTTGAAATAGACCTTTCATGAAGTTGATTTGAATGGTGATTATAATTAGGATTTTTTTTAATACAAAGAGAATGCAGGAAAGTATAGTGGGCAGTGTCTTTTCCAGATGTGCTAACCATGGGCTGTCAGGAAGTGATGGGGGGGGGCGGAGGACCTGTCACACAGATGCTCTTTATTTAGAAATTAAATAAATATTGGATATCCTATGTCAGTCAAGGGTAGTCACTGCAGGGCTGTTCACTCAACTCTAGTTCCAGCCTCATGTGTTCTGTTTTCTTTCATAGTTTTCTGTATGGAGTTGTATGTCAGGTTCAACCAAAGAACACATCTTCCTTTAAGAAATCATGGGTATGGAACTGGGGGTTTGCCTTCCCCTAAAAAAAAACCCATACCTTTGTCAGATGGAAATATATACAGCAGTGGGACTCATTGAAAACTGAACTTCCCTCTATAGTTTCTATAGCTATAAAATCACTACATATACACTTGGGTTTGGCTCTGTGAGCAGGTGTCCCAGCGAAGTGCAGCCTCTGCTTTGAACTCTCTGTTCTTGCAGAGACCTCTTCTCTCATATCCATGCCTTCTAGATCTGGGAGTCATAGCCTTAGCATTTGGACTTAAGGTCTGAGAAGCCTTCCTTGCTGTCTATTTACCTAATACCCTCTTGATCTAACACCAGCCTGTTACATTTGTCCTATTTGTCAGTGTGTGAAATGATTGGCTTTGGGGGAGGCTGATTTGGGGGTAACCTGACTGTTCAATGGGATGCAGAAGCCATAAGAGCAAGAGAGTCTCGTGTGACTTCCTCATTAATATGTCTCCTTGCTAGACAAGTGCTCAGTGACCTATACTGAAAGAGAGAACCTCATACTAAAATAAGAGACCACCATGGCAGTTCCGTGGATGGATACACACTTTAGTTATCCGTAGACAAAGCTGAAGATCTCTGTGCAGAGGAAACAATGAATCTGCAGATCTCTTAGTTTATTTTTTTTTCTAAAAATAGAAATATAGCTTTGGCTTTCACTGTATCCTGAGTTTTTAGAAGTTTTGGGAGATCTGTGGTAATTCAAAGAGTATGGAGACACAGAGGCAGAGGGAAACTGCAGACGAACTGGGACTGCTTTCGGGTCTCTGGTATCTCTGCTCAGAATGTGATTTTAGGTATCATGGGCTTTTTTCCCCACTGCATGTGATAATGTCATCATTTATTTTTAAATGATTCTAAATTGCAGATTTAAGTTTATTTCAAATCATCCCTATTTTTAAATTCCTTTTAATAGGAGGAGACGAAGCACCGATATACGGAATCTACTATATTTCAGGGACTCAAACAAATACGCATTTGGCTGCGAATTCCAAACTCTCAGCAAAATCAAAAGATAGACATAGATATAAAGTATACACTCCTTTGTTTAGTCCTTGGTAGAGAATCTCAAGTATTGCACTTTAAAATTATGTTCATCTAAGATTTTGCCCCAAGTTTCACCCTGCATTAGCTACATGCCCCTAGCAAATCTCATTTTCGAATTCTACATATCAATACAACTAATTTTTCTCATTCAGCTTTGGAAGACTTTACAGAACTATTTTATAGAAAGAGTACTTACAAAATTGTGATATGGGGGCATCCAGCTGAGGCACATTTCCGCCCTTGGCGTTGAGCTTCTGCACCTGGGTAGGGGGCACAGGTTTGTGCGACTGGCCAGTGGCCCTGTACATAGCTTGGACCCACAAAATTCGATCTTGTTCATCATCACTTGCAAATATCACCGTGTCTCCTTCTTTGACTGCGTTGAAGAAGGCTCGGCCACCCTCCAAACCTGCAAGAAAATAAAGCCCACCATCTAAGCTGAGCTGTGAGACCATCGTCAGGGAGCACTCCCAAGAAAGCAATTCCTACTGCTTTTCCTTGGGCCAAAATGGGGAGGAGCAATTTATGACTTCTGGATGAGGCAGCTGTAAACTACTTGGCCACTGAGTGGGGCCAGGTATTTAAGAAACATTTTAAGGCTGGCTCATATCTCTTTCTTTGTCTTGCTAGTGACAATATGCCAAAAGTCACATTAAACATCTACTTATAAACACAGTTCTTTCCGAAATCATCATTATCACCACCAGCCTCATCATTATCACCAGTACTACCACCAGCAGCGTTACCACCACCATCACAACCATCACCACCACTGTCACAAAATCCACTTCTCTTGGCCCCTTCTCCCTTCAGCTGCTCGTCTGTGGTTCCTCTCTTTACAGTGAAAAGAACATATGTACTGAGGCTTCTCCATCCCTTCTGCATATGCAGCACACCTAGGCATTTGATCACATGCAGTTTCTGATCCCACATGTCTGCGGTGAAGCCTGAGATCCAGAGCTTCCAACAAGCTCTCAGAGGATGCTGATGCTATAGGTCAGAGAATCATCTCTGAGCAGCAAGGAGCTCTCTTTGTTTGACCATATAGCCTCTAATCCAGCTGCTGTCTGCCTAAAATCTTTGATGTCAAGGCCATCAATGTTATTAACCTTGCCAAATCCAGTGTTCAATGTGAAATCCTAACTCTGCTCACTGTATCACATGATCATCAGCAATCCTCACTCTTTTCTGGTTAAAATTTTCTCTTTCAAGAAACGTGATGCCCCACTTACCTTCCAGCACGGGGTGGCTGCTCCGCTTGGTTTACTGTCTACTTTTCCTCTTCCTCCTCCTGACCTTTTAAACATAGAAGCTCCTGGGGTTCTGTTTTTCACTCCTGTATTTATAGTTCCTGATGATAACTTTTATGTGTTAAGAATGTGTTGAGAGGTACTTCACATTTCCCTCAGCACACTGGAGTCCCTCCTTCAACTCCATACCTAGACTAGTGGGGTTCTCTGGACTTGTGTACTTGGATGGACATCTCAAACATGTCACACCCAATGTTGACATCCTGGGTTTTGTCTCAACCTCTTGCCACCTTAGGAGATCTGAACCCATCCAGCTAGAAAGTGCCATCTGCAATCTTGGAACTAGTTTAGAATCTTTCATTAATTTCTCCTATGGGTGTTGGTGCCATGGATTACCAGATCAGGGATCCTTCTTCTGCCACTGGTTTTGGCTCCTGAATCTGGCTATAATTACCTTGTGCAATCTCCTATCTCAACCAAGAATGTCCACTCTCGTGTTCTCCTGCCAGTTCTCAGTACTGAACCCAGACAATGCCTAATCTGCTGTTTTTCTGCTTAGCTCACCGAGGCCCCATCCTATTGAAACGAGACCCCAGGTTCTGTCAAGGTTTGCAATCCACATCCATTGACTCTCTGCCACCTTCAGTCTCTCCTCTCTTCTCTTGTGTGTACACTTTATATCTGCATGATTCACAGAGGCTCCTTGCAGCTCTTGCAGAGGGATATGACCCTCCCTCTACTTATCTTTAAATGGAAGTTACATTCTTATGAGGTTGTCTTTGACTTTTATCTCTGATAATTATCTCTGATAATCTCTCTTACCTTGACTATTTTTTATATTAGTCTTTTAACAAAAAAATTATTTTGTTTTCATTTGTTTGTTTGTGTGTGTGTGTGTGTGTGTGTGTGCACGTGCACACACACCCACACACCCACACACCCACACCCCCCCCCCCACAGGCTCATGCAGCATGGAAACCAGAAGATGTCAGATCCCCCGGATCTGAGTTGCAGGTGGTATGCTAACCAATGTGTGTGCTGGGAACTAAACTCTGGTTCTCTGCAAGTACAGGAAGTGCTCTTAATTGCTAAGCCATCTCTCCAGCTATCTACTGTTCTTATTAACTTCTACTAAGCTCCGGAGTGGACTTGGCATAATATGGACCAAGGTTTTATCTGACTTAACTTCTTCCATTTCTTTGGTACTTAGCATAACTCAGCACAAAGTAGGTGTTCAAAAGTATTTGTTGAAAAAATGGTCTCAATTTTTCTGAATGTAGCTCTCAAGGTCAGCATTTAGAACAAGGCCAAGTTAGCTCATATCCATCAACATATTCCAAAGCCTGCATTTTCAGTGAGGTGGCATTTCTCTGGCTAGTTATAAAGGTCATACCTTTGTCATATATGTATCATCTCCCCATTAGTTAAGAGCCAAGAGGTGCAGGAATGATTGATTAGCATCTCCAAGCTGCCAGCAAGACCAGTCAGAAGTCTGTCTGCAGCAGAGCAGTGCTAGGTGCCATTGCAATGGTGTGAAGACTTCTACCCTGAGCTCATCATGTTAATCCAGGTATCTCTTTTACAAGTGACTACATATTGTAGAGATATTGCATTGATAATGGTCAGGGAATAGGCTCAATAAGTAGATACTTTCTTTTTATTTTTAAGTCACACACACACACACACACACACACACACACACACACACACACACACCTGTGTGGTCATATGCATATGTGTGCCTGTGAAGACCAGAAGAGACCATCAATTCCCTGCTGCTGGAGTTACAATTGGTTGTGAGCCACTCATATGGGTGCTGTCCCCTCTGCAAGAGCAGCAAGGGCCTTAATTTGAAAAAAAGGATGACATTTTTGTTTTGCTTTGTTTTGTTTTGTTTTGTTTTGGTTTTGGTTTTTCGAGACAGGGTTTCTCTGTATAGCCCTGGCTGTCCTGGAACTCACTTTGTAGACTAGGCTGGCCTTGAACTCAGAAATCCACCTGCCTCTGCCTCCCAAGTGCTGGGATTAAAGGCATGCGCCCGGCTAGAATGACATTTCTGATCCCCGCTTGCTTGTGGGATTATGACAAGGGTCCAGTGTAATCACACAGAAGAGAGGGAGTTGGCACTGACTTGACAGGAGCTATTGACACACAATAGCATTGGTGGGCATACAAAAGGGGGAGAGGGCATTGGTTCAGCAGGAATCCCTGGTATAGAATGGCATTGGTTTTCTTTGTCATGTTGACCTTCTGGCCTCTGTCTCTAAGATATGCATCTTAGGTACAACTCTTTTCCTTTGTAAAAAGAAACCCTAAGTGAGAAAAAAAGAAACTTGCGAGAAATACCAACCACCTCACAGTGTCCCAATCACTGGCTTTTAGTGCAGAATCCTGTCATTCTGACATGTTGCATAGAATGCTCATTTTGAACTCCTTCCTATTCATTAGGAAAACTTCTGGGAAAAATTTGAACTCAGTGCTGTTGTACAGTGGGCACTCTGGCAGGATGTAGTTACAAACAGAAATTGGAAAGAGTCTGACTTGCTTGAATCCCCTGGGGGCCAGGATTTGGGGAGGACAGATGACCCTAGGAAGGCAGGAACCACGTCTTCCTTGTCGTACCTTTTTGGGTTAATACCCTATAATACTCCATCTTCTCTCAAACTCTGCCTTTCCCCTCCTCCTGTGTATTTTGTTGCACGTGGAAGAGCAATATGGGAGTTGAAAAAAAGGTTTTGGGCCAAGTGATGCAGTGTGTTTGGAAAAGCCTTGTGCAGATTTGGCATAGAAATGAACTTCTCCGGGAGAGGGCTCTGGTGCTTGCTGTTCATTAATATGCTGAAATGATTTCGCACCCCCCACCCATTCTGAAGGTTCTTTGAGACTGATTTCTATTCAGTTTTCTGAGGAAAAAATAAAATGGGTATGGGGAGAGGTGTGAGGGGGCAGGATGTAGAATGTATGCAATGTAGAACTTACAAGAAATACCACCACTTGCTAGGCGCTCTCCGCTACTTAAGCCCAGGCGCGGCAACGCTTAGATTCAGAGAGGCATCTTGTAAGGAACACAGTGGGTAGGGCAGCGCAAGTTTCTTTCTCTAGTTCCACCAGCTAATCTTGTGTAGTTTTGGACTCTGGCTAGGAGACAAGCATGTTGGGAGGAAGCTTCTCTTGGACACCAAAGCAATGACACACACTGAGGCTGAAGTCATGGCTTAGAGGCTGAAGAGTTGCCTCTGCTGGTAAAGTGCTTACCACGCAATAACTAGGGTCTCATTTCCAGCACCCGTATAACAGTCGGGCTTATACCTGTCAGTCTACTGCTGGAGAGGGCAGAGACTTTGGCATTTGATAGTCATCACTCCAGCCTAGCCAATCACTGAGCTCCTGGTTCAATAATGAGAGCAAAGGAATACTCCACATGCACCCCCATATGCACACACACACACACATACATACACACAAACACACATACATACACACAAACACACATATCATAGTCTCACACAAATGCGGTTCCCTGGTAGGTATACAAGTATATATTCTCAGCATCATAAGTAGAGTACATCATTGATGTGGTCCCAAGGTGCATAAATGCCAAAAGTATGTGTTTTCTTTTTAGCTTTGAACCAGAGACTCTCTGGTGTAACATGTTACTACCTGCCATGAACCATCTTGCTAACATGAGCTTGTCTTTTGTCGGTGCACGGCCAAGGAAGAGGTGGGTACCTGGCTGAGGGTCAGTGTAATCCACGGTGTAGCCGTCCAGCTGTAGGAGTTCCTGAGGCTCTGCCTTCTTTTCTCGATAGCTGCACATGGCAAAAGTGTACTGGCTGACCTGCAGGACAGAAAATCAGACTGTGAGACTGTCCCACCAACACTCACGCCCCTTTGGAAACCATCTACATTTAACTGAAGCCTCAGTGTTCCGTTGTCTCACTCGCAATGGATATCGCATCTGACAGTGGCCCACAAGGTGAGAGTGGGTTCATGTGAGGAAGGAAGGAAGGAAGAGTTTGTCCCTGGCACTTAGTAGGCGATTAGGGGCAGTCAGCTGTTGTTATCATTATGGTTGTTTGACTTGTATTTTTGTCCAGTGTATGCATTTCATGTGGGTGCCCATGTAAACCTGTGCATGTGGCAGAGATGGGGGTATATTTACATGAATGTGAACCTGTGTTTGAAGGCTAGAGGTTAGTTTCAGGTGACATTCATCCACCCTGTTGTTTGAGACAGTGTTTCTCATTAGCCTGTAAGTCACAGCTGCACTGACTGGCCAGCAAGCCCCTTTTGATGTGGTTTCTGGCTGTCTCTCCAGCCTCCTATCTACTATTTTGAGACAGGTCTCCTTATGTCTCAGGTTGGCCTTGAATTTCTGATTCTCCTCCCCCATTTTCTGGGTTCTGGGGTTACACTGTGCACTAGCTCAGCCCACATTGCAGTTCTTAACACCAATTGGGTTACACACACATTGTCACTCTTTTGTGACACAAGGCTGACTGAATGGCAACAGAGTTCTATGCGTGTTACCCAATATAATCTTGGCCACTAGTTAGAGAACAAAAATTCTTTTCTTTGCAGTTGTTTAAAAGGCTTGGAAGATGGCTTGGTGGGTAAAACACTTGTGCAGCAAGCATGAGGACCAGGGTTCACCTCCCTAGAACTCACATAAAATCCAAAATGGGTAGTGCAAATCTCCAATCACAGTGCCCCAATGGAGAAAAGAGAAGCAGAGATGGGAGATGCTCAGAAGCCCACAGGCTGAACAAACTGCCATACATGGTGAAGAGCAACAAGAGATCCTGCCTCCAAACATGGTGGAAATCAAAGACTGATGCCCAAGGTTGGGTTTTAACCTGCCCTGTGCCATTTATGCACTTGAACTCACACAAAGCTATGCCCTCCCCCCATTCACATATATATAACAAGCCGTACTTGAACTTACCCAAAGCTGTGCCCCCCTCTCACACACTTGAACTCACACAAAGCTATGCGCCCCCCACAACCTCGAATTCACATACAACAAGCGCTTCTTTTGTCAGTGTTGAGCTTCCCGATTTGGTTTTTTTTTTTTTTTTTTTTTTTTTTTTTGGCTACTTGCTGCTATTGAGGGGGCACTTGTAGTGACTTGGTAGAGTCTCCTCTCCATCCTCCATCTTAGACAAGTGCCGCAGTGACATGCTGTCACAAGCAATGAGCACTCGACTGCTAGGTGCCAGTCACAGCCAGGCAGCCCCAAGCCCCGATGGCATGGCCGTTGTCACTGGCGCCCTACATGGCAGCCCTCACTTTACTGATATTGGCATTCCATGGCAGTGCAGGGTGGTGCTCCAAGCTGCAGGCCTGCCTTCAGGACCCTGTTGTCACTGTGTATGCAGAACTGGCGACGACGATGCTTCCCTTTCCTACATCTGGCCTATTGGCAAGGAGCCTGTGGCAAAACAGGCCTACCCCCAGCTTCCAGCCAAGCTCACAGGCACATTTACCGTCATCCACGTATGTCAAATGCCTCTGTGAAGGGCTGCCACATCCCTCACCCCTTTCTTTCCTTTATTGAAAGAGACAATTCTAAGACTTTGAACCCAGCCAGGGACAACTGTAGTCTCCTCCACAGTGAGACTGGTCTCTTTTTAAGGGCAATTTCAGGCTCCACAATAGGTTTCGCTGTCCCGAGTCCTGAAGGTTCAGAGTAAGAGGATAGAGCGCATCCACGTGGCTGGTTTGTCTGCTGCTGCCCTCTGTTGGTTTCTCATGAGAATTTTACTGCCCAGTTTAGGATTCTGAAGAATGCACTGTCTCACAGGCTAGATCAGGAGGACTTTCATAAGGGAACACCAACTAGTTCCTTATAACAAGCAGAGCACCCCAAGACTTCCCTTTCTCCTACAATGGATGTCTAAGGGCAAATGGGAGTGGTCATAGAAGCTGGGTTCCTGGCCAGGTCCAGTAAACTGTCATCTTCCAGCCTCAAAGTTCCTGTCTGTGTTGTGCTCCCTTCCTCCTCCTTTCCCCTCATCCCTGTGCATCAGCTTGTTACTGAGTAGTGACTGAGATTCCCACATCATGTGTGAGGCCCATGCAGCAATCACTCTATTGGTGTGCATACCTAAGAAATCCCTGTGCATCTGGCTCCATCATTCAGCCCAAAAGAGGACTTCCCTGTAGGTGACCAGTCCTTTGAAGAAGTACTTTTGTTCTATTTACAGTTTCACAAGCAATAGGCATTTGTTAAATGAGTCTGACACATGGGGGACATATGTTTAATCCATGACACCCTTCTCCATGATTTACAGTGTCTCTCCACATATAGTACCAGGCCATTCTAACTTGTGGATGGTCCTACCCACACACACACACACAAAAATCCTCCACGATGCCCTCACTACAAAACAATGACAGGAGACACTGCTAGATCTCGCCTATGGTGATTTAGATCAGTTCTTTCACCGGGCAACAGGAGACAGGGTAGAGTTTGTCAGTGAGGTCAGCCAGAAAGGCGCCAATATGCACTTGAGGTCCACATAAATACAACAGCCAAAGCGTGTGATGTGGAGTTGCTTGCTTCTACTACTACTGTTTTCTTTCCTGTTTTAGTGGCTCCCTCTCTGCAGTGCTATCTGCTGCTGCCCTCTTCTGGAAGTACTGATGACATGCCCCGCAGGCTGAGGCTGTGTGACTTGGTTAAAAAAAAAAAAAAAAGAAACAAAATAAAATAAAACAACTCCCCCTTCTCCACCCCCCCCAAAAAAAACCCCAAACCAAAGCAGCAGCAGCAACACCAACAACACAAGCTAAACAAACCTGAGTTGGCTCACTGGGAGTGTCTTTTCTTTAAGATCTGACAATTTACTTTAGGATTCAGAAGAGGGGAGAATATCCTTGGACTATTATCCTGAGTTATAGATGCATCTTATTTTTCCCAGAATGCTTGGAGGTCACCAAGGAGCTTACAGAGATTTGAGGACTTTCAATTTTTAAAGCTGCCACATCTTATTAATAGAAAGCTATTCCCAGTGAAATGCAGGTTTCTCCCTAAACTGCAAATGTGTTCATTTTGAAAAGTTTTGGGACTGGACTCAGGTTCTCGCACACTTTAGGCACATGTTCTCCACTGTGCTCCAGAGCCTGGGAGGTGATTTTTTGAAGTCAGAGAGTCCAAGCAGTGAAGAGTAGAGGTTTAATAGTCCCAAGCGACAGGCACAGGGCTTGCAGAGTCCTGGTCTATGTCAAGCAGTGGCCCTCTGGGTAGAAGTGAGGATGGGCTCCTGGCATCCCCTGGGCTTTGATCAAACTCTGATTTTACAGGTGACCAGACTTTTGCTACTTTGTCTCATTTTCTGCTGTTTTTAAAATAGAAAGGGGCTTATAAAGGAGTGGGCAGCAGTTGCCAACATCTGTGTGTGTATTGGGTCAGGGAAAAGTCCAAATAGGTAAGCCCTTTGAAATCAGATGAGTGAATCAGAGCCTTAGTTGAGAGGCTGAAGTCTGAGTGCTCATCACAAGAGCATGATAGTACAAGCTTAGGTCCAGGACCCTTGTCTGATCCCCATAACTGAAAACAAAAGTATAAGACAAAACAAGACAAATCGAGGTGTTGGGTGTGGCCCTCAACACTTGAGGGGCAGAAGCAAGAAGACCACCAGTTAAAAGGCAGACTGAATGTACATACATATATGCATATATATTCTGTCAGCGCCTCTGTGTGTGTGTGTGTGAGTGAGTGAGAGAGAGAGAGAGAGAGAGAGAGAGAGAGAGAGAGAGAAGGACACAGAGAGACAGAGAGAGACAGAGCCTCTAAAAAAAACCAAAAAAACTATTCAATCAATCAATCAATCAATCAATCAAAAAAAACAAACAAAAACAGACAATGAAGAGGGTAATCACTAGAGAGCCAGTTTGGCTGTTTCCTGTCATTTGTAATTAGAATGTAACTCTATGTACATCCTTCAGAACTGTGTGGAAACAGTCTTACAACTTACATGTCTTACAAGCCACTTTTTAAATAATAGTGAATCTTGATGGGTTGTTAAAATACTGCTAGACAAGTCATTTTATTTATGAATGCTATTTATCCTATTCAGCTTTAGTATCTGTTCTGAAAGCTGGAATAATGAGAAATTTCAGTCATGATGTCTGTAGAAAAACAGAAACAGAGAGTGTGGGTTTAGGGAACATACACTTCATGAATGAAAAGTAAGTGAATCCTAGGAACTTTTGTGTGCATAAACTTCTCTGGGTACCAGACCCCTCTAGGTGCTCAGTTGGATGAGACAGATGCAGCCTGAAGACCTGTGCTGTACTTCATAGTTAGCTGCTCATCAGTCACCATCTTTAATTTTTAAATTAATTTTATTTATGTGTATAGCTGTTTTATGTGCATGTATGTCCGTGAACCACATGGTTGTAGAGGCCAGAAGACAGTATCAGTTCCCTAGAGCTTAAGTTACAACTGGATGTGAACCACCAGATGGTTTCTGGGAATGAAACCTGGGTCTTCTCAGGACCACTGAACAAGCTCTCTAGTTCCATCAGGCTCTGTCTTTGAACAGGTCACAGAAGCACGCTGAGCCTCACTTTTCCCTAATGCTAAATTTGTAGGAAATCTATATTCACTGTGGTATAGATATCTGCAAAGACCAGCTTCTCAAACACTTTGTGAACTCCACAGAACCATAGAAATATTACCATTTTAGAGGAAATTTAAAATACAATTTGTCAGTACTGACATTGGGCTGAAAAACTTTGAAGAAGTGGGAAACCAAACACCTCCCTTTTAAAACCAAAAATAGTTTTCATATTGGAGAATAACAATACACTTTTTCAGACAGGTTCTCAAGGTTCAAGGTTGGCCTTGAACTTGCTGCTTAGCCAAGGCTGACCTTTAACTTCTGATCCTTCTGCCCCCACCTCCCAAGAATCCGTTAGAGTAGTTTGTTCATGATGTGCTGGGGGAGAGACTCCAAAGCCTCGTGCATGTTAGAGCCTGACTATACCAACTGAGCTATCCTTCCAGCTCCAAGAAAATCAACTTTAAGACATGAATGGAGAGGAGATGAGACTTTATTATCTGGAATGGGCACACATTTCCCTTTGACTCTGCATTCGTATACCCAGGTTAGAGATTCTGACTACTGAATAGAGCTCAGTGTGGTCAGTTATAGTGATGAAGGCACATGTAGTCCTTGCCACGTTCCCACAGACTGACAGTGAATCCCAAGGAACTCCTTGATTCAGGATGTCAAAGACCCCTGTCATTTCTAGGTTACAGACTGCAGCTAAACTTATAGGGTGTGTGTAGGGATTTCAGGGACCAGGGCTGAGGAGGCCTTGGCCTGCTGTTTGCATATAATTACCCAGTTAGTTTCTTTGATCCTTGGTTCCATGAACAACAGGAACAGGCAGTCTGTAGTCAATGCCATGAGAACAAGGCAGGACACTAGAGGCTTAGTGCTGGCTTCCCCATCACTGTGATAAAGAAGCTGACATGGCACCTTCAGAGACTGCCTAGACAGGTAAGGGATGAAAGGTCTGATCTCACTAGGCAGAGGCTTGATTAGTGTGTGGGTGTGCTACCATAAAGGGCAGGCAGCACCTCTTAATCATGAGAAGCCTCTTGGCATCCCGCAATGCATTTCTCCTGCTCTCTAGGAATGCCACACAGCCTCAGACAGCCTGTGCCCTTTTATGTTTTTCCAAAGTCAGTACACAGCTTTTTTTTTTTTTTTTAAAGCCATGGTGTGATTCTCATCTCCTCTTAAAGGAAGTCTGTGTGTGAAGGCCCCAAAACATCTGTGTTCCAGTTGCACAGCCCAGAAAAAGCCATTCTCTTCTCTTGGGTTTAGTACACAGCATGTAGAAACAGCTTCTCTTACGTTTTTTGCAAATCTTCCCCCTACCCCGCCCACCCAGTTTCTTTCCCTAAATCTTCTTTGTCTAAAGAGAGAGGTCAGCTACTTGTATGAGTGTGTTTATGTGTGTGTGCACACACATGTGTACAGATGTGCATTATGTTCACACCTGCACCTGGAAGCCATTACTCTCCATTAGTTTTGGAGACAAGGTCCCTTATTGAAACTGAAAAGGGACAATTCATTCAGACTGGCTGTCCAGTGAGCCCTAGAGAAATTCCCATCTCTGCTTCCTTGACACTGGGATTTACAGCAGTGTAAATTATTTTAATTTATTTTTTATATGAGTTCTAGGAATCAAATGCTTGAATGTCAAGCACTTTGCTGAAGGAGTCTTCTAGCCTGAGATCAGCTGCTTCTAAACATCCTCTCATTTTCACTTTCACTCTCATTCTCAGAGAAAAGCTATGTGTTGAGTACTCTTGGGTACTCAGAATGCAGAGGGACCCCATGTCCTGGCGAGAGAATGCTTGCTTACTCGCTGGGAAGATGCCATCAGCTACTGCCTAGACCCTGTGATCTGACTTCCTCAGAACCATGTGGCATTGCCAGGAATGGTTCCTCTCTTCCTTTATCTTCCTTCCAGCAGATGTTGAAGGCATCTGTGGACACTTGAAAGGTGTGAGTGTGGTGTGGGCAACACAGAAGCACCTTAGGATGGATTGGAACAAATTTAGCCCCAAAGCAGTGCAGAAGCATCAAGGGTATACTTGAATACAGTTGTAGGCTTGACAAGTGTTGCCAGAAACTTCTGCAGTCACTTAGAACCAAGAGGGAGCTGCCATACAGTGAGAGCCAGGGCAGGCATGGCTCCAAAGAGAGGTCACACAGCTCAAGAAGCATGATTACCAGGGGCCTCACGTTGAGGTGTATTTCAGAAAGCACTGCAATGAACATTTTGAAGATTGAGTTATGGCTTCTGTGCCCTGGTGGAGGCTGCGTGCTGGATAGAGTTAATGGCAAATTTAATGGCCAACTGAAAAAATTTGAAGCTCAAACCAACAGCAAAAGGGGTTGGGGAAGTGTTTTGAGGATGTTTATTATAAGCCTGTAGGGAAATTTTTAGATGCATTTGGGAGAGTGAAGATATAATTTTAAACATTAGCAACACATTATTGGTCTCTGTGTATGACTCTACTTCTGTGTATAGGTCTGTGTATTTACGGATTTTTTTTTGTGTGTGTGATACTGTCAGCAATAGTCTAACTGGCAAAACCCAGAAGTCCATTACAAAGGGAAGGTTTTACAGGTATGGGAGGAAGAACCCTCTGTGTGGTTCTATGAGTTTATAATCTGGAAAACATCATGAAGCTCAATGCTCAGGCTTTGTGACCTCCATGTGCCGTACCTCAGATCAAAAGCATGCAATCATCCTGCCACATCTGTAATACAGATAGCTCATGAGACGGATGACAGAGTTGAAAAGTTACCTGCACCAACACAAAGAACCTCTTCTTCCACCTCTTCCACACATTCTTACCAATGGTCCATAAGTACCTGCAGGGAAAAGAAAGACCAGGGCTGCATTAGTGCCTGACTAATATGCCTGATGCACTGTTTACCATACTCACCAGGAAACCTAGCCCTCATCCACCAAGAGGCTGCAACACACGCAGATAGTGTGAGGGGAAGCCCCAGGCTCTAGACTTTCTCCTCTCAACATTCACAGCTTGTCCCACATTGACACAGTCTATGATTCACTTGCTATTTTCTTTCAATTTTCTATGACATCATGAATCAAATCATTTTGAAAAAACTTTATGACATGGGTTTGATATACTCATTATACAGAACACACTAAAATACATAATAATCCATGCTTGTGTGGAACACTGAAATGAACCTGTATATTACACATTTTATGAATACATTTGGGGCAGGCTTAGTCTATGGGGCAAAGACTAACATCTTGGACCACGATGGAACCTCTATCTGCTCTCCTTACTCTTGGCCTCTGCTCCAGATATTACACAGAAGCCACACGGTTTTCCTAAAAGGTTAAATCAGCCCATAAGTTTCTCCTAAATAAGGTTAGGACACCCTTGGGCAGGGTACCTAGGCAAAGGTCCTATCTAAGATGTACACACTAGCTGCAGGTAGAGCAGATGTTGCATAGAGAGAGGGAGCAAGACAGTACATGAGGAAGAGATGGTGGCTGGAGCACAGCTGAGGCAGAGTGGCTGCCAGGTCACAGGAAGCTTGGTGAGCCCCAGGTCACCGTGGCAGATGTCACCTCAGTCAGTAGTGCTGTTGTAGATCTCTCAGCTGATCCTGTCAGCATTCTTGCACTATGTGCTGAGATCAGATATCATTATATTCATGAAATTATGGACATGAAAGACAGGCTCAGCTAGGACTTGGGAGAGAGAGGGGGACTGCCATACAGTGGCATTTAATCTTCTGGTTCTTATCCCGTCAATCATCCAGAGGGGGGTGGCAACTGGCTTCAATTTTGATGTTTGCTGCTGGAGGATTCTGTTAGACAAGGTTGTTGAAGTATAAACACGAGTCTTGACATTGGCTGAGGATGGAGCTCAGTTGTAGAGGGCTTGCTTAGCATTTGTGAAGTACAGAATGTCACCCCTACCCCCATACCACAGTAAGCAAACAAGTAAACAAACAAGTAAACAAATGAACAAACGAATATATAAGTAAACAAACAAACAAACAAACAAATATAGTTTGAATGTGAAATGTTTACCACAGGCTCAATGTTTCAATGCTAGGCTCCCAGTTGGTGATTTGGCAAGGCTGTGGAATTTTCGGGAGGGGGAATTTCACTGGAGGAACTGGATCACTGGGTGTAAGCCTTGATGCATTTTAGGGTCAGGGTCAGGGTTAGGGTCAGGGTCAGGGTCAGGGTCAGGGTCAGGGTCAGGGTCAGGGTCAGGGTTAGGGTTAGGGTTAGGGTCAGGGTCAGGGTCAGGGTCAGGGTCAGGGTTAGGGTTAGGGTTAGGGTCAGGGTCAGGGTCAGGGTCAGGGTTAGGGTCAGGGTTAGGGTTAGGGTTAGGGTTAATGTCAATTTCTTGTTCACTCTCTGCTTCTAAGTGTAGATGCAATTTGACCAGCAAGGCTCTCCTCCTGCTGTTATGCATTCTTTCATAAGAACCTGAAAACATTTGAAACTGTAAATTGGTACACCCTGTGTTGCTTAAGTTGCTCTGGTCAGGGTATTTTATCAAAAGTTTAAGGAAACAAGGACAACAAATAAATAAAAAATAAAGAATAGATGCACACCAAGTGTGATCCTTGTTATTAGAGCATCACTGCACTTAAAGAATGATGGCTCAGAAATTATGAGCCTCATTGTACTGACATACACAAGATACACAGTGGTTCAAGAGAGAGGTTAAGGTTGTAACTCTCCTCTTTTCTGGAACTGTATGTGGCAGGTTCAACACTCCCCCCCCCATCATCTTGTATTGATCATTCCTACATATCTGGCAATGCACCCAGCTACTGTATGTAACAAGAAAGTTGCAGTTTTTGTAGAAGAAGTTCACTAGAATCCACAACAGGATTTTCTTTGAATAGTTAACTCTGCCTTCCTCCAGGAACTTGGCATGTGTTTACTGTAACCCTGGAGAGGAACTGATACCTTGAATAAGGAACTCTACTGCATGGAGGGAGTATGGATCCATTCTGCATGGAGTTTGCACCACCACTAAGTGACATGACCTAGATTTAAACTCAGAGTCATCTCACTGTGGAACAGCTTTTCCCTGTGCCCTTCTAGGGTCTGCCTCCCCATCTAGGGTCAGTAAAGAATAAGAATCTATATAGGAGGGCTGGGGAAATTTAGTGAGGAACTACAGAGGGGAGGAAAAAGAGGTACTGAAGCGTACTGCATGGTAAGGTCTTGAGAAACAATTGTTGTGTACCACACACTTCAAACAGTGAGAGCAAACACATTTAAATGTTTTTATGTTGGAGAAATGATAAAAGCTAGAGGAGATGGGTGTGTCTATCCTGATGTCAATTACAGTGTGGACCTGAGGGATGGCTCAGTCAGTAAGGCGCCTGCCATCCAAGCATGAGGACCTGTGTTTGCTTCCGCTAGAACCACATAGAGAAGCAGGGTTTGGTGGCACATGCACTTGGGAGGCAGAAATGCGCACATCCTTGGGGCTTGCTGGCCAGTCAGCCCAACATAATGGGTAAGCTCCAGACTAATTAATGACCGATCCTGTCTTAAAATTAAAGCAAGGTAGAGAACTCTAGAGGAATGACACCTGAGGCTGGCCTCTGGCCTCTGCACCCATTTATACCAACATCCTCCTCCTACACACACACACACATACACACACACACACACACACACACACACACACACACACACACACACACTACAGTGTTTACATGCTCTGGAGAATAACCTGGTATCCTATAACTGCGTATGTTTTTATTTTACATATCAGTTAAATACATTTACATTTAAAAAGAGAGGAAACAAACTCTGTGGATTGCTTTTCTAACTGGAGAGGGGTTTCTGTTTGAAGGCATCTGAGCGTAAAAAGCTGGTGGGATCAGAGGAAATTCACAATTCTCCTTTGGTTTGTGTAAGGGTGGGACGCTCCCTCCTAGGCTTTCCTCAGAAAGGATTACTAATGTGGCACATGCCAGAAGGTGTCAAAACTGAGATGCTCTGAGGGATGTGAGGCACCGTGTCTGTCTAGTGAGCCCCGCGTTGCTTCCTCCGGGAACAGAATGTACAGTACCTGGAGCAGATGGACGGCATGAGACTACAGACACACAGGTGGCTTCCCACTTGGAGCCCCATTCCCAGCACACTGATCAATGTGGCAGCATTAGTACTCTAATGCATTCTTCTTGCTGTCTGGAAGCCTGGGCTGACCGTCAGATAAGTCAGCAGTCCAAGGTGTAGTGAGCGAAAGCACAGTCCAGAGCTTATGTCTGGGACTGCAGGTGACACCTAAGAGGGGATTATGGTGCAGTCACCAACTATTCTTGAGTTAGTCTCCTGCATTGTAATATGGGGATAACATCATGGACTGCAGAGACATACATCCCCTGTGCATAGCATGGAAAGAGCAGGTAGTGTCTGGTAAATGCTAGGGGCTCTTAGGCTCACCACTACTAACAATAGCAAGCGCAATGGTGAACAGGCCTGATCTGAATTTACATTTAGCTTTCAGGTACCTCTCTGATTGGGAAGAAATATCGAGGTGACACATCTGATGTTAGAACTCTGGGTCATTGCTATTCCTGTCATTTGTCAAAGGTGTCTGAGTTACAGGTGAGGCTGGAATGAGCTACGAAGGACTAACAAACCCCAGACAGAAGAGAGAGGTATATGTGGTCTGTACTCACTGCAGTAAGCCCCAAAACTAGATGTGTCACAACCAAATCCCCTGGCCTCGGTGTCCCTCTGTCTTAAGGACTGTATGGGAGGGCAGAAGTGTGGCAATGCCTGCAACTGGTGTGTCTGTGTCTGTCTGTCTGTCTGTCTGTCTGTCTGTCTGTCTGTCTGTCTGTCTGTGTGTCTCTGTGTGTGTGTGTGTTGTGTTTGTATGTGTCTTTACAGCCTTTGCTCTCTCAGCACTGTGAATTCGCCATGTGATAGGAACTAACTCCATTTACTAAAGAGCATCCATGCTTGTCAGCAAACTTGCCTGTGGCAGGTGCTCACAGTGTCTAAAAGTGAAAATGATTTACTGTGCATCTTCTTCCAGGTTCCCCACTCACGGGTGCCATGTGCACAAAGATGGCATTTTCTAGGATCCCCAGTCTCTGGGTTTCTTATGTGGGAAGGGTAGCTGAGAAACTGACCAACACCACATTTTGAGGAAGCCCTGAGGGTGGTGTTGGTGCTACTCCGATCTAGGTGTAAAGTGATCCTTGCTATGATCCTTGCTTTCTTGGGTGTCTGTGATCTCTCAGTGTCTGGTGCATCAAAAAAGGCTATAAGGCAGGTTGTTTTTCTTGTCGGGTCTTTATAACTATTTTATGGTTTTTAAAATAGCATTTAAACTTATTATTTCATTGATAAAATTATACATATTTATAGTATGCAGAAGGTTGGTGTATGTTGGTATGCAGTGGTTAAATTGAACTAATTAGCTTCTCATTTTGCATAGTCTTGGCTTTTTAAAGTGATTTTTCAGGTGTAGTGATGATGTAATTTTAACCATAGTCACCGTGTTCTACAGCAATTCCCTTGAATTTATTTCTTTTTGTCAGAATGCAATTCTCTTCTTAGAGAAGAGAAGAAAGTGCAGCAGGAGCCAGGGCCTCCACTGGCTCCCCACTCTGCAGACTGAATGAGAACAGGAGAAAGGCCTGAAAGTGTTTACAGTTCCCCCTGTGAGCTGTGAGCTGGGGAAAGTCCAAAGAGTGGAAGAAAGGGCAGAAGTAGGCAGACCTTTGTAAGTCAAGGCCAGTATGGTCTATGCAATGAGTTCCATGTCAGCTAGGGCTATATAGTGAGACCCTGCATCAAAAACAAAGCAAAAGAAAACAACTCCCATCTGAAAAGAATGAAAGCAGGCAGCAGGTATGGCCACCACCACCACCACCACCACCACCACTACCACCACCACCATCGGTTCTTTTGTGTAGCTAAAGCTTATGCCACATTTTAAAACTTATTCTATACAAATATTCTACATACAATAAGTCTTTTAAACTTTAACAATAGTTACAATAGAAGCCAGGACCATTATCTCCATTTGATGTGAGCAAAGGGAAATTCAGAGAAGCTAGGGGCCTTCCTGTAGCTGTAGCCAGCACTCAGTGCCTACAGCTGTCCTTATGGCTGCACTCAGTGTCTCCGGCTGTCCTTAGTCATCTCAGCTCATTAAGAGAAAATACGCAATAAAGAAGATAGAATACAGTTCTAAAAATGTTCAGTTACTCCAAAAAGAGACAGAAAACAAAAACAAAACGAAAACCACAGGATAACAAGGACACAAAGAGCAGATGTGACAAGGAGAACATAGCAAGATGACAAGTGAGGGTAAGGCCATTGGTACCTGTGCTGTGCAAGCCTGGGGACCTGCTTTTCATCCTTAGATGCCAGGGCAGAAGGAGAGAACCAACTCCCAGAAGTTGTCTACTGACCTCCATATGCATACTGTCTCCATATGTATGCATGTTCTCTCTCTCTCTCTCTCTCTCTCTCTCTCTCTCTCTCTCTCTCTCTCTCTCTCTCCCTCTATCTGCCCCTCCCTTCCTTCTACCTCTCATCTTTTTAAAATCATCTCTTATACATACATTTTTATAGCAGAATGCTGTATCTGCCACATTAGTTATATTAAGTATCCATAGGCTAATATCTCAATTAAAAGGCTAGAATTAAGAGCCAGACCTAATTATGAATTGTCAACAAGAAAAGCAGTTCACACTTAATGTTTTACAGACAGAGTTTTATTTTGTAGCCCTGGCTAGCCTAGAGATTTCTATTTTCCTGCCTCAGACTCTTGAGTGCTAAGATTAGAGGTTTGTGCCACCACATCCAGCAAGCAAGAAATGCCTTTAAAGTCAAAAGTAAGTTAAAAATAGAATGCTATAAAAGGATGTACCTTGCCAATAGCCATCTTCTTTAAAGTGTTACAGTTCTACATTACTGTCACAGAAAGTAAATCTCAAGACAAAAATATTGGCACACACACACACACACACACACACACACTCAGAGAGAGAGAGAGAGAGAGAGAGAGAGAGAGAGAGAGAGAGAGAGAGAGAGAGAGAGAGAGATTTCCATAGTAATGAGTGGCTTAATTCACCAAGAGGATATAATAATTTAAAGCTTGCTGCACCTACTCAAAAAGCTTTAACACACATTGAACAAAACTGAACAGACATGCAAGGAAAGCAAAGCTAAGGCGATCGCCAGAGTTTGGTATGACTAAATTACTGACAGGACATCAGCAGTGAAGGCTGGGGAGTCCTTAACTGGCACAGTGCTGATCTGATGTGTACAAAGCCCTAGGTCCCACTATCTGCCCGCACACTGTGTGTGTGGTCCTGTATACCTGTGAGCCAGCAATGGCGTAGGACAAGCAGAACATAGGATCATCTATGCCTACACGGTAGGCTCCAGATCAGAGAGACAGGAGAGGGAGATGGAGAGGGAGAGGGAGAGGGACAGGGACAGGGAGAAGGACAGGGACAGGGACAGGGACAGAGAAACAGAGGTGAGCGCGGTTGCCTACAGAACACCTGAGCAGCATCACACATCCCAATCTAATTGGCATAAGCTGTGAATGCAGGAGTCCTCAAAACAGAGCAAAGAACTCAGAGTCCTGTGAGCACTCCATCAACCCTTCCTGGCAGCTTGGTGAACAGCCTGTGCTGGCAGGAACGGTGGACGCCTTGGGGACCCATGGGTAGCAAAGAGCTGAGGGCTGTGCTGGCCCAAGCAAGACAATGAAAAGGAAAGGGGACAACCTTAATGACTGGCTTTAAGCCTCCACAGTCCTTGCTAACACAGCGAAGGGGCTGGGATGCTGTGGGTTATCCGGGGTGTCCTCAGTGGCTCCCTGGATAAATTCTGAGCTGGGCCATGCAGAGGAAGCCAAGGTTCAGGCCTTTAGTTGGGACTTAACTGAAAAAGAGTTTAAGCTCAGCTTCAATGCTCACTCAGACTTGGAAGGATTTTCACCAAGATGAGCCTCAGTTTCACAAACAATACATGAGGCTTTTATAAAACTTATGCTAGGTACTGTGATTGTAGAAGACAAGTGGCCGACTGGAAAGGAACTAACTTTCTAGAAGGGGAGACATGACATAAACAGATGAACAGGAAAAGCCATTTACTATATCATGCCCAGTCTTATTTTATGATGAAAACAGGAGGGAGAGGAAGAGGAGGAGGAAGAAGCATTAAGACACTGAAGAGAGTGAAGGAAGGCTTTTCCACAGGTATGGGGACATTCCAAGTAAGCTGGGTGGACAGGAGGCTCTGAGGTAGCCTGTACTTCTCTAACACCCAAGGAAGAGGCCAATGTGGCTGCAGCAATACTCAGGAGAGTGCAGAGAGGTTACCATAGCAATCGCCAGGGCCATAGCTCTGAGTGAGATGGAGGTTCACTGGATGTTTTCTAGCGCTTGAGGGACAGGTCCAAGTTTAAAAAGAAAATTTCAAGGTATAGAATAGGCTACAGGGAGGCAAAGAGTGTGAGACAGGTTCTGAGGTAAGAGTAACAAGAGGGGAAAAGCAAGGGAGGCGTGGAGTCCGGCAGAGAGGAGTGGGAATGAAGAGCCGGAGTCAGGCTTTGGCTTGGAAACAGAGTAGATGGGATTTGATGATGGGCTGTGTTCCCAGTTAAAAAGTGTGAGAGTGATGTTCAGCATGACTTCAGGGCTGTAGGTCTGAACACCTGGCTGAGGGGAGGGGTGGTCTGTTAAGATGGGATGGGGGACCTTCTACTTCCTGTAGAGCTGTTTCAGAGATAAAATGGGGAGAGAGATGTGAAGTACTCGACCTTGAATTTCCACGTGTGGAGGGACGGAAGGGTGATGAGAAGCCAAAAACTACCTGGAGTGTGCTTAATTCCTACACACTCACTAATGCCAATGCTCAAAATCAAAAGAAACGGTGTTGAGCTGAACTCGCTGGCATTTAGAAACAACTCTGTAGAGTTATTCCGGATGGCCCAGGAGCTTAGTCATGAAACCACAGCATCCAATCAAGATTCCCCAAGACTCTCTGCTCACATGCTAAAGCAGCTATAACCTAAGTCTCAGCTGTGTACCTTCAAGGCTCTTTCCCCCACTATTTAGGCTGTGACTTTACTCTGACTTTCATGCTATAGGGCTTAGCATCCCTACTACCTGTATTTAAATGGAAAAATGTCCATAAACATTGTGCAAGTTCATGTGTATTTGCATGCATGTGTGAGAGGTGTGTGGGCCTCTGGAGTTCAGATATTACCCTTGGATAGATTTCTCACTTGTCCTTTTAAATTTTTGAAACAAGTTCTCAGTAGCCTGCAGCTCACCAAGGAGGCTGGCTGCAAGTTCCTGAGACCGTGCTGTCTCTCCCACCCCAGTACTGAGATTACCAGTGTGTCACCCTACCAAGCCTGGTTATGTGGATATTGGTAATGAACTCAGTCCTTGTCCCTGCATGGCAAATACGTTATAAAATGGTCCATCTCCTCCATCTCCCAACAGAAATGTTTTTACTGTTCCTGACTCATTCCTTATGCAGCTAAGGCCATTTGCCCCAGTTTGGGCCATGTTGGTTCTGATTTGATGTCAGTGGATCCTTTGTCTAGTCTTTGAGGCGGTTCTAGATTCTCTTGGTATATTCTTGGCAGGGAGCAATTTTTGAATGGCAGCCTAGTGCTTCAATCATTGGGGAGCCTGATGGATATGAGCTAAGTATCTCCTCCATCATTCATACTGTGAAGGGAACCTAGAATATGCTAGCACACCCACCAGTGAGTCCACAGAGAAGTTCCTGAATGTAAGTCATGTAGAGTTCTCTCTATAGAGCACATGAGGAGAATGTGAGAAACTGGGCTTTGTTCAATGCAGAGAACAATACTGTGTTGAGTGTCTGCTTGCCAGTGACTGATAATGTTTGGAAAGGGGATCGAAGAAGCCTGGCCTGCAATCTGAGGCACTAACTCCACGAGGGCATTATAAAGGTCATGTGAGGATGGTGCTTCTGTTTGCTGACTTCCTCTGGTCAGCTTTCTCCCCCATCTCTCATTCCCCACCTTCTTCTGCTTACTCACGTGCCTCTGCTTCCTCTAATAATATTTACTGTTTCTGAGTCAATGCTGTGCTAAAGATGGAGGATATTTCCTCAAATACTACAGGAACCTGAAGATCAATCCTCAATTCTTTTTATCTTGAAACCAGGACTACGTAGCTTGGAGGGAGAAGGGATATTGGAGACAAAAAAAGTTCTCTATGTTTCAGAAAAATGTACCAGAAATGTGATAGGAAGGAGGAAAAACTGACCTCAGAAACATACTCGTGAGTATGCATGTACTATGTTTGTGTTAACACATGTGTGTTTTCATGTGCAGGTACTACTGTGTGTGTGTGTGTGTGTGTGCAACAGGCATCTTCCTCACTCACTCTCCAGATTATTTTTTTTTGAGACAGCTTTTTACATTGAACTTGGAGCTCACCCAACTGACTAGACTAGCTGCCCAGTAAGCTCCAGGAATTCACCTGCTTCTGCTTGCCCAATGTTGGGATTATAGATGAATACTGCTTCTTGTAATGGTTTCTTTGGAGCCAGAGTCTGCCAAATTATCTTTTAAGATGTGATCATGGTTGCAAGGCAAGCAATCAAACTCATGCTCGCATAATAAGCACTTTATTGATATGGGTATTTCCTCAATACACCTTTTTTTTTGACATGGTTTGAGCATTCAGCCCAGGTTAACTTTGAACTTGTGCCTTAGCCATATGATAAGATACCAAGTGAAATAAGGAATACCTGGCTGCACTCACTAGTGATGGCTGAGTACAGACTAAGTGTTAAGCAGCTGGTATCTTTCCTCACAGGCTTCTCACACTTCAATTCCACCTCTGGCTTTGGGAATAGACTGGTTTCAACAATACCATGTGTAATTTCTACAGGTTTAAGTGACGGGTGGCATTCAGGGAGTGATATCTGGCTTGTGAGCAGCCTTTGAAAGGCATCAGAGGCAGCCACTGACCAAATGGTGTGGACTCTGCTACTCTGCAAGGATGTCCACTTGCTGTCCTGGTTGTTTCCTTAGGCTTCTTGCAGGCTTCTTTTCGACTGGCACCTATGGCTAGCTATCACTTGGCGTGGGGCTTCTTACTTCCATAGACTTCCAGGCCACATATGCAATCTTGAGTTTTCAAGAGGGTGGAGAAAAGCTTCCTAGTCACTTGAAGGTCATGGAGGATGACAGCCAGTCGACAAATGGCACTTCAGAGCATTTGACAAAGAGCCCAGTTTCTTCTGCTGTCTAGACTCTTCCCTCTTCATAATTATACTGCCCTGCTCTTCTGCAAAGAATCACATCTTAAAAGATAATTTAGCAGGTGGTGGCTCCACAGAAAACCAGTCATTAACAACCCCTTTGGTTAAAAAAAAAAAATCAATGCTTTGTTCTGTAAAGTGAAACCACATTTCTCTATTCTTTTTGCTCTGCCTGAAGCTAGTCAACTGATTATTCATGCAAACCTTCACAGAATGAAGGCCACACATACTCCATTTTGGAGAGTTATTACTTCAGTCAACCGGACATCACTTTTTGACCTATTTAGACACTCGCTTAAACCTCATGAAGGTGGTTGTCCATACAGGTGAGAGGGAGGGACTCCTGGAGGCCTCTGGCAGGAACATAGAATCCAAATGACCTCTCTAAACCCTAACCCCAGCATGCTGTGTCCAGATTGTAACTGTTTTGCGGGAGTCTGCTTAGAGGTAGCGGGAAGTTATTCTCTCTCTCTTTTTTTTTTTTTAAAGATTTATTTATTATATGTAAGTACACTTTAGCTGTCTTCAGACACACCAGAAAAGGGTGTCAGATCTCATTAGAGATGGTTGTGAGCCACCATGTGGTTGCTGGAAATTGAACTCAGGACCTCTGGAAGAACAGTCAGTGCTCTTAACCGCTGAGCCAACTCTCCAGCCCCCAAAGTTATTCTCTTGATAGTATAAATGGAGATGCAGTAACTGTAGCTGAAGAAGCCTATAGGAACTGTCAGCACCACGTTCTTTAATTGCTGCTAGCAGGCACCTCCCAGCTCCTTTCCACACAGTTCTCCAAATCCCTTTGGGTTTTGCTTATTTCATTTCTGCACTTCTAGAGATCCAAAACTGAGCCTTATACATGCCAGGCAAGAGATCGGTCCCCGGGGTATGCTCCCCTCTTCTGTTCTATTGCTGTCTCTAGAAATGAATGTACCCATATCTAAGATTGGGAAAGAAACACTTACCCAGAGTGCTTCATGTTTTGAGGCTTATCCATCCGGACAGCAAGTTTGATTTTGAGGTCTTGATCGGGGCAGTTTTTGGAGACTGTCATTTTGTGCCACTCAGATTGTTTGGGGCTATTTGGGGTGGGATGGAGGATAACCTGCAAGGAGAAAGCATACATTTCTGTCAAAGACAGAAGCAACACACAGTTATGCCTTCTAGAATGAGACACTTTGATGTGAAGCTATGCAACCACTAGCCCATGTTCCACTGTTGAGACTACTCCTTGATGAACTGTGGGTGGTTGAGATCACACAGTCACTTTTCCTCACTGGCTAAGTCTGTAGGAGAGAGGAAGGTGATGCCACGGTGACATCATGGTGATATCATGGTTCTGCTTTTGTTTTTCTGAGATTCAGAAGTAGTAGGGTAACCTAAGAGAGAGAACATTGTCCATTTCCCATGAACCATGTCAGTTACTTGAGAAGAGATGTGTTTGTAATAGATAGCTCTTAGCTACTCCTTCCTTTTCCACGTATATAGTTTCACATTACAAGAAGAGAGACACCTCAAAGCCTGTGGGGGACGATAGAATAATGGGAAATGAGAGACGTAGATAGGGCAGGAGTCTATGTTGGGTCCCATTTGGGTCAGGGGTCAGTAGCATCTGGACTGGGATTTTTCTCTTCCAGCTCCTCATTGTGCTTTGGGTCGAAGAAGCTCTAAGTTGCCTCCATCTACCCCTGGAAAATGCCTTTTGGCAGCATATCATGCACACTTTGCTGGGTGCTGCCTTAACTAGGGTTTGGAGCGTGGGGGCAAAGCTAGGAGGATACCGAAGGCTCCATCACGCTCCACTGCTGGAAAGTAGTTTTAATCAAATAGCCCAATAACAGTACGCTAGAATTTGAAGTTATATCTGTTACTTGATATATGAGGAACCTACAGGTGATTTAAAGACTATGAGAAGACATGTGATACAGCGCCAATGTACATAATCGATGGAGCATCTGAAATTTGCAATCTGCAGGGCCTCCTGGCAGCAGCCCCAGAAGTGGCTGAGTGACAGTGGCACAAGTGGTGTTACTCAGCTATCTTTGTGGACAGATGCTGAACCAGAGAGCTACAGGGCTCCATTACCCAATGCCTGACATTCTGACTGACAGTGCCTTTGAACTGAAGGCACAATGCTACCAGGCCAGGGTATGGTCCCAGTGTTTCCTTGCTATTTGCCAGGACTCAGATTGCTAATGAAATCTGCAAGCTAGTTCTGAGAGTAGTATCTAGAGAATTCTTTGAAACATTTTTAGTTTATTTATTAATTATTTATGTGAGTGTGTGACTATGTGACTGTGTGTTCTACAATGTGTGTAGTGTGTGCATGTGTGTATAGTATGTGTGTATATAGTACATATGTATGAGTGTATAGTGTGTATGTATGTCTGTAAGGTATGCATAGTGTGTGTATAGTGTGTGTGTATGTGTGCGTGTGTGGTGTGTATATGTATACATGCATAGTGTTTGTATAGTATGTGTGTGTGGTGTGCATGTGTGTATTGTGAGTTAGTGTATACATGTGTATGTGTGTGTATGTATGTGTGTAGTGTTTATAATGTGTGTTTAGTGTATATATGTGGGTATGTGGGGGTATATGTGTGTGTATGTATGTGTGTAGTGTGTATGATGTGTGTGTATGTGTGTGTGTGTGCATGCATAGGTCAGAAAAAAAGTGCAGAAATCAATTTTCTCCTCCCACTCTGTGGGATCTTAGGATTGACATCTGGGAGTCAGGCTTGGCACTAAGTGCCTGATGATTCATCTCACTGGTCTCTGCAGTGGAGTTCTGCAACTCCAAATGCATCTTTGTCCTTGTTTGGAGACAGAGGGAAGGAAGCTATCCATCCAGCTGTGTCCTCAGTCAGTCTGATGGGAGAGAGGGTCAGGAGGAGGATGCTGGTAAGCAGCAAAGGGAGGGCTGGTAAGAGCACCATGACCGGGACAGTGGCAAGAAAGGCCTTGGCTTCCGTATGTTCCTGCTTGCCTGGTAAAGTCATAGCAGGAGCAGCACCCTGTACACGGGGAGCTTGCTAACAGCCCTCCACCACATAGATCCTGGTACAGTTCCTACTGGCAATATGGTGTCCATTCAAAATTCAGATGGCCACTTCCTCACTGGCCACTCCACAGAGCCTTCCTTCTACTGGGCTCCCTTGCATTCGCTCTCTGGTGAAGCCTGTGCGGGGTAGATAGAGAGATAGGGTTCTTCTGTCTCCACCTGCAGCCCACTAAGTTCGAGATGGGCTGGAGTTCCTCCTGTGTGCCAGCACCTTGGGAGGGCCCTTCTGGATGTGTGGGAGCCACAGGGTGACATCTCATCTCACCTGGGCATCCCAGGCTGCTGACTGAGCACTCTGTTTTCTTTGCTGAAGCCATATGTGATGTGCAGATGTGAACTGGCAGCCACAACCCAGCCCCTCAGGAGGCTGCTTGTCAGCTACCAGGTCTTCTCCTCAGGCTGGGGCTGCCACGTCCTGGCTTTTTATCAGGCTGATTTCTGGCCTGGGCCTATCTCTCTCTCCCTATCTGTTTGCATCTCCTGAGAACAGCATCCCCACTTCACAGAGGGACCACCTCTTGCTGTGTGCTTTCCTCCCAGGACTTAGGCAGAGCAATTCCCACACTGCTCTGTAACTTCTGGCTTTTATGCCTGTGTCCTATAGTGTTGCAGATTAAAGATTTCTGCCTGAGTTTACTTCTGTTTACCCTGTCTGCAGCACTAACGATCAGACCCAGCAGGCCTGTTCTATTAAAAGAGGGTGTATACTCAGATATAATCACATATACCATGATCTCTCTGAGTCTCTTGTTCACTTAGATAGGGTTCATTCGGTTAAAAGTGTGGGAAAATGTGTAAATCCCTCCCACACAGGCATGCTGGAGGCTGGTGCTGGAGGTGAGGGCAGGCCTGGGTGGTGGCAACCTCTCCCTATCCTCAAGGAATTAATTCTTTCTCTCTTCCTCTCTTTCTCTCTTTCTCTTTCTCTCCCTTCCTTTCCCTCCCTTCCTTCCTTCCTTCCTTCCTTCCTTCCTTCCTTCCTTCCTTCCTTCCTTCCTTCCTCCCTCCCTCCCTTTCTTTTTTCTTTCTTTCGAGTATATTAAAAAAGATTCATAGCCAGGCGTGGTGGTGCACGCCTTTGATCCCAGCACTCGGGAGGCAGAGGCAGGCGGATTTCTGAGTTCGAGGCCAGCCTGGTCAACAAAGTGAGTTCCAGGACAGCCAGGGCACACAGAGAAACCCTGTCTCAAAAACAAAACAAAACAAAACAAAAAAAACAAAAAAAAAAGTTTAAAAAAGATTCATTTTTTAAAGAAAAATTTGATGTACATGAGACATAAATCAGATAGATAAATGAAATATGGCTGAAGGGATGAAGCCAACCTCAGGACCCCTGGAGGGAGGTTCTGCTCAGCTTGGTAGAGTTGGCTCATTAGAATACTCTATATAGTCTACTGAATGGCTGAACTTGAAAAAGATGGTGCCACCATGTCCCCCAGTTGCACCTTCAGAGCTATCACCTGCAGAGGGCACCAGCCCAACAGAACATGGCCAGTCTGCAGAGGGCCAGGCTGACCTACATTAGGAAGTAGAGAGTTCCTGAAGCATGAAGGAGGAAAAGGTGAGCGTCTAGGCACCTAGATGCAAGTATCTGTGTGGAGAGCAACAAGCTCTCGGCCTCCATCACCCCAGCAGAGCCCTGCCATACTTATTTCTCAACAGGGGCAATGCGACTGAAGATAACTGGTGAGCTGTCCATATTCCTTTTCTGACAAGTTACTTTATCCTTTATCATGTGGGCTTCATGAGTTTCTGCCTTGGGGACACTTATGAAGTCCTTGAAGGGCTGAGCCTAATAACATCCCTAGCTCAGCATCCTAGGGGCTGGTAATTGGGGTTGCTGGGCTCTCTGTGCCTCAGCAACTGAATGGATGGGGTGGGTGTGTTCAGCACTGGCTAAGGAGAGAGAGCCCTTATGGACAGGAGTACCCTGTAGCCTGCCTTACTCTGTTATCTCCTCCTGATATCTATCTCTATCTCTATCTCTATCTCTATCTCTATCTCTATCTCTATCTCTATCTCTATCTCTATCTCTATCTCCATCTCTCTATCTCTGTCTCTCTATCATCTATCTATCTATCTATCTATCTATCTATCTATCTATCTATCTATCTATGTGTATGTGTGTGTATATATGATATATATATATATATATATATATATATATATATATATATATATATGTATGTATATGATATATATTTATGTATATATTCATTCTACACCTAACTATGTGTGACATCTTAGAGCATTGCATTGTGGCCTGTTTCCAGGGCAGTAAAGAGGTCTTTACTTGAGGTTTTTTAATGGATCAGTCGCTTGGTCCACAGATACCCAGGCTTGTGGGTCTGCCTCCAACAGCAGATCAACAAACCTGCCATTAACATAATGTTCTCCACATTGGGGTAATCAGAACACTTCAATTATTTATTTTCTGAATGTCTCTGTTAAAACATGGATTGATTTCTTTTTAAAATAAATAACATAATAAAACTTATTATGTTGATTTTAATGTTGTCAGGAGCTTAGGCGGTTTAATACCAATGAATTTGACGTTAAGCTAGTCAGCAGCATTGCACATCTTTGCTATAAATAATGCCCGGGTGTGTGGTTCAGGAGTCTCCCCGGCCTGTCTTCTGAATCCCACTTGTTGTCCAGAGTTTATGGAAGAGACCCTGTGGCTCAGAGAGTTTATGGAAGAGGCCCTGTGGCTCAGAGAGTTTATGGAAGAGACCCTGTGGCTCAGAGAGTTTATGGAAGAGACCCTGTGGCTCAGAGAGTTTGTGGAAGAGACCCTGTGGCTCAGAGAGTTTGTGGAAGAGACCCTGTGGCTCAGAGAGGTGGAGAGGCTGTCTCAAGGCTCACAGCTAACAGCATAGTCCAGAACGTAGTTCCAAATGTCTGCCCCTCAGTTCTTGTAGAACTGCTTCTTCATGACTTTGGGGCAGAAAAGTCACGGCAGATACCCCTCTCTGTGCTCTGTCCCGTGGCCCTTGCTGCACTCACCCGCCCGAGTTCCTTGTCTTCCAAGGCCAGGACACCAGTGCTCTCTGTGAATAGCTTTACTTTAACAGCTGGCAGCGCATGGGTTGTGGAGAAGTCGCCTTGAGTGCCCCAGCTGTGGAGAGAACATTAGAGTCAGTGTAGACAGGCACCCCTCAACAACGGGTAGTTCTTCTCTGTCTCCCCAAGAAGAGCAAACGCAGGGTTAACCCAAGGCAGAGCAGACTGTCACACCCACTTCCCAGTGCCCCCAAAGCTGCCAGTGCAACAGAAAGTGTTGATTAACTTGTGAGATGAAAAAAAAAAAAAAACAAAAAAACGAGGCAGATGCTCTTGAAGCTGCCATGGGCCTTCCCAGAGTGCCTTGCAGTCAGCACTGGAGGAAATCAGAATTTCCCACTGCCGCTCCCTTCTCAGCAAACAGCAGCACACATTCGCTAGCCTTTCAACTCGGCCCTGGAAAGCCTGCTTCATGGACAGTGGAATTTTGGACCTTGAGACTAGGCTAACGCCTGACCTTACAGAGATACTTGGGGATACATGGGTCACAGTTTGGAGTTACTCTCCTGGAAAAGTGGAAAAGAGGACCGAGTGGAGCTCCGCCAACAAGAAGATCTGCAGAAATGTGTGTGTGGGGGGGGGGAGGTGCTCTTCCCTGCTCAGGATTTCTGTAGCTAAGTCTCAGCCACAGAAGAGTACCTGGTTTACTCAGCATGTGGGTGGAGCGAAGGGCGTGGCTCGCATTGGGGCGTGGCCTCTCAGTTGTGCTTTCTTTACTCACCTGCATCATGCTTCGAGACCACCCCAACTCCACCACCACCCCGCCCCGCCTCCATCCATTATGTAGCTGCAAATGGAGTACCTTGTGGACCTGCTGTGATATGCACTGAGCCTGTCTGACCCTTCCACTCCAAGCACTGTTAAAAGGCACAGCCCTGACCCTTCCCTGGGCCCTCCTTGCCTGCTTCCTTCATGGGCCTTCTGCCTTTGCCACCTCTGGCCTGCCTGTCGTTTTGATCTCACAGTCTAAGCTGGACTCAGGTATCAACCTGTCTTCAGTACAGCAGTCATTCCAGCCCCCAGGGATGTGAGGGTTGACTCAGCCCTGTTTATCTTTGGTTCTTTTAGCTCTGTGAGCACTGGGTCTCTGCTGATTATTTATATGCCAGCCCTTAGAACTTAGCATGGCGCTTCATCCATATGAGGCATGGGATAAATATTTTTGAATGAATAAATAATATCAAATATATGTTCTTTTACAGGGCCAGGAAATAGTACAGACAACAGCTTTCATCTACAGATTGTTTTTGCATTATGTAATCAATTTCCCATACTGTCAGGCATTTGTTAACATCTAATTTTATTGACTACAGTGTTACGTTGTATAAATACATTGAAGCCTACATAACTATTAGTCTGTTATAGCAACCAAGTTGGTTAGAGGGTACTTAAAGAATTTGCCTCTGATTATTTCCTAGATTAAAGACCTAGATGGGAGATGATTCTTCTGCAGGAAGCACCTTTATTACTTATGTACAGTGGTGAACATACTCAAGGTCTGTTTATGCAGTGATTTCTGTATCTCACTGAAGTGGTGGATACCTCAGATGAAACGCTGGCAAGATTTCTAACCCCGGGTTTCAGAGAGATTGGGAAGATCAGCATTTAGGGCCACCTTCCTGTCCTGGAAGGAGGGTCCCCTACCAAGTGCCCTGACTTCAAGAGATTTTGTAAATATTTATCATTCAACAAAGTTATTTTCTCTTAACAAACTTCAACTTGCTCTGTCTGGCAATGAATTCACTGTTGGCCAGGGTGGCCTTTGGCTCAGAGAAACCGCTCCTGCTTTAGCCTTCCCAGGAGCTGGACTTCAGGCCTCTACTACCTGTGCAGCTGGACCTACCAGGGCCATAGGGACATCCTAGGCTGTTTAGTAGAAAGCAACTCAGTTTGCCTGGACTTCTGAAGCTCCCCAAGGATGCCTTGCTCATTGGTGTGTAAAATGACTCAGACTGCGGGATGGGGTTGGGGGGGGGTGCAGCATGGTGCTTCAGAGACCCAGAAGCTGACTAACTGAATAAGCCATTAGAGTCGACTGCTTTCCTACTGGGAGTTTTGACTCACATCAAGTAGTCAGGTCACAGATGAACCCCAATTTATTCCTCAGACTTTAAAAATAGTAACCTGGCCCAGTGAAACAGGGGAAATAAGAGATTCTATTCTAACCAAGACTTAGCTACATGATCTTCAGGGAGAAGTCTCTCTCTCTCTCTCTCTCTCTCTCTCTCTCTCTCTCTCTCTCTCTCTCTCGTGCATTCATTCACACACACTCGAACACACACAAAGAGCAAAATACAGACAGAGACGCATATACTCATGCACACACAGGCACACAAATATGTGACGCGCCTCCCTGCCTCCGTCAACCAGCAAGAGAGTCATGCCACCACCGGGATCTTCTCAGTCAGCTTTATTCAGGAGCACCTTGCTTGTAGATTCCCAGGACCCAGGACAGCAGCAGAGCTGCTGCTTTTATAGTCTCCCAGGGAGGGGGAGGGGGTGTTGTAGTGGATGCGGATTGGTGCACCAAGCCACACCCATTAGCATATTGCCCATTCATTGGTGTCACAAGCAGTGCCTCATTAGCATATTTTTCCTTCGGGAGGGCCTACTGCCTGAGGAGGGCCTGAGGAGAGAGCTGCGCATGCACACTAGGCTTTCCTCCCTGGGAGCCTGCCGGTCCTGCGCCATCTTGTAATGGGGCGGAGCCGCAGGCCTTCCCGGAGCCGGACGGCCTTCCTGGTCAGAGCTCGGGCAGCGCTTTCGCTGGTCAGGGCTCAGGCGGCGGCTTTTCGACGCTGGGTCAGGGTTCGGGCGGCAGCTTTTCGCTGCTCAGCGCTGCCAGCTTCCTACACAAATAGACACACACATAGAAACATACACACACACACACACACACACACACACACACACACACACACACACAGAATCAGACACTAACAGACATACATGCACAGACTCATAGACACACAAGCATAAACTGATGTGAAAACATCAAGAATTTTTCTTTTCCTCAGTACTTTTTCTGCTCCATTCTGTTGGGGGTACTTCATTTCACAAATACCTTCATAGATAAAATCACCATGAACTGCAAGATGGCCACAGCAGAAAACTAAAGCAAAATATGCCCTTCCTGAGCCAAAAATACTGCAGATTCCCTGCCCCAGGCCTCTGAAGCCAGCACTGAGTGAGCCTCCCTGGGGTGGCAGATGGCTGTGCAGTGAGTATAGGCTATTCCAGGCTGTTGTCAGGAAACTTTTGTGCTTCCTGAAGGAAGGATTGGGTTCAATGAAGGCTACTGCAGGCTCCTTCCTGTCATGGAGGCTTAATTCTCAGACTCTTCCTAGAGTTATGAAAATGTATACTCTTTGTTTTTCTTTCCAGCGTGGGCAAGAACTGGCTCCTTTATTATAATTGGTACCCAGACAGTCCCATGCATGTTACCTATTTTAGAAGCACTGTAAGTTATATTTACATATTATCTTTTTTAAAAACCTGCTAGATATTCTATGAAGTGTCTACACTTATGAACCCATTGTCACATAGATTCTGTACTGCATGCCATGACACTCATAGGAAGTAAATGGCAGTCTAATTACACATGGCTCTGTCCCTTCCTCCCTTCGAGCCTCCACATACATTCTTGGGTACTTTAATCAATTATCCCTGCAACTCTGGGGGAGCTCCATTTGGAGTTTCCATTTGGAGACTCCTGGGATTCTGAGTCACCTTGAAGTGGCTCAGTTTTCTCCTCTGTAACTATGGGTTCATAAGTGTAGACATTTCACAGGATAGCTAACAGGCTTTTAAAAAAATGATATGCAAATATAACTCATAATGCTTCTAAATAGATATCCTGCCTAGCATGGAGCTGTCTGGGTACCAATTATGATAAGAGAGCCAGTTCTTGCCAGAGCTGGAAAAAGACAAAGAGTAGACATTTTCATACTCCACCCCTCACAGGATAGATGTAGAAGAAGGATCTGAGAATTAGGCCTTCTTGATAGGAGACAGCCTGCAGTAGACTTCACTGACTAAGTGACTCCCATCACTGAGCCGTAGCTTTGGATTTATTGCCCGTGTTTAATGTACTTTTCCACAATGCTATATTTGAAACATGTACAAATTAGCTGGTGGAGATGCGTTATAAACTTCTGTGATCTGAAGTGGACCACGCATCAATAAATGAGTCAATTTCTCTTTGTTGTGTCTTCTCTGCCCTTTTCTCTTGCTGTGCAATTGACTGTAGTTGCCAGAATGAAAATTCCACTGTACTCTTATTTGGAAAGATCAGAGGATGATAATATTTACCAAGCCAAGGTTGGGAAGGTTAACTGATTGACTTCCATCTGCACACAAGGTAGATAAAATACAATGGGTAAGGTGTCCTTTCTATGTGATTCTATCTATCACCAATGACACCATAGTGACCTGTTCAGTTAGCTTGCAAAAAAATGATAAAGTCACCAATTACAGAGGGCTTATGTTAGCCAAGACTCTTGCTTAGTACTATGTATGGATCAGTGGATCAGCTCATTTAAGCATCCTTACAGATCACCCCAGTTGCATCACGATTTTATAGATGGGGAAAGTTACACTTGAGGATGTTATGTAACTGGACCAGAATATCAGGGCACTTCCAACAGAGGATTTAAACTCTTGAGTTTTTTTTTTTTCTAGGTCAAATCCACAGTATTGGACCCAAAGGCCTCTATCTCTCAGGCACTCCTAATGCAGTAATGCCCCATGGTCTGACAGGTACATCTGTGTCTTCCTCTCCACACACTGAGGTGTTAGGAGGAAAGTGACATTTTCAGTGCATCCTACTGCCTGCACCAAGAACAGTAGTAAGTCAACTACTACAAATACATCCTTGATTTTTGACTAGAAATGGAGGAGCAATGGGCTGGGAACCATCACTTTGTATGTTCAGGGGCTGTGGAGATGAGACAGGAGGTAACCTGTAGGAGCCTCCTTTACCTGGGTCTTCATCTCCTGTAGGAGATGGCAGTGTTTTGAAGCACAGTGACTGAGTGCCCATGATGTCAGGCAGCAGGCAGAGCACAGCATATGAGTTCTTTGGGGAGCCGGGCATGGGTGCTTGTAGGTTGGCTCACACAGCTAAGGAAGGGCTGGAATTAACATGGATGCCAGTGACAGCAAGGTTAAACAGTGCCACCAGCACATACTGAAGACTGTAGAAAAGCTATCTCCTGTAGTTGTGCTTCCATATGAAAGCTTGTGTGGTGGGATACCCACTCAAGTCCTTCTGTAAGGAGGTGCAAGGGTCTAACTTGGAGGACAACCAAGGTGTGTAATTCCTAACCTCCACAGCTTAAGGATGGTTCCTAATTAATCCTTCTTTGGGGACATGGTTTCTAAGTATCCAACTGCAGGCAAATTACCACCACATCAAGTCTGTTAGTTCCAGCATCAGTAGGCGATTTCCCCATGGGTGCCATGTTCTCCTTGGGGAGAGTCCAGATGCAAATGTGATTGAGATTCCATTTTACTACAGTCAGAAGGATATCAGCATCAGCAAAGAATAGCAGCCACTGAGGACTGGGAAATAGAGGACTCTTGTACACTGTTGCTTAGAATGTAAGTCAGTATAGACCCTAGAGAAACCAGGGTTGGGCTTCCTCCAAACAAACATCAAAGGACCTAATGTTGGCATAGCTGGGTATAAACCTGAAGGACCCAAGTCCTTAATGTAAGGCCACATCTATGTTTACTACTATACTCTTCAGAGTAGCCAAGATATGGAACCAGCTTAGATGTCTGTTAGCAAAATAAAGAAAATATTTATAGTAGAAATACATGTAGTAGAATTCTAAGTCAGCCATAAAAAAGAATGAAATTATGTCACTTGGAGGAAAATGGATAGAACTGAGATTATCATGTAAAGCAAAATAATCCAAGATCATAAACATGAATATCATATTTCTCTCATATATATAATATGTGTGTGTGAGAGAAAGAGAGAGAGACAGAGACAAATACATGAAAGTAGAAGGTGAGAGGAGAGGTAAGACTATAAAAGGTAGAAGGGGAACAAGGGAGGCTAAGAGAGAAAATTATTTATATATACACAATATATACACAAATATATATACATATACATATATATACACAATACACACACACACACACACACACACATATATATATATATATATATATATATATATATATATATATATATATATATATATATATATACACACACACACACACACACATACAGGACCAGGTACATATGTACATGTAGGGTAAATGTATAATATAATTATACAAATATGTGTATAAAACCAGTTGGGATGTAAATAAAGTACATAAATAAAATATAGTAATACAGAGAGCAGTATTGAGCCCAGAAGGTTAGTGAAGGGATTTACAGGAGAGAGATATTGCACATACTATGTTTAAGTCAATAGTGTGCATACAGAGTGCACAAAGCCTTCACTTTAAGGATGTAGGACAAGGGTTGCTAAGCCGTGGTTATGGGTCAGTCCCAACTGTTTACTTGCTTATGTGTATATAGCTCATGAACCAAAAATGGTTTTTACATATTCAAGAATTTTTCTGCGTATGCATGTGTGTGTTGTATGTTCACGTGTCTTGTGTATGCACACCTGTTTGTACATGTGTGATGGGTAGAGGAAGACGAAGTTCCAGCTATCTTCCCATCTCCACCCACGCCTTCACATTGTGGGAACTTATTACAGGTATATGTGGTTAGTGAATATGCTCAGCATTTTACCTAGATTTGAATCCTGGTCCTCACACTTACCCAGCTGAGGTACCCAAGCCCACTATTCACAATTGTAAATGACTGAAAACAATTAAAGAAGAAAAGCCAAGCCCTATTATAAGAGGTGGAGTTGCCTGCTCATCAATAGAACCATGCTTATTTTCATCAGTACCTTAAAGGTGTGCTCACCTAGCACACCCACAAGAGCAACTCTAAATGAACACTTGCCAGGACAGCTCAGGCCTTGTCGAGCTAATCTACCGTCCTGCATTCCTCATGGAGTGCACTGGAAGGTCAGACTCTGGGACGTAATGTGTCAGCCGCATAAGCGTGAGGACCAGGATCCAAATCCAGGTAAAAACCCGAGCCTGGCCCCTAACCACATATCTGTGTAATGCCAGCAATGTGAGAAATGAGGCTAGAGGTGGAAGACAACTGGAACTTGCTTGCTAGCCAGCCTAGCAGAAAACATCCAGCCAGTGTAGTAAAAGATTCTGTCTCATGGGAATAAGGCAGCGAGAAATGGAGCAAGATACCCTTCCGCTTTCGCTAGCCTCCACCCGTGCACGCACAGGCACACCTATGCACACAGCACATTTCAGACACATGGTACCCAAATGCTGCTTCAGATCAACTTGGACCTGCTGACTCACTTGCTCAAGCTACATTATTACTAATATCTAGCAAGAAGCAGGAGTAGCAGACAATTCATATTTTAGGGGGCAGGAGTGACTCTGAAGTCACAGCACATTACTTCTGCAAATGTACTGCATGGGGCCGCTGCTGCTTTGAAAATGGACACTTTGATCTAGGAAGAAAGGCAGTGCAGGGTGGGGAGGGCTCCCCAGTAAAGCAACCTTGTACTGTGTGTTTGCCAAGAGCATCTGCTCCATCTCAGCCACATCTCTGTTTACTATTTAAAGCCTCTTATTTGCAGAAACCTCTTTGGACCATATGTTATCAACAAATGTTGCTAATCAAATACACACAGTAATTTTCATTAGAATTTCCCCCACATGAACAACAACAATAAAAAAACAACAACCCACATTTGCCACAAAGGGAATATACCTCCCCAAATGACAGCAAACATCCACCACAGACCTCTGACAACAGGGATATTTATGAATGCACATGTAAGCCAAGAACATACCTATGCCAGTCACATAAAGACCCTTGGGGAACTGGATTTTGTGCAGGTTGTTGTGGGGGGCTGGGGGTGGGGGTGGGGTGATGTCATTAGTTGCCATGGTGATGCTCAGCATAAGGCCATAATTCATACCACAGAGATTGGATTTCATTTATTAAAGGTATATGGCTTATGTGGGCTGGGTGTTAAATTGGTATAGTTCATAAAATTATCTGGGCTTTAACAAGAGAGGAGTATCATTTTGAGAAATAAAAGTACCCTGGTCCTGTTGCTAAGAAGGAATGTTAATAATTGCGTGGAGGCAACTGCATTAAAATCTTTTGGCCTTCCTTTCAGCTGATTGTGTGATAACTTACTCCAAGCAAATCAATTGTGCCATCATAGTGTGTCCCGTGGGGACTAATTGATAAGATGCGATTTGGGACCTTTGGAGTACTAGGAAAGCTAATCTTAATTTGCATAGAGAAGGTGGGAGTTCTGTAGAAACCATGTTGTTGGAAGCTTTTTTTTTTCCTCCTTAGCATTTCCCTTGATGGGTCTCCTCTCTCAGGATCCAAGACCTACTGTATCCAAGCATCAGTGTGAACGTGGCTCCCTCACCTCTGTTCTTCTAAGACTTTCCCTGGCTTAACCAATCAGACTCTGCCAACCACTCACACATTCATCTTGTCTCCTCCTTCAGACCTCTTGTGGACAGTGTGCTCATTGCTAGGAAGAAGAAAGCAGGAAAGGTGTAGTCCAGAGTGCTGGGTGGAGGGCGGGGCAGCAGAAGCCTCAACAGCTGGCTTTAATTCTGGCCTCATTTCTCTTGGTCTTTTTGGGCTTGGCTGAAGATTGGCAAGGGCAAGGGCAAGGTCTCCATCTGTTTCCTTCATCTCTGAAGTCCTAGCACCTAGCACAGTGCCTCTCATGCAGGCATACTCACAGGCATCCAGACTGGGAACTCAGTCACTAGTGGTAAATCCCCCACATGTGTAAATATATGGGTAGGGTTGAAGGTATGAGCAAAATATAACAACACTCAGCTACCAATTGGATTCCTTTGGCATTGCTGGAGTAAGAAAATCAACAAGCTCCCTAAGTGCAGAGACTGAGCCCACCCTTCCTACTGTGGTTATGCCAATACCGAGCTCTGTGCCCAGTGCAGAGGGATCACCGAATCAATGCCCATGTGACCAAGGCTGGAGGAGATAGTATACAGAATACTGCAAATACAAGAGACCTCACTAACAAGTGATTCAGCTGACTGTTTACTCTACAATAGGAAAGGCACTACTAATTTTGTGAAAAAACAAACAACCCAAGTGCCTGGGTATTTGATTGCTAGAGTTTTCTTTTGATTCCTTTTTAGTTAAAGTTTCTATCTATGCTACTATTAAATATCTCATCTTACCTATATCAACACTTCTACACCACAGAAGTTACAACAAATGCTTTGGAAGCTGAAACTGGTGTACAATGAAAATGCACTGAATATGTCAACTAGAGAAGGCTATTATTGCTCAGCAGTGTGGTACACTATGGCTTCCTGAGGTCTTTCCCTCAAGATCATGGGACTGCCTGGGCAATAGTGTTCATCACTATTTCTGAGTTTCTTGAGGAAGAACTACATATCAATAGCCTCGGCACTGGTGAGCTGCCACAACTTGAAGTGTCATTTCTGAGTGCATATTGAGTACATGCATGCTGCTTTCACACCGCCATGAAGTTGAAAACAGCCAACTTACCCTACCTTGGGACTTAGAATTCTGAGTGTGAACATTATAGGTAGGAATGCCTAGTCTGATAATTCCAACTTACCTGCCGTGTCTCTGGTTCTTAGGCTTTGTCTGTTTCTTTATGGAAAGGTTTTTCAAAAGTTTGTCTTAGTATCACTTGTAATTCCTCCTGGAAGCCAAGTTTGGCAATGTACTGGGGACAAGGAACTCAGTGTAAGCCCTGCTCCAACACAACTGTCCCTAGCTGCTACCTCATCCCCCTCTCCCCTCTCCCTCAAGCCCTGAGTCTCTGAAGCTGCAGTCAACATCAGAGCTTGCTGTGTTGCTGTGTTGCTGTGTTGCTGTGTTGCTGTCTTGCTGTCTTGCTGTGTTGCTATGGACCCAGAGCTCTGTACTGATGCTCAGAGGAGTTGCTGAATATTTTGTTCAGCCTTTTCTCTTGTGAGGCTGAGAAGGATGCTTGAGCTCCTCACATGCCACACTGGAAACCACAAGTTCCACCCAGCCTGGGTATCATGAAACTGTCTCCAGCTTTGAGAACCTAAGTCGCATTGCTTACTTCCTGTAGGAAAGAACTTAGGTGGTCAACCTAAAATGCAAATTCCCCAAGGTCAGAGCAAAGAAGCAGGTTAGTATGGGGTGTGTTGGATAAGGAAGTCAATCTTGTGAAAGAAAAGGTAGAATTTAGAGAGAGAGAGAGAGAGAGAGAGAGAGAGAGAGAGAGAGAGAGAGAGAGAGAGAGGCACTCTGAAGACTCCTGCAACTCCTCGGAGAGGAGTCCTGATTTGCTGCACAAGGCATTAGATCTAAGATGGCTCTTGACACACTAGTGAGACAGCAAAAAGGAACAGAGGATAGATAGGACAGTGGCCACTTCCCCCATCTTTAAGGAAGCCCTCACAGGTGACAATATTCCCCTCATTCCTTCTGAGTTACCACATCAGGCATGGCTTTCATTGGAGCATGGTGATGGTATGGTGAGATATGATTGGCCAAGGATTTAGGAGTTTGGGATTAGCTCAAACACTCTGTATAAGCTTATGGGCTAGGCAATAAACTCAGATCTGTACCCTGATGCTAGCTTCCAGAGTAAGATTTCCTGGGATTTGTCAAATGACTTCATCACCGCTCACCCCCCATCTTTGGTCCTGTTCTCCCAGTGGGGAAGAATAGTTGTATGGTCATGATCTGGACCACAGAGAGTGGTTTTTTTTGTTTGTTTTTTTTTTTTTTTTTTTTTACCATTGGTAATGACGGCTTCTCCTTGCTAGTTCAGGGAACTCCTGTTAGTTGCTTTTCTGTAAACATGCTTGTGTTAAGTAAGTGCTTACCAGAAAAAGAAAGGAAGAGAGAGAGAGAGAAAGGAAGGAAGGAAGGAAGGAAGGAAGGAAAGAAAGAAAGAAAGAAAGAAAGAAAGAAAGAAAGAAAGAAAGAAAGAAAGAAAAGATGCATTTTGCAAGTAGTAGAGGCCAAGAAGTCAGACATCATTTTCTCTCCTTGGCGTATCAGACAGCCACCTCTTTATGCATTCCTAACACTGCTCATTTTCCTAGGATGGCTTTTGTAAACTGAGCTAGTTATCATGGCTGCAGCCTGTAATTACTGGAAATAACTGGAAGATTCCACAGTTGCCTGTGGAATCCAAAAGACTCAAGACAATACAAAGCTCACTCTGAATCAAGTTAGGCCAAGGTCTCCAGAGGGCATGGCTTCCTGGGAATTTTAAATGCACCTTGGCTAATTTGCTTTATCAAGCAAAGCAGGAAAAGCGAAAAGGAGGGACAGAGACTCAGGAAGTGTCTTCAGCCTTAGCTCTTGTTTACACATGAAGTGCAAAGCCAGAAGGTCCTATCTCTATCAGAAACCAGACAAATTTGTTAACCTTAACTATCAGTTTTTATGTCTGAGATTATCTACCTTGACTTGCCTATCTGCTGGTCCCACAGACAAATGAGAGAAACACTTAGTACATATGTAAGTGCTTGTTCATAGATGTATAAACAAATTTATGATTTAAGGTGGTTACCATTATTCATGGTTTATAGGACCAAGAGTGCAGAGTATGGAGTCTGGTAACTTGGGTCTATACTCAGCTGCCTCATTTTCTTGCATGGCTTACTTTTCTTCTCTGTTGGATGAATTACTTTCCTTCACTGACAAATTATTCACTGAATCAAATTATTTTGGCTTACAGTACAGGGGGTTCAGTCTACGGTTGTTTTATCCTGTGCATTTGGACAGGACATCATGGTGGGGAAAAGTGTGGCAAAGGGGGTTTTCACTTCATGGGAAAGAGAAAGAACAGGAAGGGAGAGAGGGAGAAAGAGATGAGGAAGGACAGGAAGTGAGAGAAAGAGAGGGAGGAAGAAAGGAAAGGGAGAAGGAGATAGATGGAGAAAGGCAGAGACTTCCAGAACACAAACTCAGAGACCTACTTCCTCCAGCTATATCCTGTTTTCCAAAATTTGTCAAAACAGAAGCACCAGCTGGAAACAAGCATTGATCAAACAAGCTTGTGTGTGTGTGTGTGTGTGTGCGTGTGTGTGGTTTCATATGTAAGCCATAACTTCTGTAAAACAAGGGTGTTTTTGGATCATCTCTCTGATAACTTTCTCTTATTAGGATTAGATGAAGAAAGGCTTCCCAGATTTATTCTCAACAAAACGTTCATAACAAAGACTGTGGTGACAATCAGTTAGTGGCATCTCAAAGATGTGCAATGAGCAAGTGCAAGAGCCACCTGTCAGGAGACACAGAACAGCAAGGTATGAGCTGACCTTACAGATCTTCCCAAACCATCTGAGCTTCTGCTTTTTCCTCTGAGCAAAATAAAATTGGGGTTTGAAGTTACCCCAAGTCTTAGCAGTGAAGGCAAGGTCATGAGTCTCAGAACCACCTCCTTTTCTACAATGTCTATCCTGAGCACCTGAATGCTCCCCCTTAGCACCAACTCTCTTACCTACCTTTGATGGGCTTTTCTGAAGTGGATCTGAGGTAGATCAAGATTACTGTTCAGAGAATTTCACTCTTTCTTGGCTTCTCCAAAAGACACACTTCCTTCCTCCTCCCTGAATGTCAGCTCTGTCCATCTGGATGCTACCTTGTTCTCTTTCTGGCTGACCATGCACAGCCCTGCACTGTGCCCTTGCCATTATCCATGTTGGCTTTCTTGGGCCATGGAGAATCAGCGGTGATGCAAACATGGTCAGTAGATGCACTTGAAAAGTGGACTTGTTTCCCTGTGCCCATTGCCACAATAAACAAAGCTTCTTCCAGGTAGCTTCTGGCCCTACAGACTTGATTCAGAATGGACTATTTAGTTAAGATTTGGGATCAACAGAAGTCAAGGAGCCAAAGCTAGCCAAGTCCACAAGCTGAAGCAGAGCAAGCCAGCTGAACCTATCTTGGATCAACTGACCTTATTGAAAGAGAAGCAAATGCAAATAATGGCCATGTCTTTAAAGGGGTAGTTTGTTACATAGAAATAGCTCATTGATACAGTCCTCTCTCTGATACTTAATCATGTCATCCTGTGTGCTGGGTAGTCTTATGTCAACTTGACATACAAACTGAGTTATCTGAAAGGATCTGGCATTTTCTTAATTAGTGATTAGTGGAGAAGGGCCCAGCTCATTGTGGGTGGTACTATTCTTGGGCTGGTACTCCTGGGTTCTACAAAAAGCAGAGTGAGCTTAAGGATCAAGCCAGTAAGAAGCACCCATTCAGTCTTTGCATCATTTCCTGCCTCTAGTTGTCTGCCCTTCTTGAGTATCCTGACTTCCTTTGATAAAGAACTGTGATATGGAAGCATATGCTGAATAAACCCTCCCCCCCCCCCCAAGTTGCTTTGGTCATGGTGTTTCATCACAGCAATAGTAATCCTGATTAAGACATCTTGCTTCCATTCTAGGCTCTGTAGGTTGGTTTGGGTTGCCTCCATGAGAAAAACACATCCCATAGAATCCAGAAACATCATAAGGTCCCTTCACTGTGATACAAATCTCTGGTATCTACTCAAGGAGCATCCACATAAAAAATGTTGTATTCAAAATGGCTTCTCTGTTTTATAATGTGGCAGAGTTGCCCACCATATAAGAACTAGACTGCAGCCTGACTACCCAGCTAAAGCTGCCTCAAGTACTGTGGAGGTTCCCTAATGACCAAGTGTATTGACACCATCCAGGGCTATGACAGGTAACTAGGGTCTCTCAAACCTCAGGGTCCGGAGCTCACATAGGAACCTAACCACAGCAAAGACATTCATAACCAAGCCTCCTACATGAAAGCAGTAAGCCCAGCTCACACATGGGACCCCAATATCTATCTATGGCTTGGTCCAAATAAAGGCCCAGGTAGAGGTAGATACACAGAGATGAAGCTCCTGGGAGGTACAGAACTGGCCATTCAGAACTTGGGCTGATCTCCAAACATCCTGCCTCATTTCATGAGACTTCCAAGTTGCCTCTGATGGAGGGGATTGTGGGAGTTTAGCACAATAAAAAGAGTCAACAAATATTACTCATGAAAGCTCTCAATATCCATGGTCTTGATTCTCAGGAAAAAGACACAGACTAATAGATTGGATAAGAAAACAGGATCCATCCTTCTGATGCATTCAAGAAACACATTTCATCATTAAGTACAGACATCACCTTAAAATAAAAGTGTGGAAGAGGGTACTCCATGCAAATGGACACAGGAAGCAAGTTGAAGGGGCCATTTTAATATTGGACAGAGTATCTTGACACAACCCACATGTCTCAGTTGGTCAAAGGTCAACCAAAGTTGTTCTTGACTCATGAAGCATGCCAAAATTATCCCAGAGGATGCCATGCTGAAAAAACAGCCAGACTGAGAGGGGTGCTGTGGTTTCATGTCATTTTCTGTCTCACAATATTGTGACCAACAGATATGAGGAGGGGGAACAGAGGGGAAGGGAAGGGACTGGAGAGGGAATGGGACATGGCAAGTAAAAAAGTCATTTGGTGGGAATCAAGATCCTGTTCCCACTTGTATTTTATACCCTCCTCACATAATTTCCAGGCTATGGAACCAACAGCTCTATGTATTCTGTGCACTGCCCCCCCCTTCACCTCTTAGACAACATTCTGAACCACTTTACCATTACACTTCAGCTTTCTCTCCCCTAAAGAAACCTGTGTGCCTACAAAAACAAATTTTTTGTTGTTGTTGCCTAAAATTCTTCTTCCTCTCTCCAAGCTGACTACCATAGCTTTGAGTCCTGGCAGTCAGTTCATTATGAGCACAATAAGGTCACGTTTATTCTTCCCATCAACCATCTAAGAAAACTCACAGAATTGTGGTCATTTGTCTCATCACTTTAAGCAGAGGATGATAATTTTATTACCAATTATGATCATTTGTACATTTTTATGAATTTTTGCATCATTAAAGATTCAGTATGTGTCTACCAAGAGAATTCAGAGATGTTTGGGCAGATCTTTCCCACCTCCTTCTGCTTGTGTCAGGCACAATGTTAATGATATTTAGGGTGTTGAAGGAGTCTCCTCCCTTTTTTTTTCAGAGGGTGACATAAAATAAAGCTCTATGTCTGAGTGAGAGAATGAGAAAAAATTCCAAGAAAAATCTGATGAGTGGAGCAAGGGTCTGACTCATGCATACTTAGCCCTTCTGCAGCAATGGGGTTGAGGGACAGTCTGAAAGTTGGATGTGCAGTCAATGTTTTCCATGGAGAATCCTATTGTCATTTGAAGGTCATGTCTAAGGGCCTTGGCTTGATAAATCTATAGTGATGGATCATGTTTCAGTGTGTCTGAGATGTGTTTCTACATCTGTACACAGTATTATCAGAAACTATATCCTATAGACAGAATCCAGCACTTCACACATCTCCTTTTTGACTCCTTGCGACAACTTTGTGTCGTAGGTCTGTCTGTTCTTTACATGCTAATTAACATTTCTCAGTGTAATATTATAGATTATCAGGATGCATGGTCTGTATATTGTTATGATGCTTAAATTTTATTAAAATGGAGTAATATTGGACTCATTTTATAAGAAAAAAAATGTGTGTTTTACTTAAACGTTCCTTTAACACTAAAATAGTAAAATCCTACAGGAAAAATGAGGCAGTAAGCAGCATTCCTCCATGGCTTCTACTTGCTGGGTTGGAGGCCAGGCTAGATGGAGGTTTCAGGAACAGGATAACCCCAGGACAGCTCTAGGATCAGCGTGGAGGTCAGAAGATGGACAAGCATGTGCTCCATGCTGGGATCTCCACTCAGCCATGGTGTTTCCTGACATCTTTCATGTGTATTTTATCTTTTTCTTTTGGTTCTGAGATGGGGCTTTCCATGCAGCTTACATTGGAACTCAGGTCTTTCCCCACTCCTTCCTGTATCCAATTCTTTATTGATTCTACATATTTTACAATATTATGATACCCTGGTAACTCCAGGAAAAGATGTACTGTTACATCCTTAATATTATTAACGTGACTGGATTGTCTACCATGTATAGGTCACAATAAAGTTAAGAGGAAGTGCACTATGTATATCTAACAGTTTCTCTCCTAGTTCATTTGAGAAATGGAGTAATCAGGTGAACAATTAAGTCACTGCACAGAGTACCTTAACAGTTTAATATAGTTCCAGAAATGTCCCAAGGGTGCCTCCAATGCGCTGATAAATGAATGGTAGAGATAATGAGCACTGTGGCTCAGAGGAGAGCAGGATGGATGCAGTGGTGGTGGATAGTGTGGGAATCCATCACTATGACACAACTCCAGCATGTGGTAAGGATGGATACAATGGAAGCAATGAGTATGGAAAGGGAATTTCACCAGATGCATAATAGAAGTGTTCCAAGAAGCCACTGAGCATCCTTCAGGATTCTCCCTTTGCTTTTAGGATGAATCTCAAGCTTTGCACTTTGGTTTTGAATCAGTAATCATGTATCAAGTACCTCCTGTGCTTAGAGTTATTACAGACATGGGTGCTGCTCTCATAGAACATATAGTCTCGTTACAGAAGTTTCAGAGCAAACTAGGTGTGCACCATCCAATCCAAAAGAAGAGGAGCAATGGGAACATAGAAGGTCATAGAAGAACATAGAAGGTCATAGAAGAACATAGAAGGTCATAGAAGAACATAGAAGGTCATAGAAGAAAACAGAAGAATATGAAGGGGAAAAAAAACCCAAACCTCAACATTCTTAGCCACCAGGAACATCCAAATCAAAACCACATTGAGATTCCATCTTACTCTAGCTAAATGGTCACCATCGAAGAAACAAACCAAGAAGCTGAGAATGGGGTGGGGAAAAGAACCCTAATATAACAGTGCATGGTAGGAATGTTGTTTCTATAGCCAGAATGGAAATTGGTGTAGTTCTTCAAAAGACTAAAATCAGAACTACTACTCCTGCATAAAGACCAGCATGCTTCTTAGTCAACACAACACAGAGGTGGGCTGGAGAGATGGCTCAGTAGTTAATAGCACTGACTGCTTTCCTAGAGGACCCATGTTCAAGTCCCAGCACCTAGATGGTAGCTCACATAACACAGAGGTATTCAAACCTCCATGACTGCTACATAGGTGTTCACAATAGCCATTAGATGGACTCAGTCCAGATATCCATCAGACACACACACACACACACACACACACACACACACACACACACACACTTGAATACACACACACACACTTGCCCATACACACTACACATACACTACACACACACAAATGCATGAACACATACACACACACACACACACACTTGAACATATACACTATATATACACTACACATACACACATTTGCACATATACAGCACACATACACCACATATGCACGTATGCACACACATACACACTTGCACATATACACTGCACTACACATACACACATTTGCACATATATAGTACACATACACCACAGTACACGTCCATACACTTGCACATGCACACTACACATATACTACACTACATACACACACACAAACTCTCCATACCCCCACCCACACACCAGGAAGAGAAGGTAGACTGGCAGCAAGGCAGGGACAGAGAGACAAGGGAGGTTCATGGATAGAGGTGTCCATATGAGCAAAAGATATGATATACATTTATGAAAATGTCATAGTGAAATCTCTCACTGTGTTCAATGAATGCATGCTGTTTTATAAAGGAAATATATACCATGGAAGCCTACGAGATATCAGAATGAGAGGAAAGGCTGCTTAGCATCCCCATGTTAGCATCTGGTGTCAGCTGCCCTCTCAGAAGTGTTGATGGCTGTAGAGGGAGGCCAGCATAGGAGCTGTATGCAGAGTAGAGATCCAGGTTTGTGAGGATGAATGGATCACTAGGAGGCAGGCAGTTGCCCAGGGCAACTTGATAACATGTTCATGGGCATCTGTTGTTGCCTGCTCTACGTTCTTGTGGGTGCAGCATTCCAGCGCTTCCATGGGAATCACCTCTTTTTACTTTACTCTGTGCATGTTTTAGGTAAAGATGATCTCATTCCTGGATTGAAAACTGGATGTTTTTGACACTGCATTCCCTAGGTTCCTAATTCAGTTCACTCAGTAAGATTAAACATAGGATGTCTGCAATCAGGGGGTAGGAGACTATTTCTGTTTGAGTCACTACATCACGAAATGTGATCCATGAAGTGTTAGGGAGTAAGCATCTTGCTTCCAGAGGAAAGGGGGACCACACAGGGAACGCAGCTGAGAGGAGAGATAGAAACCTTTTATAACACTATTGCTGTACACCAGTGATTCTCACCCTAATGCTGCTACCCTTTAATACAGATCCTCATGTTGTGGTGAACCTTCTTTTCCCAACCGCAGATTATTTCATTGCTGCTTCCTAGCAGCTATTTTGTTACTATTTTGAATAGACATCTGATATTCCACCCGTGTAAAAGGGTTGTCTGATTCTAAAGGGGTTGCGACTCACAGGATGAGAACCACTGGTATATGCTCCTCCAGCTATGCCTGTGGCCCTATGGCAGCCAATTCCATGACTGATGGGGTCGTTCATGTAGAGCAGGCCAGGTCTCTAAATATAAGTTAGTGTGAGAGAAGAGGTTTTAGCAAGGCAGAGCTCTGTTTCTTCATTCTTGCTCTCACCCTTTGTTTAAGGTATCACTGTTTCATGCACATGCAACTCTGCTGGAATTACTGAATTACTTGGAACTACTTTCTGTTTAAAAATGTGTGTGTGTGTGTGTGTGTGTGTGTGTGTGTGTGTGTGTGTGTGTGCATGTACGTGTGCATGTGCATGTGTGGGCATATAAGCACCATCAGAGGAAAATTTTTGTGAGTTGGTTTACTCCTTCCACAGGGGGTTACAGGCATTGATCTTAGGTCACCAGGCTTGTGTGGCCCTTCCATTTCCAAGCCATCGCCACCCCTAAACATTTCTTAAAAATTCTTAATTCAGCATTGTCTATCCCAGGTTCCTTTAGGCTCATCATAGAGCAAAAACTACTTGGAAAGTGTGATTTTTATTCCTCTAGTATTTGCTCACCTCATTTATTGGTACCCAACAAACTACCACACTAATGCAATTACTTCAGAGTTTACAGAAGAAGGGTCCCAGCTTACATCAGGTGATATCCTACACTGATGTACAAGACTCTACTATATTTGAAATGCATGACTGAGAACAGGTTAACCTGAGAACTAGCACAAGGGTTTGGGCAAAAATCCCTTTTATTGCCTGTTTTTGTTAGATACAAGTTTTTTCTACCGTGCCCACGCCTGTTCACTTATATCCTGCTGCGCATACTGTCACACTGCCACAATAGAGCTCAGTGCTTATGGCAAGCAAAGTTTGATCTACAAAACTGAAGCATTTTCAGCCTTGACTCTTCAGAATGTCTGCTGGCACATCACGCTATCGGCTCTATAGTTTATGTAAGATCTGTATTTCTGCATGCAGGTATGTGCTGTGTAAGTTAAATCTCTCATTTTGGTTCATTTCTTAATGACTGGGCTGAATAAAGGGTGAACTTGAATTCTGAAGAGCCTGATGGCTCCTGGAAAATTCCACCCAGTAGAGCATTTATCAGAGGCAACTTATTAGGGAAAAGCCTACATCTTTTCAAGTCACAAATTAACGTTAGTGTTTCAGAATGTGTCAGTTGATAAGCTGGCGAGAGAGGAAGATGCTTCTGCATGAATCCGAGTCCTATCAGCACTCCGGATGTCCAGCATTAGACCTGTCTCCTGATGATGGAAAGACAGAGCAGTCGGCCAATATGGAAGTCAGCAGGGAGGCTCCTTAAATCTCTCACCAGAGCCAGCGTGAGCCAGATCCGGCGGGACTGCTCCTGGATCTATAAGAGCAAATCCAAGTCAGCGCACCACACTGCTACCTACACACCCATGTTCATCATGGCAACAGCCAGGGCATGGATCCTGCCTGTGCACCCAGACATGAGCGACAAAGAAATGAAATACACAGACAGACACAATGACATTGGGCCAGCCATCAAGATGGACAAAATTGCATCACTTTCAGGAAAATGGATGGGATAAAGCATCATAAGTGAAATGACCTAGATGCTAAATGATGAATATCATAGTGGCTTACACACACACACACACACACACACACACACACACACACACGCGCACACACACGCACACGCGCACACACATGCGCACACACGCACACACACATGCACACACACACACACACGCACACACACGCGCACACACGCACACACACGCACACATGCACACACACACACACACACACACACACACACACGCTGAAATTATGTTATTTGCTGTTAGATGTATGCAATTGGAGATCACAATCTTAAGAAAAATAAACCAGTCTCAGACAAATAGCACATGTTTTCTCTCATTTACAGAATGTAAAATTTGAAAAGCCTGTGTAAAAGAGAAGCAGCCTACTACAGGGGCCTGGGGAGGGGGAGAAGGAAATGAAAGGCCACTGAGTGCTGTGGAAGCCCATTGTATAAAGCTATAACAACATCACAGTGGTGCCTAGTCTTTCATGTAATTCTTGCTATGAAAAAGAAATAATGTATCTTTCCTGTGATACTTTCCAAGCCAGTGCTTTTCTTGATACCTGCCACTCCTCTGTCTACCATCAAAGAGAGGACCTGAAATGATCTGAATGCACCTCCCCAAGATTCATGTGCTGGAACAGTCATTCCCAAATAGACCTCAAATGTACTTGGAGGTGGGGTCTTGGGAGATGGTTGGGATTTGATGAGATCATGAGGTGGGCTCCTATTGTGACATTAGTGGTAGCTTTTTATTTGTTTGTTTGAGACAGGTCTCCCTGTGTAGGCCAGGTGGCCTCAAACTTGCAGCTTGGCCTCAGGCTTCTGTCACCCTGGCTGGCTTATTAATGTCTTTTTAAGAAGAGGGAAGGAGACAGGAGCTAGCATGTTTGTTTAGTGCTGCCACACGTGCTCTGCTGTGCTGCCTTCAGGGCTGAGAACCTTGCAGGTTCCACCTCTTTCTTAATCACCTGAAACCAGACACTTATTTTTTTTTTTAACAACAATAGAACAATAGAACACAGATGAACACAGCAGAATTAGCAAGGTCCGTTGATCCTATGTGATTTTTGGTTCTAGCATTCCCTAGGTCTAACTGCAATTTATAAGAGCCATAGAAGCATTTCGATATGCACCTTATTGAAATTTTTGTTTCCGTAATCATAGTTGACACGTTTCCAAGTCAATATCTGTGCTTCATGTCCTTTTCTCTGGTTCTCTCTCTTTGAAGGGCTTTGAAGAAAGGACCCATGAGCACATCGTTGTAGTAAGAGACAGCTGAAGGATGCACCTCCTGGTTTGAGGTGGTGAATATGGATTTTTCTCTTGGCTTTGTTTCTTTGGTGTGTTCAGTGGCAGAAGGCCTATGCTGCCTAGTCAGTCAGAACACTGCATTTGTTTTCTACGTAAAAAGGTCATTTATTATTTATTGGGGCTAGTGGCCTCTAGGGAACTGAGGTATGTTCCTATCATTATGTTTTATTTAACCCCACTGGAAAGAAAACCCCTTAGCCAGACAAATCCAGACCCTCCTTTTGGCAGGACAAGATGTCAAACAGGGATGAAAGGTTTCCATCATTTCGAGGCCGCTTAAGAACATCGATGGAGGAGCATGTGCTAATGTTTATTAATTAGATCTTATTAAACCAGCGTTGGAAGGTGGAGTTTTTAGCTCCTGTCATGGAGACATTGAGATTTGGAATCTCAATAACTTGGTCAAGGCCATTCACATAAACAACAACGAAGACAATGATTATAATATTATCTTACTTATTCAGTGGTCAGCACAGTAGGAACCATTTTAAATAGTTCACTATATTCTTTAACTGTCCTGACAAACTTATGAAACAGAAATTAATACTACTTCCACATTATAGAACTGAAAAACAAGGTTCAAAGAAGTTAGACAAAGGCTTCAGTGGGGTTCAAGTACAAGCCGGTGTTAGTGTAGCTCCACCTACTTATCAGGAGTTGACCTTGTATTTAGCAAATGCAGCTTGCTCTAAAACCCACATCTCTGGAGCTCCATTTAGAGCTGGCTGCTGGTCATCTGCATCTGGATTGATCTCTCAGCTGTGGGCTTGGCTGGAATCCCTCATCCACTGCAGAAATTCCAGACCAGGAGTGAAACCTGCCTCCCTTGGCCTCTCTCAGGATGCATGCAATGGACTGTAAGGCATACTCGGATGAGAACGAGGAAGCTCTAGTTCTATCCTCATTTCTATTTCTGTAACACTGAGTAAGTCTGTCCCTCCTCTGATCAGCCACTGAGTCTGTATAGCACCATCTATGGACTAGATGAATGAACATGCCCTTCTCAGCCCAGTGGCTTTATTCTGGTCACTTAATCTCTATCCATGGAATGGCAGACTATTTTTTTTTTTTTTTTAACGCAGTATGGATGAATGAAAGCTCTAGGTAAATCCACAGAGGTAGGGAAATCTGAGATGCCTCCCAGAAGTGAACTCTCAGTGGTGCATCCTGGGAGCTGCCTATTCCTGTTATGTAAGTGGAAGGATGGAGGATGGAGGGAGGAGTACCAAGAGGTTGTTGGGGCAGACAACTGATCACAGGAAGCAGGGTTGTAGATTCCTCAGAGTCCTTCCAAAACACTAGTCTCAAAGCATGGAGGTGCTTCCCCAAACTCTCCCTTTTTGGCCTAAATGGTGTATTTATCACCTCTGGATGCCAAATTCTGCTCCTTATTGGTAATAGTTCTCCCCTTTCACGTAAGTCCAACTCCCACACACACACTGCGTCTTTCTGGAAAATTCCAGACCTTACTCATCTCACTTTGGCAGTTATCTGTGTGATGCGGTGATCTCTCATTTGTCTATAATTGGGTCCCTGGTGCTGCCTTTGCCTGTCACATGGTCCATATCTCCAGGGAATGTGGCTTTGCCCAGTAGGCCCTCCTCGTATCTCAAGGGATTTGGGACATGAAAGGCAGACAGAGTAAAATGACTGACTTTTGAACACCCTGCACTTTCAACCACAAATATTGGTTGTATTTCTTTTAACGTGGAATGTTCAGCACCGGGAATGTTACAGACAGATAGATGGACTGAGCACCATCACTAGGGTACCAGACTCCCATTTCCTTTCAGCTCCCCTAAGTCCCTCCTAAAAGGAAATCAAGCCCATACTTATCTGCAGGTAGAATTATTTTACATAACATGATGCTTACAGGAGCTCTTACTTTAGCTAGGGTTTTTGTTCAAGTTTTAAAGTGCATTAAAGTACCTTCCAAAGGACCAGTCACTGAGTACTGGTGATTTTTTTTTTTTTTTAATGGATTCTGGCTCTTTCTTATATGATTTTTCACTACTTAAACCATAACCAAGGATGCATAAGTGATGTGACTTATGAATGGTTTCATCTCTGTAAGAGAGTGTTAGACATATATAAAAAGTTTGTGAAATGCAGAAAAACCAAACAAAAACAAAAACAAAAACAAAGCAAGAAATGGAATCCAGTGAGTTGTGACGGGATTTCACCACTAGATGGCAGGCCTGGTCTGTAAATGCTTCTCCAGTTCTGTCCTTGGTCCTCTTGCAGAGAGTCTATAATTCAGCTCTGGTGCATTTGAATTCTACACTGCCAAGTGTATTTCCATTCACTGCAGTGACATTTTAGCTAAGAAAAAATTCAGCCCTTTAGAAATCTGTAAGGACACAGCAAGACTTCTGCATTCTTGGCTACTATTTGAATCCAGTGAGTTAATTGACTAATACAGGAGAATTGTACCTAAAATTCACGTGACTCTTGATCTGTTTATTTAGAGCAGAACAGAATATAGAAAGCACATGTCCTTCTCTGAAGGAAAGCCCCCACATGGGGGTGTTGTGAAATTGTTTCTGAGGATGCATCTACATGGCATGGCTCTGTCCCAGGCCCATGTCTTTGAACCCACAGAGACAGACACTAAGGTCACCCCAGGCCTTATTCTACAGCACCTGGACAGTTAGATGGGGATGCAAGAGGAGTTAGGTAGGGATGCACAAGGCACTGAGAAGGAACTCGCTCGCTCTCTTTCTTTCTTTCTTTCTTTCTTTCTTTCTTTCTTTCTTTCTTTCTTTCTTTCTTTCTTTCTTTCTTTCTTTCTTCCTTTTCGAGACAGGGTTTCTCTGAGTAGCCCTGGCTGTCCTGGAACTCACTTTGTAGACCAGGCTGGCCTCAGAAATCTGCCTGCCTCTGCCTCCCGAGTGCTGGGATTAAAGGCATGCGCCACCACGCCCAGCTCTTTGCCTTTTCTTTCTAGGTGGCTGATAACTCCTTCACGTTGAATGAGACCTGAGACCCAATGCCCTGCTTTTTGGATTCAAGCACTTTAATCAGCTTCTGCTCCTGGGTGTCCACAGGAAACGGCCTACACCAGAATGATTTTGTATTCATTTGCCCCCCTAAGATAATAGAAGATGAGAATCATCCGAGCTTGATTGGTCATGCATCACTGGGCCTCTTGCTCCTCACTGTGCCTCACTTGCCATCTTTTATTTAATTGTTTTTGTTTGTTTGTTTTTGAGATTTTATTTTTTATTTCATGTGTATAGGTGTTTGCATGTATGTGTACCATGGGGGCCAAAAAAGGACATTGGACCCCCTGGGATGTTGTGAGCTGTCATGAAAGTGCCTATTGTGTTGTTCGGAAAAATATCCAGAGTTGTTAACCACTGAGCCAAGTCTGCATGCATGGATACACACACACACACACACACACACACACACACACACACACACACACACACACTCACATGTGCATGTCATAATTCTCCCCTTAAAATATTGCTGTTGTTGCTATTTTTGAAGAGTAAAAGGGCGTCAGCACTAAAGCGATGGTTTTCTGCGTCACCCCTCAGGCATCCAGATCTGGTGACAAGGAATACACACACTCTAACTTCTTATACAGCCATTTCCTGAGCTCCTGTTTCATCAGAAACACACAGTGCCTTGAAATAGCAGATAACACAAATTATTGGCTAAGTCAATGGTTTTCCAGGGAGGATGACTTTGTCCTTCTCTCTCTCTAGGAACAATTTAGTGTGTCTGTTGACATGTTCGGGTTGTCACCCCTGGGGTGTACATTTTATTGGCATCCACTTAGCCTATGTTCTGGATTCATTTGCGTTTCGTCTTTCCTTTCTTATCTTCAAGAGCATCTTGGAACTTATTAAGCTTTGAAGGTGATGCTAACCTCCTTGCCATCAAGAATTAGCTGCTCCCAAAATTGTGAGTCCTGGAGAGGCTGAGCAACCCTGGCACCTCTTCCAACTTCACCCACAGAGCTCCGGACACAACTAGGAGCTGCTGGTCTCTGCCAAGCTGCTAGGATCGCATGACTGGCCCTGCATCTCTGCAGCCTTGCTCCCACACCTCCCCCTCTGTACTTGCACACTTATCTCAGATCCAGATGTCGGAAAATGGCATCAGAGCATCCGTCTGTCTTAGGATGGCGGTAGTAACGACTCTTCCTTCGCTTCCCAGCTTTCCATAGGACTATTTAAGACAGGCCTGGTAAGATCTCTTTAAAACCCCATCCCAAGGCATCTTCATCCTCTGGAAGAGCCTGCTGTGGAATCTTGGCTGCTGTCTCTTTTCAGATGCACTTGCTTCCTGCTTTGTTGAGACCTTTGGATTCCAATGTGCAAACTTGCCTTTTCTCAATCTCTTCTTATTTTTTTTTTTTTTCTGTTAGCCACGGTCCTAACTCCATAGTCCAGATCCCCTCACCCACTCCCAAGGAAATGTGGTTTGTAGTAACTCTATGGTCCACCTTGACTGTCAACTTAGTGGGATTAAGAGTCATAGTGGGAACAAATCTCTGCAAAAGTCTATGATGGCTCTTTGGATTTTCTAGATTAGGTTAACTGAGGCAGAGGCTACTCCCCTCTGTGTGATGGCGCCTTCCTATAGGCTGGAAGTGCTAGACTGGATAGAAGGGAGGGAGAGGAATGGGGAGGAAGCCGAGAAGCAATGTCCATCTCGCCGTGCCTCCTGACTGGATGTGGCTAGCCATCTGAGGCTCTGGCTGACAGCACCTTTCCACAGTAATGAGTTGTGCCCTTGAACCACGACTCAACCTTCTCCGTGCTGTTGATTATAGCAAAAAGAAAAAGAATGCCACTTCCTGTTGGCGACTGCTGTGTATAGAGGTTATGCAGCCTGGCCTCCAGTCATCAGAGTGTGAGATGTGAGTTTGCCATCCTGATTGTACATGCCTAATCCAGAGACAAGACCTGTCATAGGACAAGCCAGTCTGGTTCTCACTCTAGAAAAAGGTGACCACAGGAGCTGGGTCATAGTCCTACAGAAACAGGAAGCCCATGAGGCCTGGTTCTAATCCTGCCACGAAGGGGCTTTCTGTCCCTAGGGTAGCATGTGTCCTCCTCTAAACATATTTGATGAAGTTTCTTCTCTTTGTTTCATTTCCAAGGTTCTGTTTTCCCCTCCTAGATGCAGTATATATTTATAGAGATGATTTTTTTTTCTTCTCTTCCTCCTCTTAACAGCTCTTTGGAACTAATGTTTCCTGCATAGACCTGGACTCAGAGGCAGGAGGAAGCTGATTCTTTGGGAATGCCCTTCCCACCCACTCTACAGTTGTAAGGACTTCCTAGCTCAGCGCAGGACCATTTGCAAACACTGTGCTCACTGGATACACTCCTGCTGTATTCGCCCTTCCCCTACACAGAGAACTCTCCAGTTTTCCTTGGAGTGAAGTGCCTACTGTTTTAGATTTAGGGAGAATGCACCAAGTCCCCTCCCCCATGAATATTTATGTATCCTAAGAGATTTCCTTGTCATTTGAGTTCACTTTCTTATGAAGTCAAGATATATACATCAGAGATACTTCTCTGAAATTAATCAAGCTACTACTTTTTTTTTTTTATTGTGGTTCAGGACTGCTTCGTCAGTAAAGTACTTGCTTAGCATGCATAAAGCCCTTTGATCTTCATACTGTACAAATGGGATATGGTGGTACATTCTTGGAATTTCAGTACTGGGTCAACAAGGTCATCCTGGGCTATACGGCAAGTTCAAGGCCAGTCTGGGCCGTACATGACCTTGTGTCAAACAACACCAAAACCAGAATTCCCCCACCCCACCCTACCCACCCCAAACTCTATGGCTTGTTAAGTACTTTGATAACGATCATTTGATGTTCCCAAGACTGTAATAAAATGCTCATGTCTACGCAAGTAAAACTCTTGCTTTAGTCTTCCTATTAGGAAAGAGCCCTTACAACTGTGATTTCATTCACATAACTGAAGGCAAAGCCTACCGTGGAAGAAAAATTTCCTCTCTTCTGTCATAAGTTCCATATCCCATGGTTACTGTCTATGCCTTGTTCATCTACATCACTGTATGAGCTGTTCTATGAAGACTTACCAAGAAGAAAGTCACGGAATACTCTACAAAACAATTATGTGAGAGAATGAGTGTAAACACAGACATTTGGAGTATAGTTAAGAGCCGTGTTTGTCAGAGTATATTCTTAGAAGGGACTTAGGGTAGCACAGGTCCCACAGAGGCTCTCTTCTATATTGAAATTCCTCAGAGAGTCTCACTGTGTGTGATGAACACCTAAAAGTGAGTTTTTGTTTGCCTGTTTACAAAGAGGGTAGGTTTTTCTGGAGTTCTGAGAAGAGAACAGCTTAAGTCTTTGCTAACATTGTTTCTACTGAAATTACTTTATGATTACTTCATTTGCCATTGGCTAGACTTGTAATATCTAACTTATGAGTGACAAGAAACTGGGCTAGGCTGGTAATTCCAGCTTCAAGGAGGCTGAGGCAGGAGGATTGCAAACTTAAGACTGGGCTGGATCTTGCCTTAAAATGAAATGTTAAAAAAAGGGACCAAGATAAAACTTAGGCTCTAGATATGTAATTCAATCCTAGAACCT
>LR749933.1:315614-427769 GCA_902729485.2 Mus minutoides | reverse complement strand
GTTGACAGTATCTTTTGCCTTACAGAAGCTTTGCAACTTTATGAGGTCCCATTTGTCAATTCTAGCTCTTACAGCACAAGCCATTGCTGTTCTATTCAGGAATTTTTCCCCAGTGCCCATATCTTCGAGGCTTTTCCCCACTTTCTCCTCTATAAGTTTCAGTGTCTCTGGTTTTATGTGGAGGTCCTTCAACCACTTAGACTTGAACTTCGTACAAGGACATTACTTTTAATGAGGAGCCCGACCCATTCCAGCTTGCTTAAAGGGTAGGGATTACTCAGAAACAGAAGCACACAGAGACAATAGGCAGTCTTCTGTTATTAAGGGCTCTATCGGCAGAGCCTTACAGGCTTGGAACAGGAGACAATGGTGAAAATAGGACTATTTCTGTCTACCAGAAGCTGCACTGGGTCTCCTCTTATTGGGTCTTGGGGACTGGGTGATTCCTCTTATGCTTGTGAGTTTTATTCTTTTAAAAAATTTCATTTAAAGATTTTTTTCATATAATGTATTTTGATCATATTCTTTCTGCTTCCCCAATGACTCTAGATCCTTCCCAACTCCTCATCCCCCTCAATTCATGGCCTTTCTCTTTCTCAAAAGAGAACAAGCCAAGCAGACAAACAACAGAGCACAACAACAAAATACCAGGCGCAAGCGAGATAAACAAAAAAGGAAGAAACAAAATCAAGAGGACAAATCAACCACAAAACCAAGCCAAAACAGTAAGAGTGGCACAAAGAACCATGGCATTCACTTTGTGTTTGCAAACTACTCCTGAGCATGGGGCCTGCCTTGGAGTATGGAACATACCCAGGAATACTCCGTTGAGGAAAACTGATTTTCTCTTTCCCAGCAGGTATCAATTGCGAACGAACAGCTTCTTGCTTAGGAGTGACTTTGTGTCCACTTCCCCTTCTCCTAGCTGGGGTTTTGATTAGTTTAAACTGTGCAGCCTGTGCTTGGTGTCTCTATGTCTCTGTACCAGTCTGTGTCTGGAAGATACTTATTTCCTCATAGTTACCACCAACCCTGGCTCTTATAATGTTTCTGCCTCATCATCTATGTAGATCTCTGAGTCTTGAGGAGAGGGGTTTGATAAAGTTCCTCAGACTCCCCTCAACCCCCATTCAGGGCTGAAGGTAACAAGGTCTCTCAGTCTCAGCACAGTGTCCACTGTGGGTGTTTGTTAACTGCCATGTACTGCAAGAAGCTTCTCTGAAGGATAAGCCATGTTCTGCTCTCTGCTCATGATGGTTGGTTTCTTTCTTTCTTAATTGGTTCTCTAGGCCAACTGTCTAACAGGACACTGACTACCAGACTCTATGTCCTTCTTTCTGGGATCCACAGTTCCAGGTAGCCATAGTCTCTGTCTCTTAACAGCTGTCATAGGACGGCTGACTCAGTTGTAGTTTAGATGCCAGCCTCCTCTTGGGTCACTGGCTCACCCTGGTCTGCATGACCTTCACAGAGTCTGGGATCGATCATATGCAGCTGCCACTGTAAGGTCAGAAGAGGAGAACTAACTCCAAGAAGGTTATGTGGACAAATGAAAGAAACCAGCTGGCCCTCTACTACATAGGTCAGTGGCCTTTCAACATGTTGGACTGCGATTCTAAAAGAAGCAAGCTTCATTTTATCAGGAGCTGTAACATAAGCCAGTGGTTATTTAAGCAACACCTTAATATAGTGATGGCTCACACACAGGGTCTTTGAACCTGATTATTCTTTTACCCTCTGCCCCTCACCCAGTTTCCAATTGTAAAGTGCTAGTAATGATCAGTTAGGTAAATTGGTATGCAAATCATCAATAAACTGCAATTCATAGTTGGGGAAAGACTAGCAGAATTCTGTAACACACTTCTCATTGATCTCCCATAAAGGCCCAGTGCCATGAAGCATCAGTCTGCTTAGAGCTAATGGCACTGCTTAATTCTAAGTGCCTCAAGTATATGCACTTCCAGCATCCTGCTTTCTTCCACCCTTTGCCCTTGCATATCCTCATCTCACAGTCTGTGCTTTGTGAGCCAAATCTCCCTACCCTTTTGGCCTTTTTGGAACACTCTTCTCCATTTCCTCACTCCCAAATCTGGTTTATCTTCCAGTTCCACCTTCTGTATCATCCTCCTTTATTCTGTCTCTGTCTCTGTCTCTGTCTCTGTCTCTGTCTCTCTCTGTCTCTCCTTCCCTCTCTCTCTCTCTCTCTCTCTCTCTCTCACACACACACACACACACACACACACATATGCAGCTTGCCTCTGTAGTTCCTTGGAAGTAAATCCTACTGTCTAACAGTGTCAGAATTGTAACTGCACACTTGCTCAGGTGCCCTACATAGGACTGCAGTAGGAAGAGCAGGGTCTCTAAAGCTGAAATTTCAGGTAAACAAATAACTTGAGTGTACATACTTAGCATTCTAGAGCAGAGTTCTATCTCCCAGTATTACAATACAGACAGACAGACAGACAGACAGACAGACAGACAAGCGAAACAGAAGCACATCTCTGTACCTATATCTATTTGTAGGGGTATTCTTATTTGACATTTGATTTAAGTATAATCTCGAGTCCTAGTTCCTCATTGGATTATAAAGTTTGGTGCTATGCCTGAGTCATCATGTACCTTTACAGAATGAATGTGGCCTCCAAACTCCTGCAGGGGAAGATTGTCCTCCCAGGTCAGGATCCTTTCAGAAAGCACATCAGTCTTGGCACTGAATTGCTACAGAAACCCAAAGGATGATCCTTTGGGTCTTTGGGGTTGTTTGATAGGGAATGATAATTTGGATCTCAAGCATTGATTCACTAGAAGTCTGTATTTTACCTCAAATGCACATACAGATATCCATAACTCCAGCACCTGCTGATTACGTATCCTTGGCCAGATGATCCCAGCTGGTAAAGTACCAAGAAGGCTGATTTATGTCATTGCTCAGTGATATTTTCGGGGTGACTCAGAAAGAAATTCTGGACAATGGCAGCTCATTCACAGGACTGTGTTCCTGAAGGCTGGATGGAAAATATAATAAGGGCAGTTTCTCACCCACATATCATGAAACTCCCCTGTAGATTTAACAGTTGCCCTCAGCTATTCTTAACGCTTGGCAAGTTGACTCTCTCAGTGGATCTGCTGGTTAAATGAGGAGGCAGCACAGAGATCTGCTTCACTCTAAGCCAACTGTATGCCACTAGTTCACCATCCTGGTTTACTGTCATGAAACTCAGTTTCTAGTAAAATGGTTATTAGACAAGTTTTCCCCAGAAAGGTACATTGTAAGAAGCCCCAACTGTCCCAGGCCTTTTTTAGGCTCTGTCTGTCAATGAATATGGATTCTAAAAATGGGCTAATTCAAGCACATTGGCAGCATCACCTAGAAACTCTAGAAAAATGGAAATTATTAAGCTTGGAAATTAGTAACCTTCAAACCATTCCCAGAAACTCTGGAGTTGAGCTCAGTCAGTGGATCTGTGCTTCTAGAAACTTTATAAGCACGCCCAAATGCATACAAGTCTGAGAACACCCATATTACAGGAGATCCAATGGCCTCCACTAACCTCAATGGGCACTAAGCACATGAACACACATGTAGTCCATGTGCAGAAAACATTTACCTACCAAATGAACAAATCTAATTAAAATAAAATAAAATAAAATACAAAGGGTTTTTTTTTGTTTGTTTTTGTTTTTTTTTTTTTTTTTTTTTGTATCACTTACTGGAAACACATTTTTTTGTCCCTATAAGAACAAAGGCCTACAGAGTAAGTTCCAGAACAGCCAGGGCTATACAGAGAAACCCTGTCTCGAAAAACCAAACCAACAAAACAAAACAAAACAAAACAACAACAACAAAAAACCAAACCAAAACAAAAAAGAACAAAGGCAGCCAGCACCGGGTCACCTTGGGCGTGGAGTCAGCGGACACCCCCACAGTCCCTAAAGGACTCTCCACGAAATCTTGGGACCACTGCTGACTGGAACGCAACTTCTGTTCCAATCCAGTCTCGGGACCTGAGACAGCACTGGGGAAGCAGAGGATTGGCCAGACCAAGGGCACAGGTCCCTTCTGGTCAGAGCCAGTGCTGGGTCACCTTGGGCGCAGGGTCGGCAGACACCCCCACGGTCCCTAGAGGACTCTCCATGTGATCTTGGGACCACTTGTAAGTGGAGCACAACATCTGTTCCAACCCAATCTCGTGAGACCTGAGACAGCATTAGGGAGGCAGAGAATTGGCCAGACTAGGGGCACAAGTCCCTTCCAGTAGGCGCCAGCACCTGGTCACCTTGGACGCTGAGTCGGTAGACACCCTCACAGTCCCTAGAAGACTCTCCACACACTCTTAGGACCACTGACCAGACAGCTCCATGCTCCTCAAAGGAGATACCACTCCCAGGCACTGTAACACCCGGTCCTAGAATCTTGTTGTCATAGGGTCCTATTGTCCTCGACCCAGTGTGGTCATAAAGTCCCAGAGGCACCTTGAACTGACGGTCCTTGAGTCTGTGTGGGTCTTAGAGTCCAAGTGTCCTCGGGTGTTAGTTTCCTAGTGTCACTGTCGACCTGAGACTCCTCAGGTTAGTCTATATAACTCCTGTCGTTCGTGATGAGATAATCAGATGGCAGGAGGCAAGCATAAGAACAGATGCAACAGAAACTAAGGTTACTTGGCATCATCAGAACCAAACTTTCCCACCCTGGCAAGCCCTGGATATACCATCACACCAGAAAAGCAAGGATCAATATAGTAAAAATGGCTATCTTGCCTAAAGCAATCTACAGATTCAATGCAATCCCCATCAAAATTCCAACTCAATTCTTCAACGAATTAGAAAAGGAAATTTTCAAATTCATCTGGAATAACAAAAAAAAAAACCTAGGATAGCAAAAACTCTTATTAACAATAAAAGAATCTCTCGTCGAATCACCATACCTGACCTCAAAGTGTACTACAGAGCAATTGTAAAAAAAAAACTGCATGGTACTGGTACAGCAATAGACAGATAGATCAATGGAATGGGATTGAAGATCCAGAAATGAACCGACACACCTATCGTCATCTGATATCTGACAAGGGAGCTAAAACCATCCAGTGGAAAAAAGACAGCATATTCAACAAATGGTGCTGGCACAACTGGCGGTTGTCATGTAGAAGAATGCGAATTGATCTATTCTTATTTCCTTGTACTAAGGTCAAGTCTAAGAAGCTCAGGGAACTCCACATAAAACCAGAGACACTGAAACTTATAGAGGAGAAAGTGGGGAAAAGCCTCGAAGATATGGGCACTGAGGAAAAATTCCTGAATAGGACAGCAATGGCTTGTGCTGTAAGATCAAGAATTGACAAATGGGACCTCATAAAATTGCAAAGCTTCTGTAAGGCAAAAGATACTGTCAATAAGACAAAAAGGCCACCAACAGATTGGGAAAGGATCTTTACCAATCCTAAATCAGATAGGGGACTAATATCCAATATGTATAAATAACTTAAGAAGGCAGACTCCAGAAAATCAAATAACCCCATTAAAAAATGGGGCACAGAGCTAAACAAAGAATTCTCAAGTGAGGAATACCGAAGGGCTGAGAAGCACCTGAAAAAATGTTCAACATCCTTAATCATCAGGGAAATGCAAATCAAAACAACCCTGAGATTCCACCTCACTCCAGTCAGAATGGCTAAGGTCAGAGATTCAGATGACAGCAGATCCTGGCGAGGATTTGGAGAAAGAAGAACATTCCTCCATTGCTGGTGGGATTGCAAGCTGGTACAAACTACTCTGGAAATCAGTCTGGCAGTTCCTCAGAAAATTGGACATAGTACTAACGGAAGATCCTGCATTACCTCTCCTGGGCATATACCCAGAATATGTTCCAACTGGTAATTAGGACACATACTCCACTATGTTCATAGCAGCCTTATTTATAACAGTCAGAAGCTGGAAAGAACCCAGATGTCTCTAAACAGAGGAATGGATACAGAAAATGTGGTACATTTACACAATGGAGTACTACTCAGCTATTAAAAACAATGAATTTATGAAATTCCTAGGCAAATGGATGGATCTGGAGGGTATTATCCTGAGTGAGGTAACGCAATCACAAAAGAACTCACATATCATGTACTCACTGATAAGTGGATATTAGCCCAGAAACTTAGAATACCTAAGATACAATTTGCAAAACACATGAAACTCAAGAAGAACGAAGACCAAAGTGTGGACACTTCGCTCCTTCTTAGAATTAGGAACAAAACACACATGGAAGGAGTTATAGAGATCAAGTGTGTAGCTGAGAGAAAAGGATGGACCAACCAATGATTGCTGCAGCCAGGGATCCATTCCATAATCAGCCACCAAACGCAGACACTATTGTATAAGCCAGCAAGATTTTGCTGAAAGGGCCCGATATAGCTATCTCATATGAGGCTATGTCAGTGACTGGCAAACAGTGAAGTGGATACTCACAGTCAGCTATTGGATGGAACACAGGGTTCCCAATGGAGGAGTTAGAGAAAGTACCCAAGGAGCTGAAGGGATCTCCAATCCTATAGGTGGAACAACAATATGAACTAACCAGAACCCCCAGAGCTCGTGCCTCTAGCTGCATATGTAGCAGAAGATGGCCTAGTCGGCCATCATTGGGAAGAGAGTCCCCTTGGTCTTGCAAACTTTATATGCTCCAGTATAGGGGAATGCCAGGGCCAAGAAGTGGGAGTGGGTGGGTAGGGGAGCAAGGCGAGTGGGTGGTGGAGGGCATAGGGGACTTTTGGGATAGCATTTGAAATGTAAATGAAGAAAATATCTAATAAAAATTGGGAAAAAAAAAAGAACAAGGGCATGGAGTGGTCTGTTAGAAACCCATCCTCTAAGTCCGTTATTCATAGGTTCATTTAAATAAATACCTTGTTATCAAGACAATAGTAGTGAATAAAGAAGAAACAAAGAACAAAACAAGCCTAATCTTGTCTCTGTCCTCAAGGAACTTATAGCCCCGTGGGGAAAAGAGAGAAGGAAAGGTAAGGGAAATGGGGCATGGTGTGGGGAGTGAGAGCGCATTGTAGGTGAATACTACTTTCAGTTAAGATGAAAACCAAGGCTTGTTCTTTAACAGGGGTCCCGAGGGAAGACTTCACTGCAGTTCTCTGGTTAATGTTTGAGGAGGGCGCCGCCAGCTGTGAAGATAAACTGGAGCAAGGCTGCAAGCCAGGAAGGAAAGTTCATTCCTCGCAGAGGCACCAGCTTGCACAACCTCACAGCAGCAGCAGAATGTGGCAGCAATGAGAATGGAGATTGGATCTGAGCATGCGCCAGCCACGTTTAGTTGCAGTGTTTGCTCCTCAGTGACTGGGAAACTCTCCCTTGTTCATACTTGAACCCACACTAGGAGGGCCAATCATGTGACAATGTGGTGCTTTTTCCCTCTAGGCTTCAATCGGTATGCTTTTGACATGTTGGGACATCTGGGGCTATTTTTTGATTGCTATGAGCTGGGGATGGAAGCATGGAGATTGTCATCTAATGGGGGGGCGGGGGGGGGCAGAGTCCCAGTTGCTACCAAATAGCTTACAATCATGGAAAAGTTTCTTACCACAGAGGAATCCAAAGAGGGAGTACATGAAGTCTGGGGCACTCTGAGACACTTAAGGGAAGAATGTGCTGGGTCTAATTTGTTCAAGAGAAGGAGAAGGAGAAATAAAGAACTTCTCACAAAGAGAAGGCCTCTATTAGTATAACAACAGCATTCCAAATCAAACAACAGCAAATGTTTACTGCATCCTGGAATGACTAACACTGGCTAACAAAGAAAATTTCATTTCTCTGTCTCTGTCTCATTGTCTCTCTGTCTCTGTCTGCCTCTCTCTTTCTCTGTCTCTGTCTTTTCTGTCTCTGTCTCTGTCTGTCTGTCTGTCTCTGTCTCTGTCTGTCTGTCTCTCTCTTTCTCTCTCTCTCTTTCCTTTTTTTAAAATGCAGTCTCTCTCTATGTAACCCTCACTGGCCTTTAACTCATTTTGGAGATCAGGCTAGCCTCAAACTCACACAGATTTGCCTGCATTTGTTACTGAGTGCTGGAATAAAAGGTATGTACCATCAAAAAAATGTAATCTCAAACAAACACACCAACAGTGCTCAGTTGTGCCCCAGTGGTAAGCAATTTGCCTAGCATACCCTGAGTTCCATCACCACACACACACACACACACACACACACACACACACACACACACACAAGTGCTAACCCCCAATATACATCATATACACATATATCTACACACACACACATACACACAAATGCTACACACACACACACACACACACACACACACACACACATATACCTACACCCACAGACACAGACATGCACACACAGTCTACATTTTCTGATTCTATGATTGGTGGACACCTAGTTAACCTAGATATGAGACATTGTGTGTCTCTCACTCAGCTTCTATATGAGATTTCTTCCTTAAAAATTTAGAGTTATAGATACAATCAACAACATTCTGGCATTTGAGAGAGAGAGAGAGAGAGAGAGAGAGAGAGAGAGAGAGAGAGAGAAACAGAACAAAACAAAACAAAACAAAACCACCAAAACCCCCAAAACCAAATGAAAATACAATGATCTGTGCAGCTCCCTTACAGAAAGCCTGTGGCTGATGCAAACAGAGCAGTAACTCTTTGCTGTTAGGGAAAGGCAGGAGGGTGGGGGATGGACTTGAGCATAATTGCACATTTCTTATCTAGGCAGAGAGCAGACTGCACCATTCGCCACGGGAGGCTTCTGCTGTTGTGTGAGAGGTAGACAGCTCCTGGGATGTTATGTGGTGGCATTAAGTAAAGAACTTCAATGCACAGCAGCCAGCGTGGTCTATTTACACTGTTCTGCTCTCTTTCCGTACAGTTGGTGGTTTCTCTTGTGGCAGCACTTACCTCCTCTTTCTGCACGCTTGCTCAGTGGACTCACCCAGACATAATGGCTTTTGACCAGGCTGCAGAGATCTGCCAGCATCCTCAGGATTCGGGAGAACAAGCCTCACAAAAGAGAGGAAAGAGAAGACCACCAGGGCCTGCACACAGCAGCATAGAGTTTTAAAAGTCCTGGATATATGTCTGCTCTGGGATTTTAGCATCTGTCCTAATTACTAATGCTAATATTTTGGCAGCTGTTCCTACTGGAAGTAGAGTCAAAGTTTCTACAGAGCATGTCAGACCCTGAACCCACATTATATATATATATAATCTATTATATATATATATATGCATTTAGATGTATTTGTGTGACATACACATATATACATATATCAATGTGTACCTATATGCATTTGTTTACTAAACACAGCATTAGCCTCTGGGCAACCCAAGGTAGAAGAAGCTTTGTCAAATGCAATAACATATTTCCCAAAGCTTGGATAGATCTAGATGGGTCTTAGCTGCTCCCTTAGTAGATTCAAACTAGGAGGAACAGAGACCAAAATATCTGTCATTGCTTTTCTGAGAGTCTATTCCAGAAGAAATGAATTTGTAGCTGTCTCTAGGGCCCAGATGTCTGTGAGTCAGGAGTATCATGCTGAATATGCTGTCACTTCTGTGGCACTGGAGAGCACCTTCCAACCTTTGTTGGCCATAGGTTAATACAGGAGCTTCAAATGCATCCAGAACTTATCAGGGATCAGAAGTTTTAAGAATAATCAGTAAGGCCAAAGCATTGTATGCTGTGGGGTTTCAAGCATCTCTGGGCCTCAGTGTCTACATCTCTAAATAAGGCTTTATAGTGGGCTCTACATCTATATATAAAGTGCTTCAACATGGGGCGTACTTGGTATTGTGTTACTAGCAGTATCAGAATGGTATTCTTTTTTTTTCTTCTTTTTTTTCCCCACTTTTTATTAGATATTTTTTCATTTACATTTTAAATGTTATCGAAAGTCCCCTAAACCTTCCACCTCCCCCGCCCTGCTCCCCTACCCACCCACTCCCACATCTTGGCCCTAGTGTTCCCCTGTACTGGGGCATATAAAGTTTGCATGACCAAGGGGCCTCTCTTCCCAATGATGGCCAACTAGGCCATCTTCTTCTATATATGCAGCTAGAGAGATGAGCTCTGGGGATACTGGTTATTTCATGTTATATTTCCACCTATAGGGTTGAAGACCCCTTCAGCTCCTTGGGTACTTTCTCTAGCTCCTTCCTTGGGAACCCTGTGTTCCATCTAATAGCTGACAGTGAGCATCCACTTCTGTGTTTGCCAAGGAGTTACAGAGATCAAGAGTGGAGCTGAATCAAAAGGAGGGACCAACCAGTGACTGCCGCAGCCAGGGATCCATCCCATAATCAGCCACCAAACATAGACACTATTGCATGCGCCAGCAAGATAGTGCTGAAAGGGCCCTGATATAGCTGTCTTGTGGGAGGCTATACCAGAATGGTATTCTTTATACACTGTTAGGGTGATGTAAACTAGGTTAGTCACTTTGGAAATCAGCCTGGGAGTTTCACAAAAGACTGGAAACAAGAATTACTCTGTGACCAAGCTGTACCACTGCTAGCATATACAGAGAACTTTACATCTTACTACAGGAATACCAAAGATACTTGAACATCCATGTTCATTGCTGCTTTATTCATACTAACTAGGATATGGAATTACCAACCTAGATGTCCATCAAATGGTGAATCAACTAAAATGTGGTATATATGCATAATGACATATTCCTTAGCTGGAAGAAAAGATAAAATGATGGGCATTTCAGGCAAATGGATGGAACTGGAAGAAAGATATATAAGAAATGAGGACACCCATGTTCAGAAAGACAAATATGGCATGCTTTTTCTCAAATGTGGGTTCTGGTTTCAAATCTTTTGTTCTGTATTTACCTTGAACTATGTGGAAACAAAGAAATCAGAAGTGGACTATGTATGGTCTACCTACAGGCATAATGCCCTAAGGTGAAATGAAAGGAGAGAAGGGAATGCAGAGTAGAAGGGTTCAAGGAAGTCATGGAGTGTGGGGGATGGGAAATAAAGGGCTAGGAAAGCATAAATCAACATGAAGTATGAATGACGAATCCACATGGGAGCCTATGCTCTTATAACCTGAGTTTAAAAATATGAGAGAATATTGAAACACAAAGGATATGAAAAGTTTGGGGGAGGGCACAACTGGGAAACCAAGGGAAAGGGGGAGGTGATCGAAAGGAGAGATAAAGAAATTGGTTAACCAAAACATTGGACATGAAGAATGTCCTTCTTATGAAACTATGCTAGCTTGTAAGTTAATTAAAATTATAACAATAACAAAAAATAGAGTTTGAATAGAACTAACCCATATAACAATGTTGCTTCCAAAGGACATGAATTATTAAGCAAAAGTCTCAGTGCCAGACATAGGATGCTTCCTTATGAGTTATTATTGGCCAGCAAAGCCCCAGAGGCACCTAGATGAACACAAGTTATCACCATCACTCTTGGTTGTTTACTGTAGGTAGATAGAAGGATCCTATTGCTAAGGAAACCACCTACTTTGGATGCAGAACATTGGAGTATTGAGTCTCAGCTAGTCCAAAACTACCTCCTTATTGGTTACCTTCCATAGTGCTGGAATGTACTGTGCAGCATGCTCATGGAGAAGAGACACCAGTGGTCTAACCTAGCACTGGATCCTGCATATTCTAATACTGACCTGGCAGACAAAATGTTCCTACTGGAGCAAGAGTGGTCAGAATTTTTGTGGGGTAACCAATCACTTTCTAAATGGCTTGAGGACCTGCTCTGAAGAAGGAAATTGATGCCTGGTTAAAACGCATGGCTAGGCAGGTCATAGGCTAAAGGGGAAAATCTATTGATACTATTTTGCTAAGTGGCCATGATGTGAAACTGCCTTCTAAATATTTGTGTTTTTATCCATAGGTCTGTGCTGCTCTCAAACTTTGTCACATTAACTTCTTATTGTAGTTGATAGAGGCTAACGAAGAGACGTACAACTACTCAAAGTACAGAGAATAAGTAACTGTGAAAGCTTAGTCATAGAAAGAACAATGTCTTCTGTATCATCCCTCATCTCCAAAGACTCAAGGAACATGATATATAAGGAAATGGAAAGCATGTAGGAGCTTGTAGTGGTTTGAATGAGAATGGCCTCCACAGTCCATTTGGTATGCTTGGTTTCCAGTTGGTTGACTGTTTAGGAAGAATTGGCAGATATGGCCTTGTTGAAAGAAGTATGTTACTGGGGATGGGCTTTGAGGTTTCAAAAGCCCTCACCAGGCTCAGTTTCTCTTCCTACTGCTTATAAATCAGATTTAAATACTAAGCTACTGCTGCAGAACCGTGCCTGCCTGATTGCGTACATGATGGTCTTGGGCTTCAACTCTCTTGTAGTCTAAGAAAGCTTCCAATTAAACTCTTCTTCTTTATTTAAACCATCATAATTTACAGATGTCCAAGTTCAGTCTTTGTCCAAAATTTCTGAGTCTGTCCTTCTTCTTGCACTGAAGATTGAACCCTGGGCTTCATATCTGCCAATCAAATTTGTTCTACCATTGAGCTATATTCCCAATATTCTTATATGACACAGGTCTTCAGGTTAGGCTCAAATTTACATAATATCTTAGTCTATAACCCTGCACTTGATCATTAATAGGTGGGAAGGAGACACAGTAAAGTATCTTTTACAACAGCATTATAGTTCCTTCTAGTGACTGAATTTTAATTCTTCAAAAAAGACATTATAATGCTCAAAGCAATGAAGTTCCTTAAAACTCAGACCCCTTGTTGGGGCTGTCAGATCTGGAGATACTAATCCAAATCCATATATGGAGAACTGATTTATAATTCCATTGAAGAATAATGAATTTTTTTATTTTGAATATGGCAATCCTAAGAATGAAAATTGCAAACTAAGTGAGTAATTAAGTATAAGACAAAGATTTTAACTCTGTTCAAAATGTTAAATTCATTGTGGTAGAAAATAATCTTGATGTCATTATCAGTGGGAACTCTAGTCTTGTTCTAGAAAGATTTTTTTTTTTTTAGATGGGTCTTATTGTGTAGCCCTGGCTACCCTGGAACATACTATGTAGACCAGGCTGGCCTTGTACTCACAGAGCTCTTTCTGCCTCTCTGCTGGGCTTAAAAGAATGTGTTACCATGCCAGACCCTATGAAGAAACTTTTAAACAGCATTTCTACACACTCTGTCACCAACCAAGTTATTTAATACAGGCTGAAAAGTGAGCTTCTTACATTTTGAATATCTTGGGTTAAGAATTTGGCCAAGGCCAGTTTGTCTCCTACCCCAGCCAATATTTTGCCTCATGAAGCATGAACACTCCATTCCCTGGTGCCGGGCATTCCTTTGTGGTGGTTTAGGCAGTGAGATAGGGCTCTTCATGCTTCTCTGACTGTCACAGTTTCCATCTATTGTGCAGGAAGATATAAGTTCCTGGGAGAAGAAAGTCCATAAAAGCTGGGCTGGAAAGATTCATTTTTATGGACAGTAAGATAGAGTGAACGTAACTGAAATGTCTCAGGACATTTATTTATTGGAAGATCCTGATTTGTGGAGATTGATGGATGATAAATGGCAGAGGGATAGGGTGATGAGACATAACAGATATCATAGATATTTGCTGTTTTTTTCTTCTGCATTTAATCACGGCAAGGGAGCATGAGCATTGAAATTCATGACCCCTTTATGAGTATGCCATTTTATGCATTCTTAGCACTTGTAGGAAGCAAGTAGAGGCAATTCTCCTTGCTCTACACACTGCGAAAACTGTGATCAGACAACTGACCTCACACTGGGCTGCCAGGCAGTCTACTGTAGCACCTGGAGTTAGAGCAAGTGTTCTTGGGTGCCATGCCATTTGAAGAAATGGATCAGTAAAAGGGACCAGTGGATCTCCAGATGGGTCTGCTCTTCCAGCTTGCTGTTCTGCTTCCAGATGCCTTTATCTCTAGCAGCTATCTGCTTTCTAAGCCTGTTTCTTTAGTCCTTCTGAGTCTAACAATAATCCTCCTTCAATTACATAACCAACTTTGTTACTCTTACACACTACAATTCTGACCCCTACAGATAGGGAGAAATCACCAAGTTCCCAGCATATTCTGAGTCAACTTAATTTACTTAATATTCAGTTCTATGAGAAGTTCCTTTCCTTATTCTTACTGTATAGAATACAAATGTCAAAACCTAGCACAATGTCCAATGTTGTATAGCTTCTAAGAGCAAATTCCACAATGGAATCCTGGAAGTAAGGCTCTAGAGCCTACAGTATGAGCGAAAGGCAGCATGGCACAAGCTGAGCCCGTGGTATATTTACCAGCATTCACTTTTTTCCTTCTTGACATACCACTAGACTACTTCCTTGATTTATCCATACCTGAATGCAGACATCAGACTGCAGGAGAACACAATTCTTGGCCCAAGGTTGTCCCTGGAGTCTCTGCCACTTTGCAATCATTTCCATTAAAGCCTTAAAAGGTGTTTTCACAGGCTTCTTTCCCCAAATGACTTCATTTCTCCTCTGCACTGCATCCCAAGGCAGGTGGAGATTGGAAGCAAAATGATAGTTTACAATCTGCCTTTTGGATTTTGTGAAAAAACTCCCATTAACCCAAACCTACACTCTCACCTAAGGGGTGTGCTTTTCTTGTAAGTTACATTCTTGGTTTAGCAGTGAATATTTTTCCTCTATGCCCACAAAGTTTGGTACTAGGCAAGAATAAAATGTGGTAATTTCCTGACATTGAGTTTTATGAGGAGATCCATATTTCTCCTTGTAATTAGAGGGTAAGATTTGAGTAACAGCAAGTGAATTTCCACAGCATGTCGAAAGGTATTATTTTATTTTGAATGACACCTTAGCAATAAAAAGGTCTAGTTTCACTACAAATCTTTTATCTTCAAAGGTCAAAATATTATATATTTCCCAAAAGTTTTCCTACCTGTAAAACATCTTCTGGGAAATATAATACCATGCCTTATGGGAGAGATAATTAGCAGTGGATATGGATGCTGTCTGTCAAAGAAATATTAAACTATGAACTATTACATAAAAGAACCTTTTCTTTGCATTAGCTAAATTGTACAAGTAGANAAATATTGTGGAATGAACAAAACAAGAACCTCCCTTTAACATGCTTCTGCAAAGTCTATAAGGCAAATAAACATTTCCTTCATTCATTCCATGACATATCATAAAAAGTCATTTTGTTTAGAAAATATTTAGTTCTATATTGAAAAATTAAGTGAATTTCAAAAATCTATACTTATCTCCTTATGAGGAAGAATAAGTATCAATCTTTTCCTTTAAAAGAACAGATACGTGTCAATTTATTTTGACTTATTTCTACACAAATATACATTTAAAAACATTGCATCTTGTTAATTTGGGGGTTTAATAGTCATTGAAATATTGAATAAGATTTAATGGATGTTACAGCACCAAAAATAGATTTTTTTAGAAGGCTTCATGGCTCAGTTGTTTGAGATCATGGAATCTTTCATTTTAAACATAGCAGGTTTATTTTTGATGTTTTGCTGATTTGTTTCCAGATGATGAATTTTAAAAACCCAGGGTTTCTATTTGTAACATATGTCCGCAAATTACCCACTATGATGTCGGTCTTATTATCTCCACTTGATTGAAAGCAAATATTTGTAGTCAACACTGGATTTTTTTTTTTTAGAGTTTTTTAAAATTAGATATTTTCTTCATTTACATTTCAAATGCTATCTCAAAAGTTCCCTATACCCCCACCCCCGCCCTGCTCCCCTACCCACCCAATCCTACTTCTTGGCCCTGGCGTTCCCTTGTACTGGGGTATATAAAGTTTACTAGACCAAGGTGTCTCTCTTCCCAATAATGACCCACTAGGCCATCTTCTAATACATATGGAGCTAGAGACATGAGCTCTGGGGGTTCTGATTAGTTTATATTGTTGTTACACCTATAGGGTTGCAGACCCCTTCGGCTCTTGGGTATTCTCTCTAGCTCCTACATTGGGGACCCTGTGTTCCTTCCTAGAGATGACTGTGAGCATCCACTTCTGTATTTGCCAGGCACTGACAAAGCCTCACAGGAGACAGCTATATCAGGGTCCTTTCAGCAAAATCTTGCTAGCATATGCAGTAGTGTCTGCATTTGGTGGCTGGTTATGGGATGGACCCCCAGGTGGGGCAGTCTCTGGAGGGTCCATCCTTTCGTCTTAGCTCCAAACATTGTCTCTGCAACTCCTTCCATGGATATTTTATTCCCTACTCTAGGGAGGAATGAAGTATCCACGAGTTGGTCTTCTTCTTGATTTTCTTGTGTTTTGGAAGTTGTATCTTGGGTATTCTAAGTTCTGGGCTAATATCCACTTATCAATGAGTGCATACAAGTGACTTCTTTTGTGATTGGGTTACCTCACTCAGGATGATATCCTCCAGATCCATCCATTTGTCCAAGAATTTCATAAATTCATTGTTTTTAATAGCTGAGTAGTACTCCATTGTGTAAATGGACCACATTTTCTGTATCCATTCCTCTGTTGAGGGACATCTGGGTTCTTTCCAGCTTCTGGTTATTATAAATAAAAGGTTGATATGAACATAGAGGACCATGTGTCTTTATTACCAGTTGGAACATCTTCTGGGTATATGCCCAGGAGAGGTATTGCTGGATCAATTGGTAGTACTATGTCCAATTTTCTGAGGAAACTCGAGACTGATTTTCAGAGTGGTTGTAGCAGCTTGCAATCCCACCAGCAATGGAAGAGTGTTGCTCTTTCTCCACATTCTCGCCAGCATCTGCTGTCACCTGAATTTTTGATCTTAGCCATTCTGACTGGAGTGAGGTGGAATCTCAAGGCTGTTTTGATTTGCATTTCCCTGATGATTAAGGATGTTGAATATTTTTTCAGGTGTTTCTCAGCCAGTTGGTATTCCCCAGTTGAGAATTCTTTGTTTAGCTCTGTACCCCATTTTTAATGGAGTTATTTGAATTTCTGGAGTCCAGCTTCTTGAGTTCTTTGTATATATTGGATATTAGTGCCTATCAGATTTAGGATTGGTAAAAATTCTTTCCCAATCCGTTGGTTGCCTTTTTCTCTTATTGACAGTATCTTTTGCCCTACAGAAGCTTTGCAATTTTATGAGGTCCTATTTGTTGATTTTTGATCTTACAGCACAGGCCATTGCTGTTATGTTGAGGAATTTTACCCCTGTGCCCATATCTTCAAGGGTTTTCCCCACTTGCTCCTCTATATGTTTCAGTGTCTCTGGTTTTATGTGGAGTTCTTTGATCCACTTAGACTTGAGCTTTGTACAAGGAGATAAGAATGGATCAATTCGCATTCTTCTACATGTTGACTGCCAGTTGTGCCAGCACCATGTTTTGAAAAAGCTGTCTTTTTCCACTGGATGATTTTAGCTCCCTTGTCAAAGATAAGGTAACCAAAGTTGTGTGGGTTCATTTCTGGGTCTTCAACTCTATTCCATTGATCTAGCTGTTTGTTGCTGTACCAGTACAATGCAGTTTTTATCATGATTGCTTTGTAGTACATTTTGGGGTCAGGCATGGTGTTTCTACCAGAGGTTCTTTTATTGTTGAGAATAGTTTTTGCTATCGTAGGTTTTTTGCTATTCCAGATGAATTTGTGAATTGCCCTTTCTATCTCAATGAAGATTTGTTTTGGAATTTTAATGGGGATTACATTGAATCTGTAGATTGCTTTTGGCAGGATAGCCATTTTGACTATATTAATCTGGCCAATCAATGAGCATGGAAGACCTTTTCATCTTCTGAGATCTTCAATTTCTTTCTTCAGAGACTTGAAGTTATTGTCATACAGATCTTTCACTTCCTTAGTTAGATTCACACCAAGGTATTTTATAGTATTTGTGACTATTGTGAAGGATGTTGTTTCCCTAATTTCTTTCTCATCTTGTTTATCTTTTGTGCAGAGAAAGGCCATTGATTTGTTTGAGTTAATTTTATCTCCAGCTACTACACTGAAGCAGTTTATCAGGTTTAGGAGTTCTTGGTGGAATTTTTAGGGTCACTTATATATACTATCATATCATCTGCAAATAGTAATATTTTGACTTCTTCCTTTCCAATTTGTATTCCCTTGATCTCCTTTTGTTGTTGAATTGCTCTGGCTAGAACTTCAAGTACTATATTGAATAGGTAGGGAGAAAGTGGGCAGCCTTGTCAGTCCCTGATATTAGTTGGATTCCTTCCAGCTTCTCTCCATTTACTTTGATGTTGGCTACTGATTTTCTGTATATTGCTTTTATTATGTTTAGATATGGGCCTTGAATTCCTGATCTTTCCAAAACTTTTATCATGAATGGGTATTGGATTTTGTCAAATGCTTTCTCAGCAACTAAGGAGATGATCATGCGATTTTTGTCTTTGATTTGTTTATAAAGTGGATTATGTTGATGGATTTCCATATATTAAACCATCCCTGCATCCCTGGGATGAAGCCTACTTGGTAATGATGGATGATCATTTTGATGTGTTCTTGGATTCAGTTTGTGAGGATTTTATTGAGTATTTTTGCATCAATATTCATAAGGGAAATTGGTCTGAAGTTCTCTTTTTTTTGTTGGATCTTTGTGTGGTTTAGGTATCAGAGTAATTGTGGCTTCAAAGAATTAATTGGGTAGAGTACATTCTGTTTCTATTTTGTAGAAGAGTTTGAGGAGAGCTGGAATTAGGTCTTCTTTGAAGGTCTGATAGAACTCAGCACTAAACCCATCTGGTCCTGGGCTTTTTTTGGTTGGGAGACTATTAATAACTGCTTCTATTTCTTTAGGGGAAATGGGACTGTTAAGATTGTTAATCTAATCCTGATTTAACTTTGGTACCTGGTATCTGTCTAGGAAGTTATCCATTTCATCCAGGTTTTCCAGTTTTGTTGAGTATATCCTTTTGTAGTAGGATCTGATTTCCTCCGGATCTGTTGCTATGTCTCCTTTTTCATTTCAGATTTTGTTAATGAGGATGCTGTCCCCCTGCCCTCTAGTGAGTCTGGCTAAGGGTTTATCTATCTTTTTTATTTTCTCAAAGAACCAGCTCCTGGTTTGGTTGATTCTTTCAATAGTTATTTTTGTTTCCACTTGGTTGACTTCAGCTCTGACTTTGATTATTTCCTGCTGTCTACTCCTCTTTGAGTGAATTTCTTTCCATTTGTTCTAGAACTTTTAGGTATGTTGTCAAGCTGCTAGTGTATGCTCTCTCCAGTTTCTTTTTGGAGGCACTCAGAGCTATGAGTTTTCTCCTTAGGACTGCACTCATTGTACCGCATAAGGTTGGGTATGTTGTGGCTTCATTTCCATTAAACTCTAAAAAGTCTTTAATTTCTTTCTTTATTTCTTCCTTGACCAAGGTATCATTGAGTAGAGTGTTGTTCAGTTTCCACGTGAATGTTGGCTTTCTATTATTTATGCTGTTATTGAAGATAAGCCTTAATCCATGGTGATCTAATAGGATGCATGGGATAATTTCAATTTTTTTTTATCTGTTGAGGCCTGTTTTGTGACCAATTATATGGTCAATTTTGGGGTAGGTATCATGAGGTGCTAAGAAGAAGGTATATCCTTTTGTTTTAGGACAAAATGTTCTGTAGATATATGTTAAATCCATTTGTTTCATAACTTCTGTCAGTGTCCATGTGTCTCTGTTTAGTTTCTGCTTCCAGGATCTGTCTATTGGTGAGAGTGTGGTGTTGAAGTCTCTCACTATTATTGTGTGAGGTGCAATGTGTGCTTTGAGCTTCACTAAGGTTTCTTTAATGAATGTGGTTCCCCTTCCATTTGGAAAATCGATATTTTGAATTGAAAGTTTATCTTGGTAGATTTTACCTTTGATGAGTATGAAGTGCTCCTCCTTGTATTTTTTGATAACTTTGGGTTGGAAGTCAATTTTATTCGATATTAGAATCGCTACTCCAGCTTGTTTCTTTGGACCATTTTCTTGGAAAACTGATTTCCAGCCTTTTTCTCTGAGGTAGTGTCTGTCTTTGTCCCTGGGGTGAGTTTCCTATAAGCAGAAAAATGTTGGGTCCTGCTTGTGTAGCCAGTCTGTTAGTCTATGTCTTTTTATTGGGGAATTGAGTCCATTGATGATAAGAAAAATAAAAAAAAGTAAGTGTTGCTTCCTGTCATTTTTGTTGTTAAAGTTGGGAATCTGTTCTTGTGGCTGTATTCTTTTAGTTTTGTTAAAGGTTTACTTTCTTGTTTTTTCTAGGCTGTAGTTTCCATTTTCTGTTGGTGTTTTCCCCTTATTATCCTTTGAAGGGATGGATTTGTGGAAAGATAGTGTGTGGATTTGATTTTGTCAGGGAATACTTTGGTTTCTCCATCTATGGTTATTGAGATTTTTGCTGGGTATACTAGCCTGGGCTGGGATTTATATTCTCTTAGGGTCTGTATGACCTCTAACCAGGATTTTCTGGCTTTCATAGTCTCTGGTGAGAAGTCTGGAGTAATTCTAATAGGCCTGCCTTTATATGTTACTTGACTTTTTCCCTTACTGCTTTTAATATTCTGTCTTTATTTATTGCATTTGTAGTTCTGATTATTATGTGTCTGGAGGAATTTCTTTTCTGGTCCAGTCTATTTGTAGTTCTGTAGGCTTCTTGTATGTTCATGGGCATCTTTTTCTTTAGGTATGGGAAGTTTTCTTCTATAAATTTGTTGAAGATATTTGCTGGCCCTTTAAGTTGAAAAATCTTCATTCTCATCTGCCCCTATTATCCGTAGGTTTGGTCTTCTCATTGTGTCCTGGATTTCTTGGATGTTTTGAGTTAGGATCCTTTTGCATTTTGCATTTTCTTTGATTCTTTTGTCTATGTTTCCTATGGAATCTTTGGCACCTGAGATTCTCTCTTCCATCTCCTGTATTCTGTTGCTGATGCTCACATCTATGGTTCCTGATTTCTTTCCTAGGGCTTCTATCTCCAGAGTTGTCTCTCTTTGTGTTTTCTTCACTGTTTGTGTTTTCATTTTTAGATCTTGTATAGTTTTGTTCAATTCCATCACCTGTTTGGTTGTGTTTTCCTGTAATTCTTTAAGGGATTTCTGTGTTTCTTCTACCTGTTTAGCAGTGTTTTCCTGTGTTTCTTTAAGGCCTTCTACCTGTTTAGCAGTGTTGTCCTGTGATTCCTTGAGGGATTTTTGTATTTCCTCTTTATGGGCTTCTTCTTGTTTAGCTGTATTCTCCTGTAATTCCTTGAGGGATTTTTGTACTTCACCTTTAAGTGCTTTTACCTATTTAGTAGTGTTCTACTGTATTTCTTTAATTGAGTTATTAATTTCCTTCTTAAAATCTTCTCCCACCATCATGAGATATGATTTAAAATTCGTGTCTTGCTTTTCGGGCGTGTTGGGGTATCCAGGACTTGTTGCAGTGAGTGTACTGGGTCCTGATGATTCCCAGTGTTCTTGGTCTCTGCTAGTAAGATTCTTACATTTGCCTTTTGCCATCTGGAAATCTCTGATGTTAATGTTCAAGCTGTCTCTGGTTGGATCTTGATCCTCCTGTGATTCTGTTAGCCTCTGTCAGCAGTCCTGGGAGTCCAACTCTCACCTGAGTTCCAGTGGTCACAGCACTCTCTGCAGGCAAGCTCTTCTCTTGCAGGGCAGGTGTCCAGCAGTCTGGAACTCTGATCCACTTCCTGAGTTCTAGGGTCAGATCCCCCCCCAGAAGGCTGACTCTCCTCTGACAAGGAATGTGCCTAGGAATGTGCCCAGGGATCTGTGTCTCTGCTCCATCTCCTGGCTGAGGTTGAAGGCCCCACGGGACCCTGACCAAGAAGCTCTGTTGTGCTCTCAGGTGATCAGAAGGACCTAGGTGTGGTAGGGGACCCATGATCTCAGAGGACCCACTTCGTGTAGAGTACTCTGGAGCCCTTAGCAGCCTCTGCTGGACTCAGAAGGAAGACGGCAGGGGTGGTCCTGGCTGGAATAGATCCCAGCCTCTGGTCGGGCAGGGTTCCTTTGTCCCTGTTCCTGCCAGCACAAGACCCTCTGCTATTCTTGAAGCTGATGCTGCGTTCCACTCACCCATGATCCCGAGGTGTTCCTGGGGTCCTGCGGTGTGGAGAGCACTCCGAAGGCCTTAGCAGCCTCCGCTGAGCTCAGAAGGAAGATCCAACACTGAATTTTATTTATCAATGAAAGTTGTGTCACTAGAAACAAGGCCATGTGTCAGATAGACCAATGTATGAATCTAGAAGACATCAATGGAGGAGACAATGGTGATTATTGTAGTTTTTAAGGGCTGTTTTAATTCCTTTTCCATTGGTAATAAAAAAACCCAATAAAGGCAACTTTAAATAGGAGGAAAGATGGATTTATGCCTCACAGTTCTAGTCCATCATGGGGTGGGGTTGTGGGGAGAAGACATTCTGGCAAGAGCTGGAGGCAGCTAGTCAAGTGACATATACACCCAGAAGCAGAAAGAGATGTGCGATGCTCATGTACTTGCTTCTCTTTTCAGTAGTGCAGGACATGGTGCTAATCTCCTATAGGTTGGTTCTTCTCACTTCAATTAATCTAAGCAAGATAATCCCCCAGAAGCAGGCCCAGAGATTAATGTAATCTAAACAGGCACCATAAGTGTGGCTGGAGGCTTGTATCCTATGTGACTCCAGTCCTGCAAGTTGATAATCAACATAAACCACGGTCATTAACACCTTTCGTTTCTTGTCTCAAATCTTTATTCTGTTTAGTATGACTGTAAACTTGGCAAGACATAAACAATAGGTACAACTCAAGCAAAATTTATAACTATGTGTTTTGGCCAACACAATATGTCTGCATGGAAAGTAACAATACATTTTAAGATTGTTCATGATAAGAGCTGGCCGTCTTTAAAATGTGTCTTCTAAAGAAAAAGAACTTCAATTGTTTTATTTTATGGTAAAAACTGAGGGTTAGGGGCTGGAGAGATGGCTCAGCGGTTAAGAGCACTGACTGCTCTTCCAAAGGTCCTTAGTTCAAATCCCAGCAACCACATGGTGGCTCACAACCATCCAAAATGAGATCTGATGCCCTCTTCTGGTGTGTCTGAGGACAGCTACAGTGTACTTAAATATAATAATAAATAAATCTTAAAAAAAGAAAAAGAAAAAACCTGAGGGTTAGTCAGAAAGCTCAGCCAGTAAAGGTACTTGCCAACAAGGCTGACTATGTAAGTTTGATTCCTCAGACCTGCATGGGGAAAGGACAGAACTGACTCTCATGGATTATCCTTTGACTTTCACATGGGTGCTATGGCATATGCAAACAGTCCTGTAAAATAAATAAATAGAAAAAAGAAATACCTTTGTTTAATCATTTGTTTCCCCCAACTTTCTAAAGACCCATAGAACATCTCTAGATGCTCTGAAAAATTATACAATTCAGAATGGCTAATCCAGGCCTTCTCCTCATATCATTATGTTGACCCTAGGTCATGGCTTCTATGTCAACATGCTGACTCCATGCCATGGCTTCTGTGTCACTGTGCTGACTCCATGCCATGGCTTCTGTGTCACTGTGTTGATTCCATGTCATGGCTTCTATGTCACTATGCTGACTCCATGCCATGGCTTCTGTGTCACTGTGTTGACTCCATGTCATGGCTTCTATGTCACTATGCTGACTCCATGCCATGGCTTATGTGTCACTATGCTGACTCCATGTCATGGCTTCTGTGTCACTGTGTTGACTCCATGCCATGGCTTCTGTGTCACTGTGTTGACTCCATATCATGACTTCTATGTCACTATGCTGACTCCATGTCATGGTTTCTATGTCACCATGCTGACTCCACATCATGGTTTCTATGTCACTATGCTGACTTCATGCCATGACTTCTATGTTTTTGTATTAACTCCATAATTTTTAATGGTATCAACTTCTCATCTCACATGTTTTCACTTCTTTATTTTGTTAATATAATAAAAATCACCCAAGAGTTAGGCTTTCTTGAGTTACTGAATGATGGGATTAAGGGAGATAAAATATTTTTGGTTTCTTCCTATCATAGCGCTGATCCCATCATGGTTGCCCCACCCCCACATCCTCCTATTTCATGGAAGATTAAAGCTTCCAAATTGAAATTTGCAGAGGGCGGGTACTCAAATATTTATTTCAGTCTTACCAAGCGACTTGGGATAGAATTCTCTGTTCAAGATGGATGGTGGTCTTAGACTGGGGGGATGGAGGTAGGTCAGAAGTCTGCTACAACAGCCTAGGAGTAAATGATGCTAATGTTGACCCTGTTATTAGAAGCAGTGACAATTAGGTATTTTAGCTGGAAGAGACATTGCAAACTCTAATAGCAATTAAGGAGATCGAGATTTTATGCATAAATAGTTGAGTAGCTGGTAGTCATTAAGTAAACAAGTTGAATGCATAGATCTGATAATGGATTAATATTCAAAACACATAAAGAATTCCTATAAGAGAAAATAAAGATGTGCCTTTAGAGTTTCTCTAAAGCTTTTAAGGAATTATTTTCTTTTCGAAGTCATGGGCAAAAGTTGTCAGCATTTCTCTTTTAGATTTGTGACCCACAGGGCACTGCTATTTTATATTGAATCAGTCTGCTTGAGTTGCAAAAGCCTGGCTTCTAGGTCTTATCAGAAAAGGCAGCAGAAGCTGGAGGCAAGTCAGTGGACTCTGCTGTTAGCTGAGGTGAGATTCTGGAAAAGACAGACACAGACCTTTTTCTGAAGGAAATAGGCAGAGGTGCAGCAGGGGTCTAAACAAGGACTTAATACATGTGCTCCCAGGGACAGCTGCTGCATTAGGGCCTGAACATCAGACCCTGTGCTTGCAGTGGTAGCTGACTCTACAAATAGAAAGTCATGTTGTATCTCTTAGTGTATCATCCTGTGCCTATAGCAGTCAGACCACTGATCACATGCATTCTTATCTAAGTTGTTGAAACCCTGGCCACCTTTATCCTGGATAAAGTAAGTACAATGCAGATAGTTGGCCCTGCCTCAGGGCCAGATAGAAGAAATATAACCTAGTCACAGATATTTTTGGACCTAGTGGTAGTTAAGGGTATTATACTGGCTCAGAACAATGGAGTATTCAGATATTTTGAGTATTAATTACTAATGCAAGCATTGTAAAATATTTCCAGTTAGATAATATTTTTCTTGAATAAATTTAAAACAAAGGTAATAAACACCCAAACCTTTTAGGCTGAGGAGTTAAGATGATAAAATGTATGTGAGGACTTGACTTTAATCCAGAATTTTTTTAAAGATACATTATCTTTTGATACAATATATTCTGATTATAGTTTCCCCTCCCTCTTCCCTTCTACCTCCTCTCCCCTCCAAATCTACTCTGTCTTTTGTTAGAAAAGAACAGGTTTCTGAGAGATAACAACCAAACATAACAAAATAAAATGATGAAGACAAAATTATTATATTGAAGTTAGATATAACAACCCAATAGAAATCACACATAGAAGCCAGGTTTGGGGCCATGAATATGGCACAGAGGGTAAAGGTGCTTGCTGCCAAGCCTAATGACCTAAGTTACATCACCAGGACCTGCATGGTAAAAGGAAAAAAAAATGGTCTCCTACAAGTTTTTCTCTGGCATACACAGAGCACACACACACACACACAGAGACAGAGAGACAGAGACAGAGAGAGACAGAGACAGACACAGACACACACACACACACACATACACACACACAGAGAGAGAGAGAGAGAGAGAGAGAGAGACAGAGAGACAGAGACAGACAGACAGACAGACAGACACACACACACACAGAGAAACAGAGACAGAGAGACAAACAGAGACAGAGAGACAGAGACAGACTGGGAATCAGGAAATTGCTGGCCAGCCAGCCTAGCTTTATCAATGAATTCCAGGCCTCTTATCGTAAGAAAAATAGATTCTTAAGAACAACACCAAGGGTTGACTTCTAGCCTTGACACATGGATTGATCTATATAACCAAGCATGCACCCATACATCTATACATGCACATGCTCAAGGGGAAAACTCACTTTCTACTAATTTTACTACACTTACATAGCATTTGGCTTTAGTTATATCTGTTCTTCAACATATTAAAGTAACAGAAATTTTTTCATTCATTTATTTTATGTCTACTAAAATATTTATACATGCTACGACAGTTTTTCAAGTGTTTCTAAAAGTGTGTTGTTTATATTGAAGTTTTCCTGCCCCATCGATCTCAGTGGTAGAGTCCTTTGATAGAGTATAGTGAGTTCATCTCTTGCCATGCTGCATTCAGGGACAAAATGGTAGCATGAAACTCACCACAACTGGTCATCGTTAACCTGAAAATCTGTGTGTGCTATATATTATGACTCTGCACTCTTGGGTAGAATGAGTGGGTAAATATTTTCCAGTACCTTGGTGGCCTTCATCTTAACTGTTATGCACTGTCATTTTCATGTAGTGCTGAAATATTATGTAAACACCTTATACTAGACATTGAAGGCATACAGGTGAATTAATCATGGTAAAAATAGAGAAGAAGAAATCTGACTTCATAGACATTGTAAGACTGTAGAGGCTGCATTATTCTAGTATGAAATATTTCTTGAAACAAATTGTTCAGGGATGAGGATATAGTTCACCCACATAATAAACACAAAATAAAAATTGCCATAACATGTTCATTGCCAGTTGTAATTTTGACCTAATAAGGTATGTCTGTGAGCATGCAGATGCACAGGTATCATGGCAGAGGAAAACTTTCCAGAGCTGATTCTCCTACTTTGGATTTCAAGGAACAAACGTAATTCATCAGACTTACAGGATACCCACCATTTTTTTCCAATTTTTTTATTAGATATTTTCTTAATTTACATTTCAACTGCTATCCCGAAAATCCCCCCTCCCCTCTCCCTGCTCCCCTGTCCACCCACTCCCAATTCTTGGCCCTGGCGTTCCCCTGCATTGGGGCATATAAAGATTGCAGTACCAAGGGGCCTCTCCTCCCAATGATGGCCAACTAGGCCATCTTCTGCTACATATAGAGATAGAGACACGAGTTCTGGGGGTTCTGGTTAGTTCATATTGTTGTTCCTCTTCTAGGGTTGCAGACCCCTTCAGCTCCTGGGGTTCTATCTCCCCATGCTCACTCTTATGGATGACTGTGAGCATCCATTTCTGTGGGAGTCAGCTATATCAGGGTCCCTTCAGTAAACACTTGCTGTCCTATGCAATAGTGTCTGAGTTTAGTGATTGATTATGGAATGGATCCCCGGTGGGTTAGTCTCTGTATGGTCCATCCTTTCATCTTAGCTCGAAACTTTGTCTCTGTAACTCCTTTCATGGGTATTTTGTTTCCTATTCAAAGGAGGAACCATTTTTAACCCACTGGTTCATCTCTGACAGAGAGGCAGGACCTGGGCCATCTGTCTGGCATTTCAGAGTGGAAGATTTCATTCTCTCTTCAAATATATCTTTGTGGCTTTATATAGTTCATCTTTGGCAATAAAATTATTTCTTTTTCCACTATGAAAATGTCCATCAGTGTGTCCATCCATCCATCCATCCATCCATCCATCCATCCATCCACTGTCTGTCACTAATTTAACATCTGTCAACTATCATTTCTAAAAGCTGAAGATTAATTGAACTCTAAAATAGTAATTGCCTGTGATGTCTGAGGCCCAAGAACTAATTATTACTGCCACAAATCCAAATCAAAATAAATAGACAAAATATTAAAACAAACAAACTAATAAAACTGAGCAAGATGGGTCAGTAGGAAAAAGTACTTTTGGCCAAGGCTTACAGCCTATGTTTGATCACTAAAGCCCACATGATGGAAGGAGAATGGGATGGACTCATGTAAGTTGTTCTCTGATTCCCTCATGTATACTACATACTTATGCCCAATCATATGTTCACACACATGGATTAAAATGTAATAAAAATATGGTATTGGTATAATGCTATATGTAGTGAAATAAAACTTAAAATATCTAGAAAATCTAAAAGCAAAACTTTCCATAATATAATCTTCTCATTGTCTCCTCATTTGTTGGGAACACACCAAGATTCCATTGTGCTGAGAGATGGACCCACTTCTAGGATGATGAACCAGGAACTTGAAACAGTCCCATCAGTGGATTTTGATCTTTGGAAAGCGGTCCTTTCACTCAGGGAAACATTATTTCTTACCAAGGACAGTTTTTACTAAAAATTGTCTAAGCATGAAAGGAGACAGATTTTCTACAGTGAGGAGAATGATTCTGTAAGGAATAGTTAAAGTCTATTAATATGGTAATTTGTCAATCTGACAGTTTTCTGATAGGATTTCACACCAGCCTTTAATGATTTGGTCAGCATCAGGTTTGTCCTAAAAACAAAAGAAAACAAAACAACAAAAAAACCAAACCAATCCAGACCAACCAAACAAAAAATCAAGCCCAAGCCCGACAGGAGTGGCCTGGCAGAGAGGTGGACAGTTATGAAAGAATATGATTGGTACACTCTCAAACAAGCATTTTGTACCACATAGAGTATTTACTCACTTCTTCTTTGTTCCAGCATGGCGGTTTACCAAATAAGGGACTTGGGATAATTACCTTTTCAAAGTTAAGGCTTCAAAAGCATTACCAACTGAGCTAATTAACATTCTGGTTCTCCAAGGTCCTCTTAATCAACTAAGCAAGGCGAATATGACCTTGCAGAGACTGAAACAGAAAGCACAGAGCCTACTGGGATCTGCAACAAGTCCTCTGTGTATGTAATTATAGATATTAGCTCAGTGTTTTTATGGGACTCCTAACTGTGAGAATAAGCGGGGCTTTGACTCATGTGCCTGCTCTTGGGATTCTTTTCCTCCTGTTGGGTCGCTGTATCTAACTTCAATATAATAGTTTTTCTTCATCTTATTATATTTTGTTTTGTCAGATTTGGTTGTTATCTCTTAGAAGCCTGTTGTTTTCTAATGAAAGACAGAATAGATCTGGAGAGGAGAGGAGGTAGAGAGGAAGCAGAAGGAGGGCAAACTATAACCAGGATATATTATATGAGAAAAGAATTTATGTTTAAAAATAAATAAGATAACAAAACGAAACATTCTAGTTTGCAGACCTGACTACAGATGCAGTATCATGCATGATACTAGAGGAGAAAAACAATCATCATTTGTATCCAGCCCACCCCTGTGTACTACAAAAATAACTGACCCGGCAAGACATGCCCATTGGTGCAATAGTGGCATAAAAATTATGAGAATAATCAGTGAATGCTTTTAAGTTTTGCTCCAAAATATAAAACCCAGACCTACCACCATTAATGGGCCAAGGACATAATTAGAATGGTCATAAGCCATATAGAGGAATCTACTACTATTATTTTGCTAAACTAACATGATGGTTAACACAGAGACCTATAGGAGCCCAACATACAGAAGATAAGAGATTGAAGGATACTCAGATTTACACTGAACATATATAGTGACTCCCCCACACAGGAATCATTGGATAACTATAGGACATATTATTTTCTGGGCACAGATGGGCAGCTGAATATAAGAATTCCAAGTGGTTGTGACAGCATATACAAGATCTATGCAATCCCAAGTCAGAAAAAAATCCAACATGAAGAGGGGACTTTGGTACATAGTCCCATCTCTAGCTATGCAGCTACAGGCAGTTGTTAGCTACTGGGCATGGGGACACAGGTGAAGAGTGTGGCCTCTGACTAAATTGATCACGCACCACTGTAAGACCACATATCCAAGAATATTTTGGTACCACAAATTGGTCTTGAAAAGTATAAAATGAACTGAAAATGAGTCAGGGAGTTGGGTAGGGAAGAAGGCTGGATCTAGGAAGAGTTGGAGAAAGGAAGGTAAATGTGACACACAAATGTACAAATTCTGAAAGAGCTAATAAATGTGTACATGTAAATGTACATCTTAAGAAGGAAGTATTTAACCTCATATATATACTGGTTGATTTCATCTTTCTTTGAGTTTCATCAATTATTTTCCTAATGTGGGACAAGTCATTTGTACACTATTTCATCATTTTAATTTAATCTATATGCTAATGCAAAGGTTCATATCATCTGGGTGATAGGAGCACATCTGTTAGTTTTTTTTTGGATTAAAAACATTCCAATATTGAGCTTCCTAAAAGAAAAGGGGAAATATAAAACTATCTTCAGATGTTTTCTGGAATTATTTTACAAAACATTGTAGAAGAATCAAAATCTGAAATGCTGTACTATTGGATTCAAGTGGTGTGAGGAACAGAAATGCTGGACATACTTACACACCTTGTCCAATGGATGTTTTTCTTGCAATACAAAATAAGGTATGAAAATAAACATTTGTGTTGTGATAATAGAAGGATGATAAAGATACCCTTATCCCAAGTCTGACCAATTTCTACCCCATGGCAAAACATTGTGACAGACATCTTTCTTTTAACTGGGTAAGTGCCTCTAGTCTCTCTGACTTCCCTGCCTACTAATGTATGGCAACCTCATTTTTCTTTTGAAGATACAACCTCCCTTACAATAAACCATATGTTTCTGAGAAAAATGAAGGGAAAGTATTCCTTTCTGCACAGTGGTCGGCTCTGTGAATCCATGGGACGGATCAGATTGCTAAGATGGCTGTGGAAGCTCTGTTACATTTCACGGGATTTGAGAGAAAGGGGAGCATGAGGTCAGTGCACTGACTAGTCTTGCAATTCTGAGGAATCGGAAAATGGAGCAAGGTGTTAAGAATGGAGTCAAAGCGGGGCGTGGTGGCGCACGCCTTTAATCCCAGCACTCGGGAGGCAGAGGCAGGTGGATTTCTGAGTTCGAGGCCAGCCTGGTCTTCAAAGTGAGTTCCAGAACAGCCAGGGCTACACAGAGAAACCCTGTCTCGAAAAACCAAAAAAAAAAAAAAGAATGGAGTCAAAATGCTGAGAGAAGAGGAAGAGCCAAGGCTGGAAATTCCCATGACTCTCTGTCTCTGTCTGTCTCTCTCTGTCTCTCTCTCTTTCTCTGTGGTGTGTGATAGTAATGCTTGTATATATTTCCTTGAACAATTTTTTTTCACTTAAAACTACATTAAAACTGAATCACTGAGCTTCCTTGCCCAAGTCACTAAAATCTTCTAAGTTGTGGTTTTAATTTTAAATAAGACAAGCAAAGTGAAGTTATTAAAAGTCTTTCATTATGTTAAGTAGTAATATACTTATCAGAATATGTTAGCATATAAAAATGAAAGGATACATAAGAAAAATGTAATAATATTTCCTCTTGAAGACCCTAGAAAGGAGATGACTCAATTGTCACCAAATAGACTCCTATATTACTTAAGGATTTTATTGCACCATAAGTTACTTTTTAATAATTGTAAATAAAGGTTTCCACAAAGACATTCAGCTTATTTTACTCTACTTCATTGTACATTCCAGGCAAGAGCAGCACCCCTGAGCTACTTTTGCAGCCTTTGAATTTTTGAGGTCAAGTCTCATGCTCTAACTCAGGTTGACATTGAACCTTTGACCCTCTTGCTTTTTCCTCCCAAGTGCTCCAATTACAGACATGTGCCACCATGTCCAGCAAAGATAATTTCCTTAATAGCCAATAATAAGACATTTTTATGACTCAAAGACAAACTCATCTTTTGCATGTGATACTTGGTAGTGATTCATATCTTCCTAGTGGTTACAATTTTCTTTTAAATGTGGTAAAATAACCTGCAAATTGTAAAGTCATCTTCAGATGCTCTGAAACTGCACACAATTTATTTTGAAATACTGCTCCCATTCTGTACATGCCATTTCCTCCCTTGTTTTTAGAGTATTAATGTAATTTATCAGGGTACCATCTGTTCGCATCTGCTAATCCTTAGCTCACCTATTTTGAAGATAACTGCCAATAGAAATGCATCTTCCTGTCTGAGGACTCAGGAGTGGTTTATGAAATGTGGTTCCATCGCCTTTTCTAGTCTCAAGGATGGGTATGCAATGTCATTTCATTTACCAGTGGCTCTACATCATTGCATCACTTGGCTGCTGGCAAAAGAAGCTTATTAGAATGACTTAAGAGATCCTCTGCTCAAAGGAGCAAAAATACAAGGGTTAAAAGGAGCTCCTTAAGGATAAGTATTAGGTAAGGTACATTTTGGTCCATCCGTATTCCTCTCATCCTCACAGAATTGTACATTGGGGTCAGCATTGAAGGTTTCACTGCTCTGCTCTTCTTTTTCTGTCCCTTTCCCTTCATGTCCCAGTGGCAGCATCATGAAGACTTTTGCTTTAAGCAATGAGAGGAAAAGACTTTGACAAGATGCAACGAGTATCACATTCCTTGACCCTGTAGATTCAGTGTTATAAAATCAGCAGTGTGAAGACTACTAACTAATATTAAGGATAATAAGATTTTAATTTAAAACAGATAATTTTAATATTGTGTGCAGATATCCTCCAAAATGGCTAGTGTTCAGTGTCCCTTTCAAGGGTATGCAATTATTGCTATTCTCACACACACACACACACACACACACACACACACACACACACACACAAACACACACACAAGAAAACTACGTACAGCTTTAGAGACACAACTTGTTAAGGACCCCACAAGTAAAAGATCGGAGATGAAGTGTTTGGGCTCTGACAACTGCTCCCTTAAACTGTATTTTTTACTCTTCTAGGTGGTCTCAGGTAGGTCATGATTTCCAAAAGAAAAAAGAAAGAAAATCATAAAGGCAAAACTAGTTGCAAGTCACAGTGGTAGATCAGAGAAAGGTATGATTATTTCTACCTAAAGAAACCTAAGAACCTTTGTGGGAGAGATGATAGTAGATGCAGTTCAAAAAGTGAATATATATTTATCAGATTCCCATGAAGGTGTATCAGCTAACCACAAACTGTGTGTACTAAAAGCTCACAAGGAGCTGTATTCATTTGTTGGGAAATTAACTTCACACTGTGATTGTATAAACGTACCAGCTAGAGGACCAGATTCTGGAAATTGCAAGTTTTATCCTTAAAACACTCCATAGCTGACTATTAGGTATTTTCTCTTTCTCAGTGATATAAATATAGGTCAGATAAGAGCAGAATAAAAGGAAATAAAGAAAGATTTATTAGGCACTGTTCCTGGGCAGGTTCATCAGTCCAAAAGAATGGTGCGGAGGAAGTCTTGCACTCTGGTTAGGCCAGGGAGATTTTATAGATATTAGGCTCGGGGTGATGATTTGTCAGCCAGGATTGACCTGTGACTGTGCTCAAGTATGGTCCCAAGCTAAGTCTCTGGATGGGTGGGCTGGCCGTGTCAGAAAGGTTGGTTTCATTGACTGCAGAGATACAGAACTAGGCTTTCTCTGCCACCCCTTTGGAGTTTTTCAGAGCAGACATGGTTGGGAGAAGGAGTGATGTCAGGGTTTTCCAGCTTGTCCAGGGCAAGCAGCAGGCTCCAGCTAAACACTGACCAAGTGAAAGCATGAACTCCTGTTCATCTTCTGATAGTTTAGTTACTCTGAACTGGCAAATGATACAGTATGGAGAGGCACTGGTTCTTATGTAAGTTTGTAGCCAGTGGTCCCCATTCTTGTAGGCTCAAATTTTGTCACAAAAAGATTCTTTTATCTCCTAACCCTTGAATTTTATCCGTCATGGTGATTTGTGAGGCTGCTGGGATGTTAATGACACAATACAAGCCAACTTTTAAAAGCACTGGGGAGGAAGGGGTGAGGAGGATCCACACATTCTGAATGAAGAGATAATGGGTGAACGAGGATTTCCACATTTTTTTGCCTATGGCTGCACTTCTCCAATCTCTAGATTAGAAGCACAGAGAAGAGCTGTAGCCTCTTCATCTCAGCCAGTACCATCCTGAAGGAAGGAGCTATAGCCAGAGACTCCACCCTCTTGGGAGCTGTCAGCCAAGACCAGCCTACTCAGCTATAAGGAGAACATAGGAGCTAAATCAGTGTTCATTAGTGAACGCTGCTCAGCTTTCCGGGCAGATTTCCTCTACCCTCGGATAACTGAGCCTTACAAGAACTGACCTCATGGCTAACCTAGGGAAAATACAAACTGTTCTGGTCTTCTCTAAGAGACCGAGTGGCTGTATCTGAGTTATACTGAGTCATCGTTGCCACTGGGAGCCAATATATTAAATGTGATGTGAGCATTCTTAGAGCTAGTGGACTCCATTTGTTTTATGTTCCTAATGAGCTAGGCAATAGGTAAGCCAAATCTGGTAGCAAACTAGTTTCTTTTGGAGTAGCTGACTATTTCTTGTTTATGCCTGGTGTGGGGTGGGGGTGGAGGGTTGGGATAGCACAACAGGAGACTGCAGAGTGAACTACTTTAACCCCAGTCCTTGTCACATAAAATCACAAGCAAGTTTCATTTAGGAATAGCCAGCAGCCAGACAATTTAAGCACTATTTGAACCCATAGGTATTTGGTTAGTTAGTTGGCTGTTTTTGAAGTTTGTTTTGTAACTGTGGATGCCTGGAACACACTATGTAGACCAGGCTAGCCTTAAACCTATGAAGATCCTCCTGCGTTTGACTCAGGAATACTGATATTAAAGGTCTGTTACAAGTCCAGCTAAGTTTTGACTTTTATTAATTTTCTGTGGTTGATGGGAACACCAAAGCAATCTTATTTCTCTAAAGCTATGGCACAGGAACAGGGAGAGTGATATTTAAAGTGATGTGAGGGCTAAAGTTGTGCTTTAAGTTTTAACTACTATGCTTAAGGGATTCATAAAATAAAAATGCCTGTACCCTCTAAGCTCCATGTGCCCAAGGATGCTTCCTGGAATGCTGGGGGCTGCTGTTCATGTAAGATAACAAACCATGCACTTTCACGTCTATAAACAAGGTTGGCCGCCTAAACTGCTTGATCACACATAAGCTGAAGGTCTAGACAGAAAGTGTGTCAAGATGTATGCTTGCCTACATTGGACTAACTTGAGAAGTGCATAGCCCTGTGGGTTTTGCCTTTATAAGCACCTGAGTAACATAACTCATAGCCATTCTCTGGGAATCCCAGATATGGGCCTGATTAGTGTTAATTATTCTGGCCTGTATTTAATAGAGCCTGCTTCAAATTTCACTTCAAATATTTTGGTAGTTGCTTTAATCTCACCCAGTGGGATTAACAGTAGGATGGTTTGAATCTTACAGTCTGTGTTTTTTCAGATCCAGCCATCTGAGTGAAAAATGAAACACCATTAATTTCAAAGAAGGATTAATTTCTCTTTATAGATGAAATACACACTTACTGTAGAAAATAAGAAAAAAATTAAAACAACTATAAATAATCCACATTAAAATATCATTTTGTCACTGGCATTTTAATTTATTTCATTTTAAATGTACTTTTTATTATTTCAGTTTTGTTATAGTAGCTCACTTTCAGATTCAGTTCTGGGGCTTTCCTATCATTTCTTCTCATTTTTGTGAAAACCTAAGGAGCTTCCCCACCACCAGGACATCACTCTCCTCTCTGAAACATAGGAATTGTTTTGCTCACGTGCTAATTGGCTTCTTCCTGGCGACACAGAGACTCCACACCCACTTTGAGTCTCTTATCACTTTAACTTCTTATTATGAATAACTCAAAGTTATGCACAAGTAGAGCCAAGACTACACTACCTCCCCCAGGGGTACCTCAGGAGCCTCAGCGACTTATACATATCAGTCCTGTTTCATCGACAACCCCAACCAAGGTTTATTCATGTTTACTCATGATCGATGTAGACTCCTCTGTTCACAGACTTCTAAAGCATAACTCACTGAGCAGATCCCCAGGTGTAAACATGAAAGATGCAGCAGGTACTCTGGCACCTGTTACGGTGGGCTGAGCTCTGCTTACAGAAAGTTCAAGGTTCATACAGGCAATGGAGGCTAAGAGATAAAACTGTAGGCAGCAGAAACCTACAAACTGGGAACACGAAAGATGCAGGGTAGTTTAATTTTCTCCAATGTGATGAAAATCCCATTGAGAAAACTGCTTAGGGCATGGCACTCTGTGTGTGTGTGTGTGTGTGTGTGTGTGTGTGTGTGTGATTGTGTGTGTTTGTATCTGTCTCAGAGAAAAACTTTAAAGTGTCAACCTGGACTGGGCTACTCCCACTCAAATGCCCATTGGTCTGGACTGACAGTGCCACCACCACACTGAAAAGAATAATGGGCTAACATTTATGGAGGTTTCCTTCTCAGCCATTCTGCAAGGCAGATGGTAACCACAGGCTCTGTTCATAGTAAGTCTTATTGAAGCATCTCAGTCTATTTACTCACAATTTCCAATGTTTTGACATTTTCTTGCTGATCTGTCTGGTGAATGACACTGCCTCATGACTCTCTTATGATCAGGAGTGATGTCCTAATGAGCGAGCAGAAGACTGGCTTTTCTATAGCCACAGACCAACTTGCCTCTTTTCTCACAAAATAACTTCTGTTTTTAAGGCAAAATAACAAATTGGCAGGGCCGAACATCATGGTTTTTCTTATGCACTGTCTTTAGATATAGAACAAAGTAGAGCTAGCACCCGATCCCACAGCACTTATCCACATTCTTACTTTAGTCTAAAAGGATAAATCAAATAGAGTATTTTATCAGTATATTCTTGTGTGTATGTCTCTATTCCCATGTGTGTATATGTGTGAATTTTATAGAGCCTGGAACTATAGCTCAGCAGTTAAGAGCACTTGCTTCTTCTGCAAGGGCCTTGGGTTTAGTTCCTAGCACTCACAGGGTAGCTCACAATCATTTGTAACTCCAATTTCAGGGGATGTGATACTCTCTATGGTCTCCATGAGGAACAGCTCTCCTCCAGTATACATACATACATACATACATACATACATACATACATACATACTTGTCAGAAAATACTCATCACATAATATATTCATGGATGTATATTGTATATATATATATATATATATATATATATATATATATATATATATTATTTGTATGAGTTTTGCCTGAGAGTATGCATGTATAATATATATGCATGTACATGTGCACCCGCCCACCCACACTGATAAACATATAGCACATACCAACAAATAACAATTATGAGATATTATCACTCATAACATTTATAGTTTTGTAAAGATACAAATTTACAAATCTTGCCATCAGTGGATGTGGCTTTATTTTCATCTTTATGTCTGTGTAGCAGTGCAGCACAGACATAAAGCTTCCCTTCATTGCAAGTGGATCTTCTTGTTCATGAGAGACTGCTGGCTGCCTATAGTTTATTTAGCTACATTCATATTGTTGCTTCTATATTTAGTGTTTAATTAGCTCTGGATGAATCAATCTTACTATGAATCTTTACGTACATGTTTAACAGTGTTAAAAGCATACTTTTAGAATCCTAAGCAAGGGTGGAGGATTATGAGCCTGTAGCCCTTTTACAGGGGTAAAGGAAATAGAAGATGCTGTTTAAATCCATGTGTTCTTGAGCTGACCGTGACTCTGTGGTTTTGAACGACTTGTTCAGACACATATTGTTAATAAGAGACAGAGCAGGCTGCCAAGATTTTCTTAGCCTAGGGCAACGCAGTCATCCTTCAATGTCCAAGGGCAATTGGTTCCACGACCCCTGTGGATCACCAAATGTCCAGAGGCTCAAGCGTCTTATGTAAAATGGTACAGTGTTTGCAAAGAACCTTCACACATCCTTTGTTTACTTTAAATCATCTCAGATTGCTTATCATACCTAGCACAGTGTAAATGCTACAACATAATCATCTTTCTACAGTCATCAAAACTAATATATATAGATTTCTTCCAGACACAACAGTTGAAGGCTTAACTGTGCTACCTCATCTCCAGGTACTTATAGCCCCAGTTGGTAGAATCTATGGATAAGGAAGGCTGACTTGGCTCTCTACCCTGAGTGTCTCAGTCTTTCTCACTGTAAATTCATCTCTCATTAGATGCAGGACAATTAATGAATATAATGATCAGGCATTTAAGCATTCAGGATATTGGTCTTGACATTCAGGGGAACAGATGTGCATGTTGTGGACATTTAATGAGCTTTGATGGCAGACACTTGAATTATTTGTACATATATCTGAGCAATAAGATTCTGGGTTGAGTGGAAGTGGCTTCTGCTCTGTGGGGGGAAAAAAAGGAAGGTATGGCTTCCTGATCTTTTGCATGTGTGGTTACCTGCATGTCATACTGACTTAGACTGGGCAGGTTTAAAGGCTATTCTAAAGTTCTGGTGTTTCCCACATGTCTCTTCATTAGGAGCAGGAGGAACCAGTGAGGAATTGGTGATCACATAAAGACAACCACATTTGCTATTACCACACTTAATTATGTTGACTGGAAGTAATCATTTATTTAAGAACCTACCAAATGATCCCAGTTGACACACAACCTACTCAAATCTCCCAGAGCAATGCTTCTCAAATGTTAATGTGCACATAAATCCCCAAGGCACCTGTTGAATGCAGATGCTATTTAAATAGACAGATGGCTCTAGGTTGTGACACACCATCCTGATCCAGGTGATATGAACTCTGTGGTCACATAACTTTGAGAAGCAATGTTTTAGGTCAGGGTCAACAAAATTTAACCCAGGGACCAAATCTTGACCTCTCTGAGCTTGTCATACAGAATTTTATTGGAATATAGCTATGTCCTATATAGATGCTTCTGCTACACCGACATAGACAAGCATTCATGAGAGAATTTCTTTGAAACCTAAAATATTTACTGTCCTGCTCTTTACAGAAAACATCTGCTGCCTTTGCCCTAAATGACTCTTTGTTGACTAACACTTGCTGTTTGGAACAGATTTTTCATGTGTCTGCTATTCGATACACATGTATCTAACAATGTACACTGAGCATTGTTCTGTGAGAAGACAAGTGTAGGTGATTGTTTCCTAGAGCTTGCATTTTTTCTGATCAAGTACTCTATGCTATAATTCTCAGGTGACTCCCCCACTAAATGGGGAATAAGGATGTTGTTGAGCAGTTCCAATTCCAGAATACATGGTAAATACTCACAATGGCTGTCACTGTATTGTTTCTCTTAGTCTCTAACTTATGCATAACAATCAAAGAACAAAGTTTGGGCCTCTTTCTTTCTGTGTGTGTCATTGTACATGTGCGTCTGTGTGTTTAGAATTGTGTATATGATATATATGTGTTTGTGTGCTTGTCTTGGTGTGTGTGTGTGTGTGTGTGTGTGTGTGTGTGTGTGTGTGTGTGTGTGTGTGTATGGGGGGTGGGGTGGGTGTACTTATCTGTGCTAGTGAGTCTATGAGCACTTCCTTAATGGATATTCAGAAATAATTGGAGTTGAAAATGACTTCCTTCAATTTCAAGATGGAAAAGTAAAAATTTATCCATGGCTTTTGATATGGCTACATCTCTTTGATTCTGAGAACAAGGCAGAAAAGCATTTTCAATTGCTGAAACGAGCCTTGCTCTGTTTCTCTGGTTGCTTGATATTCATCAGGGAGATTGCCTTGGTGATACGGCCACTGATAGAGTAAGATGAAGGAGATAAGAGAAGGGCCTGACTCTCAGAAGGGAAAATGCCTTTGACAAGTCTAACAAGTCCCCTGGGCAACAGTATGTGGGCCTGTGTACTGGAGGCTTTCCACAGAGATCTCTGGCCTGGCCAGGTATGAGGGTTCAGGTTAAGGGGGAGAGTGTGAGCAGGAAGGGGAAGAGTGTGAGCAGGAAGGGGGAGTCATCTCTGCCACCTCTGTTGCTGCAGCTGGCTCCATCTTAGTCTCCCCTGTTGTCTGTTGGGCAGGGGTGGGCCAACATGAGGCCTACTAGCCAGCAAGGAGTGCGGGAGTGGGGGGTGGGGAGCTTCAGGTGGCGTTTTGGGAGAGCAGACCTCTTCCCAAGTGGCAGTGTTACAGCTCTTATGAAAGAAGCTCCCAGACAATGGAGTAGTTCTCACACACCTTTATTCCTTCTGGATAAGATTCTTGTTTTGTTTTGTTTTTCAAGACAGGGTATTTCTGTGTAGCCCTGACTGTCCTAGAACTCACTCTGTAGACCAGGCTGGCTTTGAACTCAGAAATCTGCCTGCCTCTCCCTCCCAGGTGCTGGGATTAAAGGCATGCACCACCCCTGTCCAATAGGATTCTTATATACAGTTTTGGGGTTGGTCAGTGTCTGATAGCAGGTACTTCTCATTGGCTTGGTCTGAGAGTTTGGAGACATCTTATCTGCATGTGGTAGGGCTTGTGCTGCTCCTACATGACTGATGGCCACAGACTTCTCTACAGCGGCTATGTGGGGCTCTAGCTATGTGACAGGAACCAGGGGCCCAAAGAGCATGCCCAAATGCCCACTGTCCCTTGCAGGTGACAGTCTCCTGCTGGGTCACTGGGGTTTTAAGCTTGAGTTTGACTGGGGACCAGGCTGCCTATCACAGCTCACCACCCCACAATAGCAGACTCCTATTACAGTGTATTTTTATTCATTATTTATTCAACTTCAAAGAAAGCTGGGAAGAGACAGAAAATTACTCCTGAGTCTGGGAAGCAAGTTGCTTTTTTGTATCTTTAGTGTTCAATAATTTCTTTGTGGCCAAGAAAGACATGCCCCTTAACTGTGTTTGCTAAGAGGAGGATTTGGATGCATTAACTCCAATGCAAACTGTCTATTTTGGAGACGAAGTATGCAACAGGCAAGTGGAGAACCAAGGAAGGCAGCAAGAGGAAGGCACTGAAGTTCAGGTGTGTTGTCCCTGGGCAGGAGGTCATACTATTAGAGAGCAGCCAGGCTGTTCTGTTGTGGGACTCTAGGGAATGGCCTCAAAATACATCTCATAATTATCCCCAAGCACTGAGGTTGCAGGAGTGTTGAATGTACCAGTACTACATTCAAATGACCAAAAAAAAAAAAAAAAAAACCATGAATGGTTGAACATCGTATATTGAATTTTTGGACCCAAAGTAAGTGAGGAGGCCAATCTATCAATTAAATTTATATACGTAGGAAGACCAATTAACACTAGGGATGCAGAGAGAATAGAGTAGCATTCAGCAGGCAGAGTAATACAGCTGTGAGGAAGAGACCCATCCCTACTCCCTAACAGTTTTGACCAACTCTGTGAAGAGCTCTTAAACTAGAGAGGTTTGATCTTGCTTTACAGGTTGGGTTAAGAGAGCTAAGTCTTTATACTTCTTGCCATTCATTTCAACTGGCTTCCCCAAGATATAAGCTTGGATATAAGCTTTCCCAAGAAGCTCGGGTGATACCTATAGCTAAGGCCACCTTTAACAAGGTTGGGAGCAGGAGGCTGCTGCTGACAGTGCTATTGGCAGAGGCCTTCCCTAAAGGAGATCCAGGAGGTTCACCCATGTACACTACACTATGCATTCTTAACTTTCCACAAAGTTCTGCTCTAGAGTAGGCTTCCAAGGACCATGCAGGATCTAAACATGAATAAGCATCTCATACTTTATAGCCCTTTGATTCAATAGCTTAGTTAAACATGTTTTGACTTCACCAATTGGTATCCTAGGATTCTCCTATGGGTCTAGTGGAGGTTTCAGCTGTTACCTTCAGCAAGTACCTGTAATGGTGGCATATGAACACTGGAAAATGGACACATTTGCCATCTAAGCCTTGATTTTCAAATTTTCATAATTTTAGCTATATCCTTATTCACAAAGGAATTTCATTGTTGAAACGATTGTTTAGTTGCCATAAACACTATATGTCAGGCCAGGGAAGTCAGTTTTCATTCTCCTGTAGCTCTCATGATTTTAATGAAAGTGTGAATGATTGCTCTGGATACAGAAATGCAGTGAACATGTGGGTGTGTGCCTGTATGTGCATGCGAATGTGTGTGTGTGTGTGTGTGTGTGTGTGTGTGTGTGTGTGTGTCCCACGTTAGGACTCAAACCAATACCAAGAAAGAAAACATCTCTGGAAGAGCTGGCAATAGTACAGTACTGTGGAGAATGTAAGTAGCACCTCATCGAGGAAGAGACTTCCAGGATAAAATGCTGGCGTGCTCTATGCCCACTCTGTGCACAGACATAATAATTTCTATTATGTGGCCTTACAACCAAGCTTTGCCTAACCCTAAGTCACAGACATTGGCTTTTTTGTTTTATTATGAGAGTCCTACACGTTTAGCCTTTATTTGTAGATCTATTACCTATTTTGAGCTAGATGTAAGTGGCATGAGAAACAGGTTGGTGTTATTTTTGAACATGGTAATCCATCCCTCTCAATCTTACATGTTGAAATGGCAATTCTGTCATCGAACTCTCTTTGTCCCCGAAATCAACTGACAGTGAGTATAAGACTTTATTCCTGGACTCTGCTATCTGACCCATAGGCTTACACGCTGCGAAGAGCACTGTTATATTCCTAAAGCTTTGTATGACTTAAAACAGAGGTAAGCCTTCAATTTCATTCTTGGGCATTTCGATTTTTTAAACTTTCATATGCATTTAGAAACAACTGGTAAATTTCTACATAGAAAAAAATTGAAATTTTATATGAATTGAATGGAATTTGTAGATCATTATTGTGAGAGGATAAGGGATGCTTAGTGGCAGTATTTGATTTTTTTGATAGTACTTTTACAGGAATTGCTATCTTAATTTCACTTATGGTATTATCTTGCTAGTTCTTTTAATCACTAAATATAGCAACATACTCCAAGTTGGTAGGCTTTGAGAAGAAACACTTATTCGTTCTCAAGGTTAAAGACTTGACATTGGGGGATGCTAGTGTTGTGTGGCTCTAATCAAGACTCTAGCTTGCAGATGCCTACAATCTATCTGCCCATAGTTCATATGGTAGAGTCAGAGAGAGAATGCTCATTCCTCTCTTCTATGGTAAGGACACCATTCTCTTTCTGACAGTTCCACCTTTGTGATCATAACTATGACCAATCACCCTGTACAGGACCCACCTCCAAATACCACCAAATGATAAGGAAGAGTTGCCATATGCACACAATGTGTAATGTAAGTATAAAAACAAAACTACCTTTTTCATATTGGTCTTGAATAGCACACAGTTGATAACTTAAAGTTTCTTTAATAGTTTTGCCAGTAGCTTTCTTAGATTAGCATTTATAACTCAGCTCATCAGATTTTGGGTAAAGTTCAAAACTGGTGAGCTGAATTCTGTCCCTGAGATTCACTTGCTGACAGGATAGAACCAACTCCTACAAGCTGTCATGACTGCCATAGGCACTGTAGCATGTGTGAACACCCCCCCACACACACAAAAAGAATGCATAAATAAATGAATAGATAAATAAATAAATAAATAAATAATTGTGATAAAAATAGATAATTCCATCTGCAAAAAGAGCTAATTTTACTTCTTTATTGTTAATCATGATGCCTTTAATTCCCTTTCTTCTGTAATTGGTCTGGCTACATACTCAGAAAAATACCAAACAGAAGTCATAATATCTTGGTCTCATTTTTGGTTTCAGTGAGGACATTCAGTCTTTCATTTGCAGAATGTGCTGCCCAAGACTTTTTCAAAGGTAAAGTGTGTGTGTTTGTGTGTGTGTGTGTGTGTGTGTGTGTGTGTGTGTGTGTGTGTGTATATATATATATATATATATATATATATATATATATATATATACATATATATATATATAGTTAAAGAATTATCTTAGCTAATTTTTATGAAAAATATTTTGCTGTGAAAAGATATATATATACTTACAGTATATATATAGATATATATGCATATACTTACAGTTTCAGGGGATTAGTATATGACCATCATGGCAAGAAACATGGCAACAGGCAGGAAGGCAGGCATGGCACTGGAACAATAACTGCAGAGAGAGAGAGAGAGAGAGAGAGAGAGAGAGAGAGAGAGAGAGAGAGGTGAATACTGGGCCTGTTTGGGCTTTTGAGACCTCCAAAGTCCATCACTAATAACATGCCTACTTTAACAAGATCACACCTCTTAATTCTAACTGGGATCCAACATTCTAACATGCAAGCATCTGTGGACTGTTCTCACTTAACCGCAAATGGTTTCTTTTTCCTCACTAGCCCTGAGTAATTCTTATTGAAGGACTTTGAGTTTTGGCAAAATATTTTTCTGTGTTTATTGAAATAGCTGTGGGTATTTTTCTGATGATACAGTGCATATCATTGATTGGCTTTGGATGTGCATCAGCCTTCCTGGTACAAATTCTCTTTAGTCATAGTAACTAATAACTACTTTTAACGAATCAACGTGATTAAAAATTGTTCCTGGACTCAGTTTCCTAGAATTTTGTTCAATTTTTGGTGCCTATTATTTTAAGAGACATTGACCCATGATTTTCTTCTCCTTTTATGACTCTGTGTAGACCTAGTATCCAGACAGTAATGCTCATAGAAGGAGTCACGAAGCCTTCCTCTTTCTACTTCCCGTAATAGTAACCTTGCTAATTCTCCCTTAAATGGTTAGAAGAAAACAGCAGTGCAGCCATGTTGGTCTGAGCTCTTTCTATGAAAGACTTTGAAAGGCTTTCTCAGCCTCTTACCTGTGTACCTACTCAAGTTTTTCCATTTATTTTTGAGTGGTCAGTTTCTCTGTTCTTATGAAGTTGCCCATCTCTTCCAAATTAACAAATTTATTTTCAGAAAGTCTTGTATACATCTCCTTCATTTTCTTCCTATTACTGCAAAGTGTGCTGAGCTGTTATTCCCAATTGTCAGCATTTTAACTATCAAATTTTCTTCTTTGGCTCCTGTGACTCTTGTCATGAGTAATTTTGTAGACACAAAAGTGATCTGGGTCCAAATTCTCGCCTTTTCACCATGTGGCTGCCATCTCAAACCTCAGCTTTTAATCTGAGGTATTTCAATTTATCTATAGGTATTTAATCTATAGGTATTTCAATCTATTCATTATTGTTTTTATTTCTGAGGACAATTTTTATGGTAATATTTTCACTTCATTTGATAATGCATAAATTATTGTTTGTAAGTTGCATGTTTATTTTGAAAAAAGTATATTTTAATATAACTAAATAAAATATCAAAATGCCACTTCTGAGGCTCTGTATGGTGGTGCACATCTCTAGTCTTAGCAGTTTGAGTTGAGGAGAGAGGATCCAGAACTAGAGGCAAGCCATCCAACAAATATGAAAACAAACCCAACACCAACAAAAATGCCTCCCCCAAACCCATTCACTAGTATGTCTAAATTTAGTTAAGAATTGAGTAGGAAAGATTACTCATTTTGTGTGTATACAATAAATGCTTGTTCATCAGTTTAGAAAAAATGAAAAAAAGAATACATAGTATATGCCATTTGCATAGGGGAAATGGGTGAAACTGTTAAGTGAAATAAACCAAACTCCAGAAAAATGTCATGCTTATTTTCTTATGTGGAATCTAGATTTAACTATAGGTATGTGCTTATATATATGTATAGGATTTGATGCTAGAAGGGTGCCATCCAATGGCTAGATGAGTTCTGAAGGGAGTGGAGAGAGGAGAGGAAGACAGGGTAGCTGGGGAAGGGGAAATAAAGATAGTATTTATTTTCTCTTAAATGAGAAATTTAGGGGTGTGTGTGTGTGTGTGTGTGTGTGTGTGTGTGTGTGTGTGTGTGTCATGCAAGCAGAAGTGGGGCCATTTGAGGGGATGAACAGGACCAGTAAGAGGGTGGGGACAGAGGAGAAAGAAGATTTGTGAATAAGATCTGTGACCATGGTACATTGGTGTATATGTAGGAAAACATAATGAAACACAGCCTTTTGTAAAGTGAAAAAAATTGAAAAAAAACCTGTGAGATAAAGGATTAAACACTGTTCAAACAATTAATGGAAAAATGAACGGACAGTTCTCAAAAGACAGTCACTTCGAAATGATCTTACCAACTAGTGGGTTCCAGAAGGTTTTCCCACACATACAGCCCTGTTTAAACCTCTAAACCCCAGCATTTACTACTTCCTTCATTTCACATTTCCCTCTAACTCATTCTTAAGTATAGTTGTGAGATAGCAGGTTTATGATGGCTTTCCACACAGCCTTCCTTTGGGTTCACCTTCCACATTATGTCCCGTTTCTCCTCGTCCTGTCCAACCCTCGCTGCTTCCGCCTTTCTGCATCCAGTGGTCTACCTCTGTTTTCCTATCATATCCTGATCTCCCTTCTGTGACATTCTGTGACATGCTTCTCCACGTCATTGCTGAGGCTTCTTTGTAGTTTCTTGACCTTTCTTTGTGCTCCAAATTAAAAACACAAAAGCTCTGGAGCTTGTGTGTGTGTGTGTGTGTGTGTGTGTGTGTATGTATGTATATATATATATGAATGAGAGACTCTATCTTACATGGAATCCTATAGAGACAGAATATATGGCATTTGTATTTCCCGGCATAAGTTAATTTCCCCAGCATAATTTTTTTGGTTCTACCCAGTTACCTGAAAATTTCATAATTTTATTTTTCTTTACAACAGCAATATTCCATTCTGTATATGTACTATGTTTTTCCTCATCCATTTCTCTGTTGATGGATGTCTAGGTTCATTGCATTTTCTAGCTATTTTGACCAAGACAATGGTGAACATGGATATAAAATGTCTCTGTGGTAAAATATAAAGTCTCTGGAATATGTGCTCAAGAATAATATAGTTGGGTAATGTTCTGGTTCTGGTTCTAGTTTTTTGGAAATCTCAACACTGATTTTCAAAATGGCTATTCCAAATTATACTCTCATTGACAGGAATTAAGGGTCCCCCTTTCCAGACACCCAAGGCAGTATTCGTCGCCCTTTGTGCTCCTGATGACATTTGACCACTGTCTGATAAATTGTTGAAGCAGTTTGAAACTATTTCCATTACTTTGTAGGAGAATTTTCTGTTCAGTCCTAAAGCCCATTTTAATTAAGTTTTTGTTTTCTTTTCCCTACTTTTGGTTTTTCATGATAGGATTTCTCTGTGTATCCCTGGATATCCTGGAACTTGTTTTGTAGACCAGGCTGGCCTCAAACTCAGAGATCTACCTCCCTTTGCCTCTCCTGTGCTGGATACAAGAGTGTATTTCACCATGCCTGGTGGTTGTTGTTTTCTTAATGTCTAGCATTTTGAGTTCCTAATGTATTCTAGACACCAACCCTCTTTGAGTTGAATAGCTAGCAAATGTTTTCTCCCATTTTGTTGTCTGCCTCTTCCTGTCTTCATAGTTTCCTTCACCTTACAGCAGCTTTTCGGTTTCATGAGATTTCATTTGCCAATTGTTTGTGTTTTCTGTGCTTCTCGAGTCCTTTTCAGAAATCCCTCACCTTTGGCTGTCAGTTGAACTATATTCCACACTCTTTTCCTCTGGAAGTTTTAGGGTATAAGGTCTTGTGGTGACATCTTGATCCACTTGAAACAGAGCTAGAAATAAGTATCTAGTTCCATTTTTCTATATGTTACAATCCAGTTTCCCAGCACCTTTGTTGAAGTTCCTTTCTTGCTTCAATGTATACTTTTGTCATCTTTGAAAAAAGAATCATGTGACTGTAGTTGTGTCATATCAGCATTCTAGTCTATTCTGTTGATGTACACATTCATTTCTATATCAATAGCATACTATTTTTATTACCATGGTTACGATGGCTCTGTGGTATAATTTGAAATCAGCTGTGACCCCACCAACCACCACCAGTATGTTCTTTGTTCCAGATTGCTTTAGATATACTTGGTCTTCTGTGCTTCCGTACAAAATTTGAGATTCTTTTTGTATATATGGGAAGAAATGGTCCTGGAATTTTGAATGATAATTTTACTGAATCTATGAATTGCTTTCAACAGGAAAACAATTTTCACAAGATTTCTTTTCATCCATGACCACAGTAGATCTTTTCCTTTCCCAGTGTCTTCCTTAGTTTTATTCTTTGGTGTCTTGAAGAATTTGTTTTAGAGGACTTTTGGTTCCTTGGTTAGAACTGTTGCTGGGTATTTAGTTTTCTGAGGTTGCTGCGAATGTGCTGTTTCCCTGATGTATCTTGGGGTATATTTGTCACTGGCATATAGGAAGGGTGTAGGGGTTGTCTGAATAGGTGCAGTACTGTTACCAAAAGACATGGGGGGTATTAAACAAAAATCCCATTGTCAGGCATAATATATTTCTCTGCAAGTTATTAACCACAGAACTCTTATAAACAAAGCAAAACAACACAGAATATTGCCATTGCCCTTGGTTATCCACCATAGCTGCAAGAAAATCCTTATTTCTGAAGATGCCATACATGTTGACTTCAGGACCTGGAGAAAGCAGTCTCTTAACTGGGATATTTCCTTTCTGCTGAGTAGCTTTTAGAATGCTGTTCAGTCTGCTGGGGAAGAATAGATATCACTGGTTTTGTTCATCATTGCACCCTGAATGCTACCATTCTGACCTCACAGGTAAAATGTCTATGGGTACAACAGTGGCATGACTGGAATGGAGCAAGCAACTGATTTGATTCAAGGCCTGTTCTATAGTAGGTAATATATGCTTAGTACTAGATACTGAGTCAAAAGGTTTTGACTTAGAATTCATAGGCCCTAGGGTAGAACTTATTATTGTTATTTTGCTAAATGTTCATATTTTCAAATTGTACTTTAAATATTTGTCTTTATACCCATAGACCACCTTTGCTGTTTTAAACCTTGTCAAAGATCTTAGTTTCTTTTAAAATTAGCAGCTGTCAATGCAAAGATATATAACTGGTGAAGATGATGAGAACAAGTGCCTGAGTGCTCAGCCCTCCATGAGACATCTTTCTGATGACTCCACCTAAGGTCAGGGAACATGAAGGAGGAGGGAGGAGGTGGGAAGAGTGGAAAAGTCACAGGAGTTTGAAAAACATTTGAAGTGTTATTATTTTTTGGATATAATATACCTATTGACTTCAGGAACTCACAGAACCTACTGTTTCTTGTATAAAATCAAAGAAGTAAATCTCCCAGCATAGATGGGGAAGAAATGATGTAACCTAAACCCCTCCTGAGGAGCTATTGGCAGTTGACAGCAGCTAAAGAGGGAGATATTTTTCTTTGGGGGAATTTGACGATTGGTTGGATTCCCATGTTCCAGTGAATGAGAATCCTTCTACAGGTAAGCACTAAATGGACACAAGGGGATGTTGTTGTTGTTGTTGTTGTTGTTGTTGTTGTTGTTGTTGTTTTTAAGTATAGGATATGAAATTGAGAGATAGTTTTGGTGTATGCTAAGGGTGTCTGAGAGGAGTGGAAATCAAATGGGGGAGTGGATATGATCATATTTCATTATAAACACCTGAAATTCTCAAAGAATTAAAAAAATTAAAAAGAAGAAATACAAATGGCCAAAAAAAATATTGAAAATATGCAACATTCTTAGCCTCTAAGGAAATGTAGAAGCAACATTGAAATTCTTTTTCACCCTAGTCAGAATAAACAGTATTAGGACAACCAAGAAGAACATATACTGAAAAACCTGAAGACAAAGAGAGACTTTTGTACTCCATGGTGGGCTTTCCAAACCCATCCACCTGCTATGGCAGTCAGAAGTTCCGCAAAAGTGTAGGGGCGGCTCTGATGATAATGTCTTGTTTCTCAGTTGGTTCTTGACCTATCAGTAAAGAAGCCATAGACCAATTGATGGACAGAGGGAAGAGGTGGGACTAGCCAAGAGACAGACAGATGCAGGAGAGGAAAGGAAAGGAGAGTTTGCCACGCTTCAGAGAGAGAAAAACCAAGCAACCATGTGAGATCTCAGGTGAAGTGACCACAGGCCACTTATACAGGTGGACAGTTGCAGGTGTTTAGCTGGGATGTAACTGAGCAACTAAAGTTGAGGGCAGGTAGAGAGGTGTGGAGCTAAGCGTATTAATAAGGGCACACTTCTCCAAGTGGGAGATAAGAAGCACCCAGCAATTGTGCCAAAAAAAAAAAAGCAAGTTGAAATTAAACATCTGTGTTTACCTCCGAGGATCCAATATTCTCTGGGCAGGGGCTGATAGCATAGTCCATTATCAGAGCTTAGGCAAGGTAGCAAAAGCTACACACAACACAAAAGTCTAAAAATAGAGCCAGCTATACCCTTTCCAATTATATGCCCATAAATTCTAAGTAACATTCAATAGAGGTGTTTGCACATCCATGTTTATTGCTACTGTATTTATTGTAGCCAAGGTACAGAATCACCTTACATATCCATCAACAAATGAGTGGATAAAACTGGCCTCAAACTCACAATGTATCTAATTTAAACTTCTCAGTTTGAATTAGAACTTCTGATCTTTTTGCCTCTAGCTCCCAAGTACTGGGAATACAGGATTACAACATCTTATGATCCCAGATATTTAGACACACCAAGCAAATGCTGAACCAACTGAGCCACTTCCACAGTCCTCTGGACTTTTTATTAGCTAAATGAGTTCAGTTAGAATAGCAGTTCTCAACCTGTAGTTTTCAACCCTTTGGGGGGTAGAATGACACTTTCTAAGGAGGTGCATATCAGATATTTACATTATGATTCATAACAATAGCAAAAATTTAGTTATGAAGTAGCAGTGGAAATAATATTATGGTTGGTGTTACCACAGCATGAAAATGGTATTGAAGAGCTGCAGCATTAGGAAGGTTGAGAACTGCTGAGTTAGGGGATAATGTAGATTTTTGGTAGGGGAGAGGAGAAAGAGGGTCTCCAAGTTTGTGGTTCCATTTTCAGTCTCAAAGAATCTATTTATTCCATGCTCTTGGAAAAAAAAAAAAGTCAGGCATGGAGAGTGACTTTGCTGGCAAGTTCTGGCCATTTGGAAAAAGACCAAATTTCAATGTGACTTAAAAGAAGTTCTTTCCCAGTGGTGATTTTCTGGTTGTCAAGTTAATGAGAGGGAGGTTGGAGGTGGTAGGAAGTGAAGGGAGAATTAATCCAAGTGGGCCCATCATTTGTCCTAATCACACAGAGACAAGTTCCTCTCCCTGCAACATGACAGCCATGGTCAAAGGAGACATACTCTTCTTTTCTATCACCAGAACTGCTTGGCTTTTTCCTACAGTGACAATGAATATTTCTGTGTTTGGAACTCATAGCAAAAGGAACTGCCATTCTCATATCACATAAAGAGCAGTACATTTCAGGTGAAATAAATAAAGAAAAAAAGATTATTTCTGTAAAAGACAACTGGCAAACATGTACAGGCAGGGAAGTTTGCTCCAAAACTCAGAGAACATGAGTTTTTACATTTCATAACAGTAACACAATCACAGTTTTGAAGTAGCAACTAGAACAACTTTATGGATGGGGGTCATCACAACATGAGGAACTGTATTGAAGGGTGGCAGCATTAGGAAGGTTGAGAACCACTGTCCTAAGAGCACAGCTCCTTTCCAATACTCTAATAGCTGTAAGCTGTAATTCAGGCCATAAGATTCATTTCTCTCTTCCTCAGGGTTCTTGTGTTTTGTGTCTTCAGTCATCTGACATCTCTTAATTGACTTTCTTTTTATCATCTTCTCTATAGCAGGACTCTCCTAGAGCCCTGTTTTGTCTCCTGTTGTTGGTCTCATAGTATACCCTCCTGATTCTGTATTTTCCTCTTCCAGAATGTGAAATACAGGAGGGCAGAAAACTTAACATTGTTCACCCCTCTTTTCTCAGTGCCTAGCCTACAGTGGCATGGGCAGGTGCTCAACAAACATTTGCTATAGTTTATGAACACATTTCCCAAGCTGAAGGACCCTGGCTCTCCTGGAGGTTTACTCTGCTGGAGGGCCTGAATAATTTGATGAGTCTGCAATTATCCTCAAACAACCCAGGGTCAGATGTGCTGTAGATCCCACCACACATAGGCTACCCAGAAAGCTATTTAAGAGAACAGAGAAAGGACTCATCTCTAGGTTCTGTTGGATTCATCAGCAGGGCCTGACCAAGGGGAGGAGAAATGGACTGAAATCAAGTGTTGCAAAAGGCTGGTACTTGGCCAGGTTTGTGTCAATCCCAAACTTCCATAGCATAGCCTTAGTTCTCCAAATGCGGAGTTGAGCTGAGCACTGGGGCATATCCTCTAGGCCTTCTCAGTTTCACAGAATAAACTGCACACTGTCAGTGTACCACCACAAGATTATGACTAGACCCTAACATTTGAATCAATCACTATCTCTGGGGCCATCGCCAAGCAAAGGGAAAGGACTGACTAAGTGTCATAGTCCAACTTTTGATTGATAATTGTCCAAGCCCATTTTGTGTCACCCTAGCAAAATACCTGAGGCTGGATGCTGTATTAAGAGGTTTATTAACGTATGAAAATGGCAGCTCAAGGATTCAAAGCATGTTGCCTGTATTGCATGGGACGTTTCCTGGTTGTAACACAACAGAGCAGAGAAAGATAAAGAGAATCTTCCAGACACAAATTAGGTCAATCATGTAAAGTGGCCTCACTATGAAACAGCCTGCTTTTGTAAGAACTAACCCACACCAGGAGGTAGGCATGAACTCTTTCATGAGCATGGAGCCCACTTGACCTAATTATCTTGTGCTAAATTCCAGCTTGTCTCCACACTGCTACAATTAGTGACAGAACTTCCAGCACATGAAGCTGTGGGAGACACACACTCAAGACATATCCAAACCATAGCCCCTATGGATTCCCTGATGCTGAACTTGAAATTCAATTGGCATTTCTAGCAACAGCTGTCATTGTGTCTGAGACTAAAATATTCAAAGCTGCAGTGACTGTGGTGTAAGACCTGGGCTAGCGCATTCCTCCTTATAACTCTGAGACCCAGTACAACCTGCCTCACAGGTTTGTTAGAGAACTAAATTTGGTGCCTTTTTCAGTGCTTATGACAATTTTGTGTCTGTAGTGTGTGTTTTATAATTAGCTGTCCTACTTAATATTCTTTTTATGTAAATGTATGTTGTATGTATGAAAATGCATATAAACATGAACATGTATGCACATGTATGTGGAAGACTGATGTTGACATTAGTGTCTTCTTCCATCATTGTCCATCTTATATATTGAGGCATGCCACAGACTGACCTCAATGTGGGGCTCTCAATCCTCGGGAAAATCAGGGTCCCAGTACAGGTGGCCAGGAAGTCAGTAAAAAGTGACAAACAGACCCGAACTCAAGGGATTGTTGTATCTGAATGTAATTTCTCAAAGCGAGTATCATGCTTATATTACAGAAGAAGACAAGGAAGTTAAGTGACACATTAAGGTCCTCCAAGGTGCACTGAGGTTATCTGATGCAAAATGACTTTTACAACAAAACAGAGGAATGCATACATAAAAGCTAACAGGAACCAACTGGGATAAAAATCAATGGTAACAACTGGGATTAAAAGCAGCCCCACCTAAGGTCAGCTTAATCTTATAAACCAGGAGCAAGGGCTTCATGCCTTTGCAACAGTTCCAATTGTATTGCTATAGTTCTATTGTATAGTCCACCTTCCCCTTAGGCCATTGTAAATTCCTGTGTATGGGAGTGACTCAGCTGTTGTTCTAAGTATTTACTCTAGTTCCTTCTTAGACCACAACCTTCCTCCTTCCTAGGTCATTGTAAATTCCTGTGTGGGGGAGTGACTCTACTGTTATTCTAAGTATACTATGTAGACTAACCCTGAGATTACAAGCTCTATTCTAGTAGAATGTAATGCCTAATTTCTTTCAATGTCTACCAACACTGGAGGCATTTTCATCTGAATGAATAACATTCTTACAAAGATCAAAGCCCAAGGTTGGTTCAACAATTTCCTAGGATATTGGAGCAGTGACGCAGTGACGAAGGCTAATCTAACTTAGCTATATGTCAAAATCAATCCTTAGAGGTACTTACAATAAGACAATATTAAAGGAAAGCACACAGACCCGTTCACCGACAGATTTGGAGCATTCGTTTTACAGGATGCCATGGTTCCAGGATACTAAGTTTCTGTGAACTTTTTGCCTCGGGACTACATCTAAGCTTTTGGGCCTGTCTCACGAGTCAATACTGGAGAGGGTGTGGCAGAGTCTCTCAATTGAATCCAGAGCTTGCTCATTTGGCTAGTCTAGCTCTGGGGATTCCTTGTCTCTGCTTCCTGTATTTTGGGATTCCAAATAGGCCTCTATTCCTGTTCAGTGTTGACATTGTTGTTGGGAATCTGAATTTGGGTCCTCATATTTTCTGGGAAAACACCCAACGAGCCATCACTCTGGCCCCTAATGAACATATATTATGTACTTGCTTTTGTCAGACATTGAGCAAGCCAGGAGTTGAAAGTTGAATATAAATGATATTGCTTGTCTCCATCCCATATTCTGTTAAGGAGATATGTATGTCAGCTGGTAGATATGAGGTGTTCCTGATTTCTGCGTCTCTCTTTACCAGGCTATAGTAAATGTGCTCCTTGCCTCTCCTAGGGGTTCTAGGAAAATCACTCAACAGTTTTGTATAATGTGTGTGAATCATGGTCTCTACTGATTTCTTAGTCCATTTCTTACTTCCGACCCATCCACATTCATCAAGTCCAAGTGACTCATAGTAGTGCTGGGACCAGAATCAAATAAACATAGAATTTCCAATCCTTCCAAGTTTGAATCCTCAGAAGAGTTTGGGCTAGGAGTTGGGAGAGCCAGACATTCTGAGTTTGAATAGTTACTGTTCTTCGATTAAGGTATCAAGCAAGACTTTGGCACATAAACTTAGTATTGCAAAATAGGAATAGGGTTATGGCTCAGTCAATGAAGTATTTGCTACACAAGCATGAGTTTATAAGTTTGATGCCAGAATACACATGGCACAAAGTGGCCCCAGCTAAGTTACATTGAAGAACATATTCTCATTTTCATGAGTTTTGTGGATGTAGGCCATGACACTAATGTGTCAACATAGTATTAAAGGAGAAAGAATAGTACAACACTCACCACTAAATATTAGTGATAATAATAGTAAAGGTAAATGACACTGATGGTGAATTTTTACGCTAAATTCATGCTGAAACAAACTCATTATGTTGGTAGTAATAGTCAGGGCCTTTGGAGGGATGATTTAGTCCTTTTCTGATAAAATATGTAGGTAAGAGATGATCAAGATCTGTATTATTTTATTCCACTAGCACTGGAATCAAATCCAATGAGTTTGACTCCACTTAACATTATGCTATGTACCAGACACGTGCCAGAGTACCTGCTCTCTAGAAGTTCAGCACTGATAGAATCAACAAATGAGTTTCAGAGATTGGGCTACATGCTTTGGGCTGTGCAGTTGAATAATGCCTTTCTGTTCTCTGGAGCTACAAAGATGGTAGACTCTCAGTCTACAGACTGCCTAAAGATGCATGCCTCAGCTTTTCCAGCCTGGTGATGGCCTAGATGATTCCTGGAAAGCCACTAGTTTTCAGTCGACATTGGAAGGCCAAAGAAACTAGGTTCTGATATTAGTGAAGTCTGGTGGCACCAGGAGCAACAGGATAGATATACTCACCTACAGGAGCAAAGGCAGAATGTGGCTTAAAGGTGGGGTCCTGTGTCTGCTCAGGCTTTGAGCTGTTCAGGGAGGCAGGTCACCAGGAAGGTGTCAGGCTGTGAGAAGCAGCAGTACCCCGCTCAGCTCCGGGGTTGGAGGAGTACATTTCTGGGGTCCTGGGGGAACTGATGGAGTCAGCTCCGGGGTCCCAGACCTGCACGAGGCTGAGGACATCAGATTCTCAGACTCTTGGGCACCCCAGACGCCACTGGATGCTGCAGACGAGCTGAGAACAGAGGAGGGGGGGGGTGCTGCGGGCTGGATCTAGCCCAGGCCAAACGGAAAAGGGCAGGAAGAGAGCTCTGGCTGGGTTCCGCAGGAACAAAAGCATCCTTGGCTTATTCGGTGAGTGGCTTGGCTTGGTGGAGACTTGTGGCTGAGAGTGCTGAAATGCTTTGTCTGAGATTAGGCAGCCGGCTCTTTAGGCGAAGGCCTCCTCCATTGCTCCCCACAGCGGATTCTGATGAGAAGAGGCAGTCCATGGTTTTAAAGCGTTTATTTTCATTGTGGAGAGTTGTGATGAGTATAACCACACCCCACTTTCTCAGGGCAAGCCTGAGGTTAAATACGTTTTTGCAGGGAAGAATGTCTGGGAAGGGGAATTTATTGGCTAAGCCTCCAGGACTTTAGATACCTCACTAAGATGGAGATCTGTCTTGAGGCTACATGATCACGTCTTCTACCTGTGGAGGGGCTTGAGGTATTGCCCTTACGTGACTGATGGCCATAGACCTATGGAATGGAGAGCTGTGGCCTCCTGTCAGGAGCCTGGTGTCTATTTCTAGGAGCATGGCAAAATGCCTACTGTCCCTTGCAGAGTTATCTGCAAGGTCTCCGGGTTTTAAAACTAGCTTAACCAGAAACCAGGCTGCCTTTAATGGTGCCACAGCAGAATTCCTGCTTTTGTAGAGCTAGAATACTTTTAGAGGAATATACAAAACAAGCAAGACTTACTATACCAAATAAGTACCTTAAGGGCTGATGTTTTTGTGCTTTTGATGTGTAGAACAAAGGAGAAACATCTACACATGCGGTGAAGAAGCAATAATGTAAAACCCCGAGCCTTGATCGACATCTGATGCACAGACTATCTATCCAGTACTTATTAATGAAGGAAGAGAAATCTTGGCTGTCACTTTTCAGCTTGCATAATCAGTTCACAGCAGCCTATGAACTCAGCTGCCTGCATGTCTGCATGCATGCATGCATGTATGTGCTGGTACTTGATAGTGGGATGGAGGGCAATGTTTCAGGCAGAGCTCTGAAATATTGCACCCATTCTTTGTGTTGTACCCTGAAATTTAGCATCCAGTGTTCTTCATTAATAATCCTACTTTCAAGCATTCACCCTGCCATCCTTTTTTGGGGGGGGTTGGGGGGGGGAGTCTAACTTCCAACTAAGCCAGTTCCCAATAGAAACATCCTCCCCTGCTTCTTCATTGTGTAACAAGAGAACCTCCATGAATGCTTGATGAATCACAATGTTTCTTCCCCCCCCACACCATTTTCTCTCTCCTCCTCTCCCTTCCCCCTTTCCTTTCCTCATCCCTTCTAACTCTCTCATCAGACTGTAATACTCAAGGTAGAAACCACATGTGCTTCTGCTGCATAGACTTTCTAATACTCAGGCACCATTCAGCAGATTAAACAAGAGAGATTTCACATTAGTAGTAGCTTAAAGTTATATGAACTCATCTTGAGTTCACATATATTCCTGTTAAACTACATGCTCCCGGGTAAAGGATAAATTGATTTTAGGTTATGGATGACTATAACCTACTACTAGGAAACCCAGAACCAGTCTTACCTGCCTTTCCAGCAATGTCTTTCAAGTAGCCTATATGCTGTTTTCTAAGCAACATACATTATGCAACAGCACACTGACAGTTCTATGGATGAGCTAATAAAATAGGCAATGCAAAGCTTTCTCAGCTCTTTGGAGAAAAATAGGTAATGCCCCTTTAAATTTAACTGGAAGAACTTTTTACATTATATCTGATTGTTCTACATTCTGAAAGTCAAATGCATTATTTATGATTAGTAATTATAGTCTTTATAATTTAAAAGACCAATCCAAAACATAGTTAATGTATTATATACTATGTCAAATAAAGAAACCAAGAAAGAGACTGCATGCACTAGAATTGCAAAAACAGGAAAAAGGCAATCATATACATGCCACAGAGCACCTGCCCTCGGGAAGGTGGAGTTTGAGAGACTGGGAGACTCTTCTTGGGAGGTGGTGAGAATCTTTACTTTTTTTCCTTTCTTTTGCTCCCCTCCTCTCTCCTTCCTCTCCCTCTTCCTTCCTTTTTTCATCCTTCTATTCTAGAGTTAAAACAGTATTTTGTCCAGAATCTTGCTATGTTGCCCAGGATATCTTTGAACTTAATTTGTAGCCTAGGAAAACCTCCAACTTGAAGTCTTTTTGCCTCAGCTCTGCTGTTGCACATCTGCACCCTAGCTCTGGCTGATGTCTTTCTTGATCCAGGTACTGATTATGTGGACATGGATAATCTGGGAAATTCCCTATAGCTGTGTAGCCATGATAGCATGTTTTCCTGTGTGCATTCCTCTCAATTTTTACAAGCTCAAAAATTTAGTGAAGAAAAGAACTGACCATTCTTTGGAAGATATAAAGTACTTCGATGGAAAGCCATTTTTTAAAAAGTAGCTGAGAGATGAGTATTTTGAAAAAATGCACAAGAGTTAGTAGAATGTGTCACATTGAATTCAGGTCAGCTCCTCTTGAGAAAAGACTGTGAACACAGCTCCACCTGGGTGACTGATTTCGGCTTGGGATGGGAGGTGGCAGGCTGTCTTTCCTCATAATCTCTCCCACACCTTTCTTCCTCCCCACTTCTTATTTGATCCTCACAGCCTGCCTTGTCCACACATAACTATCTATTCTATTTCCCTTTCTCAGGGAGATCTATCCACCCCACACCACCAGGTCCTCTATATCTAACCACTGTGGTTCTACAGACTTTAGCTTGGTTATCATTTACCTAAGAGCTAGCATCAACATATAAGTGAATAATTAACCTATTTCTCTTCCTGAGTCTGAGTTATCTCACTCAGTAAGATTTTTTTTTCTCCACTTGTAAATGTACCACATTTTCTTTCTTCATTCTTATGTTGAGGGACATCTAGGTTATTTCCAATCTGGCTATTATAAATAGAGCAGTAATGAACATGGTTGAACAAGTACCCTTGTGGTAGGTTGAAGTGTCCTCTGGTCCAAAAGCGGTATAGTTGGATCTTGAAGTAGATTGTTTTCTCTCTTCCTGAGGAACTGCCACATTGATTTCCACAGTAGCTGTACAAGTCTGCACTCTCACCAACAATGGATGAGTGGTCCCCTTACTTTACACCCTCACCAGCATGAGCTGTCACTTGTTTTACTGATCTTACCCATTCTGATGAGGATGAGATGAAATCTCAAAGCAGTTTAGATTTTTATTTCCCTGATGGTTAAGGATGTTAAAGCATTTTAAAGTGTTTCTCAGCCATTTGTAGTCTGTTGATGAGGCTTGCAACCCAGGTTCCTGTTTCAGTTCCAAACATTTTCACTTCTAGACATTCTCATTTTGGATTTTCTTTACTGATTCTCTTTCTACTTTCAAGTCTCTAACTGTTTTATTCATTTCTTCCTACTGTTTGTTTGTCTTTCAATAAATTTCTTTAAGGGATTTATTAATTTCATATTTAAGGACCTAAAGACCTTATCATAGTCCTTTAGGCATTTTCTTCTTTCCTTTTCTCTTTCCTTTTCTCTTTCTCTTTCTCTTTCTCTTTCTCTTTCACTTTCTCTTTCTCTTTCTCTTTCTCTTTCTCTTTCTCTTTCTCTTTCTCTTTCTCTTTCTCTTTCTCTTTCTCTTTCTCTTTCTCCTCCTCCTCTCCCTCCTCCTTCTTCTTCTTGTACTGTATAATTTCTATGTTGAATTCTCAGGGTCTGCTGTAGTAGAGTTGCTGGGGTCTAGTGGACACATATTATCCTGGCTATTTTCGATAGTGTTTCTATGCTGGTAGAATTTGTATTTTCCCCAAATACAGAATTTGCATCTGTATTTGGGGAAGATTGTAACTCTAGGTCTTGTCATTGTTGAGTGGGTAGTTTGTTCCTTGGTTTCTCTTGCCCTCTGTAGTTCATAGGGGAGTGTGGTGGCTGTGTGTTACCTGGGAGAACATTCTTCTGGGATCCTGTTAGGTGCAGTCACTGGGGGTTCCTGGTAAAATGTGTTTCTAGGTATTGACAGCTGACATTTGGGAATGGGGATGACCTGGGAGTGGGGAACTGAGTGTTCCACAAGAGGAAGGAAGTCAAGATGTTCCATATGGATCTGCTTTGTCCCCTGGGAATAGGGTCAGAGGGTAAGGAGAGCCAGGGGCTGGTCTTTTACCTATGGATTTGGACTTGGACAAATGCAGGGAGAGGTAAAGATCTGCAGTTAGCCTATTTTCTTCTGGAGTAGCCTGGGGGTTCCCACTGCATACCTACTGGGGTAAGGCACTAGAATAAAACAATGGTTGGGGGAGGGGATCTAGGAGAGGAAGTTCTACGTGAGCCACTGGAGATGGGAGCAGCTGCTACAGACGTGGGATAAAACTAAGGGACTGGTTTTGAAGGAGCTGAGGAAGAAGTAATGATCTGTAGGTAGCCTACCTGTTTCCCAGGGTGGAGTGGCCTGTGGGTTCCCAGGGAGTCTCACGAGCATTCTAAAGACATAATATCAGGGTTTCTCGCTCAGTGATTTGTTAGATGGAATTCATTTGGGGTTTGGCCTCTAGGGTTTGTGAAAATTCCCCTGGTGATTTTGCTGTGCATTGGGGTTGGAGAATTGTTTTTAAAGTTACGGGTATACTATGTTTTATTATGCTTTTTTATGACATTTTGCAGGGCTGTGGTATCTTAGTCTATGCTATGACAAAGCACAGGCTACAATTATCTGATTGTTATTTGTTGCTTGATACTGCACATGCCTGTATGGTAAAAGAGTTCATAGATGTAAGTGCCAAGCTCACGGTTTGATTACTTCCTGGAGAGGAGGAGGAAACTATCATTGGGTTAGATAAAGGTCTAATCATAACAACTATCCATATACTATTTTCACAAATAAAGCTGAACTCATTAATCAATTCCAATTATTTACTGACCCTTGACCTTGTCTCAGACTTATTTTTCTAGGCACTGGCACTATAGAAGCAGCAAACAAAACCCAGATAAAATTCTTGACCTCATGTAACTAATAGTCTGGTTCTACAGCCAGTTAATAAATAATTATATAACTAATTACGTCCCCTCTCAAGTCATTAGCAGTGCAGTGAAGCAGGAGAAGAGAATGGAAAACTTACAAATCAGGAGAGGAAGGCATATTAGTCAGAATTCTGAAAACATAGCTTTCTGATAAGGAAGCAATGAGAGGACCAGAAGCACCTGGGGATGGCACAGTGGATTTTTATTAAATATTTTCTTTATTTACATTTCAAATGTTATTCCCTTTCCTAGTTTCCTCTTTGAATATCCCCTATCCTCTCCTCCCTCCCCCTGCTCCCCAACCCACCCACTCCTGATTTGTTGGCCTGGCATTCCCCTATACTGGGGCATAGAACCTTCATAGGACCAAGAGCCTCTCCTCCCATTGATGACCACCTAGGCCATCCTCTGCTACATATGCAGCCAGAGCCATGAGTGCCTCTGTGTGTTTTCTTTGATTGGTGGTTTAGTCCTAGGGAGTTCTGGGGTTACTGGTTAGTTCATATTGTTCCTCCTAGGGGGCTGCAAACCCCTTCAGCCACTTGGGTAATTTCTCTATTTCCTTCATTGGGGACCCTTTGCTCCAACTAATGGTACTGGCAGAGCCTCTCAGGAGACAGCTATATCAGGCTCCTGTCAAAAAGCTCTTGTAGGCATCTGCCATAGTGTCTGGGATTGGTGGTTGTTTATGGGAAGAATCCCCAGGTGGGGCAGTTTCTGGATGGTCATTCCTTCAGTCTCTGCTTCACACTTTGTCTCTGTAACTCCTTCCATGGGTATTTTGTTCCCCCTTCTAAGAAGGATCGAAGTATTCACGCTTGGACAGAATTTGGTGTGTTCCTGTTTCAGGCTCACCCAGGGAAATGGAACTGGACTAGAGGAGTAAGAGAATGTCTGAGAGCTAAGGCAAGCACCTTGGATGATTCAAGGCTGGAGTGCAAAATTTGGGTTTGGTGCACTATATGAGAGGATTTCTTAGGGGGACATTGATAGAAACATGGACCTAGTTATGGATTTTGTGTAGGACTTTACATATAAGTTCATAACACATACTCTTTCATCTTAAATTACACAAGTGTTATCAGACACTAACATAATACTCATTCATTGACTGGATTCCTCATCCACCAGAAAAGGCATTCTTGGCACCTAGGGAGCCTTCTGAAAGCAAACTTGTTAAACAATGGACTGAAAGGCTGAAGGAGGAAGTGAGCGCATGAGATGAATATTAGTGGCTGAAAAAAAGTTACATTTTCTCAGTTTGATGTCAACACCACACAAGCAATTTGTCCATATGCAGGGAGACTGATTTCTATGCAGGATTCTTACACAACCAAAAACATTTCCCAGAAGGCAGCAGATCACAGCCCATACCAGAACACTCGCAGGAAGGCAGCCTTCCAATTCTCTTTTTAAAGATTCCCTTGCCAACACCTCCCATTTCTTCTGTTTCAGCTCAGATATGGAAGAAGTATTGCACAAAAATTTGAAGTGACTTGACATGTCTTCAAAGAGACTCTAGTAAATGAACTTTTTGCTGCCTGACACTGTCAGTAGTGCCTTTGCTCTGAGGCCAGCATTCTGCTGTCACAAATAGTTATGGTTTGTATTTTTTGCTGCAAGCTCATAGAGTATGCATTGCCTCTGCCAAGCATCCCAGCTCTACCCAGGGGTAAATGGAAGTCCTCAAAGCCAAATGTTGAGCTCTCTAGGAGCTTTACAGACAGTGTACACATGTACATGGATGAACTGGAGTGGGGAAGATAAGACTCATGACCCATGTAGAAAGCATGATGTTTCTCCACCCCCAACATAATAGCTTACCATGTCTACAGCCTTAGTTAAGATAGGCTCAAGGGAACTGGAAATGATCGACTCTTACATTTTTTTATTCCCTTATTTTTCATCTTTTGCTGTCTATTTTGGGTGTGGAAAGGAATGATCAAGCTGCTGGAGTGTGAAGACTCCATTTAAAACCAATATACACTGCTCACGGCTATGGCTAGAGGAAAAGGTCAATTAATATTTTCCCTTTACCACCAGCCTGCGAATTCTGATAAAGCTGTAAGTTTGAAGCCACAGAGGACTCTGAGCTGATGGATGTCTACCACTGAGCTTCAGCTTTTACAATTGATCTCACAAACAAAGCAAGCCACATTTAAACTGAATGGTGCCCGTGGAGGATTGTTCATGGATGACTGCAATGTTGAAGAGGAAAAGGCAAAAAGCATACAGAACCCATCCAATACATGCATTCCAGTAATCTTTTCAGAGGCTGCAACTGTTTTATGCTGACATTTCTCATACTTATTCATCAAGTGATGGTAGCTAGTACTTAAGAAGCATTTTCTATGGGCAAAGCATTTGTAAGGTATAGTGAAGAGCTACATTTCCCAACCGTGAGGCAAGTTCACCAGAAGATTTGGCTAGTAGGAAATTTCTGTTGCAGTAGTCTGGGATAGGACTGAAGGCAACACGTTTCTGAGAAGCTCATGGATGGTGAAGATACATCGTCCTTCAAACAAGCAGGATGAAGTAACAGGAGAGTATAAACTGGTGAGGTTGATCGTATTGTTATCATTTTGTCAACAGGGAAACTGAGGCCCAGAAAGTACCATTTATTGCCAAGGTCTTAGATAGAAAAACAGACCAAATTCTACTGTTTTCAAAGCCTGAGAGCTAGTGTCTATTGCCTCTCATCAAAATGGAATCCTTTTAATGGCTTTATCCCATAAGTAACGAGTAACTTTTAATAACAATAACAAGTGTAAGCCTTTGGTATAGTCAAGTCAGCCTCCCTCCATTTTGAACAGACTTCTGCAGCCTATGCAGGCTTGGTTTATTAAGGAAAACTTGTTTTCGTCCATTAGACTAACTGGCAACGGCAAACCACCCTGACACTTTCCAGACTGCTCCTGGCAAACTAACCATTGTAAAGCTAGTCTTCCTTCACAAGAGACATTAAGAGGAACATCAATTTTAGTTCAGGAATGTGCCCCGCATTAAAATTCAGGCTGTGTAAGTAGTTCTCTTAACACTTCCCAATCTAATTATTATGGGCAGTCACACAGTAAACATTCACATGTGGTATTAAAGTGAATTGTCTGCATTTAGTTCAAGTCCAGAGGCATTTATTGAATACCTAGTAGCTTCTCGGTGCTGGGACTCAGGCTACTGCAGAATAGAGATGAGGAAAACTAAGCCAAAATTTCCAGGAAAGTTCAGAGGCATCCTATCTTCACCTCTTGCTATTTATAAGTTACAGGTAACTAACTAGTATCATGCAGAAAAGAGCCAACCTTGCACATGTCCATCAATGGGTGATATCTACTCACATAGGACATGTTAGTCCAGTATTTTTGCTGTGACTCCTGGCTGCAACTCAAACAATATATTTGTTTTTTGTGTAAAAAAAAAAAAAGTTACTCACTGAGGTCTCCTACTGGTTCACATTAAAGCCCTCTTTAAGCTAAAATATATTCACCTGAATATTATTAGTAGAGATATTAGAGATACAATAGCTGACATTAATGTTGGATATGTAATTATCTAACCAAACACATGTAGTACCTATTCTTAAGGAAATATACAATTAGGGATTCTTAAAATGTATGTGCATGCAAACTCCCAAATATACATAAAATAAAATTCTATTGAGCACTAGAATGAATTAAACCAGACAAACAAGATTCTGCAAATATACAAAACAGCATGAATATTTTTTAAAAATGTATGCTGAGAGAGTTAGACTTTAAAGCATACTAATTGTTATGAGATTATTTATTATGAATGAGACAGATAACTATTGAATGATCTCATGTTTCTGAAGCTGCTTCATAGAAACTGCTTGCTATCTGATGACCCAATATAAAGAGACCCTCTCTGCTGCTTCCTTTAATTTTTAAAAAAATTTTACTTTTACTTTTGTATGTGTGAATGTGTGTTTTTTACTCCCATGTGTGCAGGGACAAGCTTATAAGCAGAGGTAGAGGCTAAAGGAGAAAATCAAACTGTTTGCTTGATCACTCTCTGTTCTGTTCCCTTGAGATCGAAAACCTAGAGTTAGGTTACCCAGAATTCCCATCAGTCTTCCCGTCTCTACCTGTTCCACAGCACTGTTTTTCAGTATGCTTGTGACCATGTGGCTCTCACACTAAGTCCCCGCCCCTCTCTCTCTGTCTTTTTAGATGGGTGCTAGGGATTGGAACTCAGGTCCTTAGGCTTGCTCAACAAGTGCTCTTATACATCCTACCAAATCTCACAGCTCCTGAACTGCTTCTTTTTAAAAATAACACATCCTATTATCTTGATTACATATTAACTTGCACATTGATAAGTTGTCTCCATATCCAATTATAAATTTCAAGAGGTTAAGAGTTACATTTTTCTTACTGTGCTGAATATCCAGTGCCTTGCATAGAGCCTAATATCAACAAAATGTTCTGTAGATAGTTGTTTTAAGTCTCTGGAGCAAAAGAGTTGTTCATTTGTCTTCAAATCTTTCATAAATAGCAGTAGTACAAAACAGAGTTATAAAAATATTTTTCAAATAAAATGAAATTGTCATAGTCTAGAAACAGACTATATAACAAGTAATTCTTTAATGTAGAGATTTAGTGAGGGCTTTCAAAGGAAATGGGCTTGTTGAGAAAACAATGCAAATGTATCTTTATTTAAAACCCTTTAATCTTGTTAATGCATCAGCAAATGTGAAAGGTGAATTAACCTTTAATTTAACCTTTATCTTATACATTACCTGAAGACAAATATGAATAGCTCCCCACCCCCGGAAGTGTAACATTTTACAGTCTGCTGGTGCCTGAGGTTTCCTTCTGGGCCTATAATCCTGATTTGGTCCTTTGGGCTGAACTGTAGTTCCTGATAGTTTTAAAAACCCCTTTTGATTCTAAGGATCCTTTTGTCAGACTAAGAACCCCGACCAGTGAAAGTATGGTGTCTACAACATAATGTGCATTTTGTTGGAAAGCATAGGATTCATTTCTGTCATTTTCTCTTCTGTGATCTGATGCAGACTTCCCCTTCAAAGCCTTTCCATTCATGATAAACCTACTTAAAATGTTAAATACTGGACTGGAAAGATGACTCAGCAGTTAAGAGCTGACTGCTCTTCCAGAGGTCCTGAGTTCAGTTCCCAGCAAACAAATGGTGGCTCACAACCATCTGTAATGGGATCTGATGCCCCCTCCTGGTATGTCTGAAGAGAGGGACAGTGTGCTCACATTAAAAAATAAATCTTAAAAAAAAATGGTAAATACAAAAATTGTATGAAGCCTTAATACATAGTAGGCAGTGACAACTCATTATCTCTGTGATTAAATAAGATCATTGTGGTGGTTTGGATAAAAATGGCCCTCCATAGACTCATATGTTTGAATGCATGGTTCCTAGTTAGTGGAAATATTTGGGAAGGATTAGGAGGTGTGACCTTGGAGAAAGTGTGTCACCAAGGGAGCTTTGAGGTTTCAAACTCTCACACTAAGTCCCTGTGTCCCCCCCCCTCTGCCTGATCAAGATGATGAGCTCTCAGCACTGCTCCAGCACCCTGTCTGCCTGTCTCATGTCACCAACCCTCTAAAACTGTAAGCCAGTTCCAATTAAAAGATTGCTTTTCTAAGAGTTGCCATAGCCATGGTGTCTCTTCACAGCAATAGGTAGGATCAAGAGTTTGTTTGCGTCCTTTCTTCATTTTGTCGTATCTACCATGAGGACGTTGACTCTGTAAGAACAATGATTGGGCTGGTGAGATGGCTCAGCGGGTAAGAGCACCTGACTGCTCTTCCGAAGGTGATAAGTTCAAATCCCAGCAACCACATGGTGGCTCACAACCATCCGTAACGAGATCTGGCTCCCTCTTCTGGAGTGTCTGAGGACAGCTACAGTGTACTTACATATAATAAATAAAATAAATCTTAAAAAAAAAAAAAAACGATGATGGAAAGTGAAGAGGCATGGTAAAAGCAAGAGGCCACTCCCTGCTGACAGGGAACACTGCTTTACAACTAACTGTGCAAGTGGGAGCACAGTATGAGATAACAGCAAAAGTTAGATCTCAGTAAACGTAGAAACTAACAGTTGCTATGTGTTACTGGAATTGTATTTTTACACAATAGTATGTGACACAGTCTTGTATGATGGGCAGCATCTTAAGTGTCCCTGGGCCACTGCAGTGTATTTAGACTGTTGTGGAATGTGATGTCTCCGTGTAAAATGAAATAGTATGTATGTAAATCTTGGCAAAGGAAACAGTATCTAATATGTCTGACATTGTGCGCACTTGGACACTAAGTGCACGGCTTCAGAAGGAAACCAAATGGGCGGAATGCATGAAGTCAGTGAGAGTCCCTGTAGATTATAACTATAATGCTTCAGTTATGTTTGAGAGTTATATGTCAAGTAACTAACTCTATATACATTTAATTTTGATATGTAGTTTTATTTGGGAATAGGAAAGCTGTTTGGGGCGGGGGGGGGGGGAAGGTTGGGGGCGTGGTTAACCTGACACAAGCTAGAATTATCTGAGAAGAGGGAATTGCAATTGAGAAAATGCTTCTATTCGATTGGCATATGCAAGTCTGTAGGGAATTTTCTTACTAATGGTTTATGTGGGATGGCCAAAACCCCTTGTGCTAGCCTAGGCATGTGGTCTTGGATTGTATAAGAAAGCAGGCTGAGCAAGCCATGAGGAGCAAGCCAGTAAGCAGCACTCCCCAGAGGCGTCTGCTTCCGTTTCTGCCTCTAGGTTCCTGCCTTGAGTTTCTGCCCTGACTTTCCTCAGAGCTGGAGTGTGACTTAAGAGTTGAAAGATGAAATAAATCCTTTCTGCTCACATTCATGGTATTTTATCAGCAATAGAAACTCTTACAGACAGTTTTGAATACATCTTGTAATATCTGAGTAAGAATTTCCCCTGTATCCTGCCTTCCATCAACACACCTATACCCAAGGCAAAGCTCAGGAATCGTCCATGAGGAGACTAGAATCTTCCTTGAATTCAAGAAACCTGTTCAGGACCACCTTGGACTCACTCCACAACCCCTTTACCTTTTGTTGTCTGGTGCAGTTGTGAGATGGGTGGAAGATGCACGATCTTTTGTTATGGCTCTTGAAAGGACTCCTAGATATTTGGAACTTTTGATATCTCTAAATACTTTTACCACTTGAAACATGAACACTATAAAAGCAGGGGCTGAGGACACAGCTCAGCCTGTCAAGTCCCTGTCATAAAACCACGAGGACCTGAGTTTGGAATACTAGAACCCACATAAAAGCCAGGCTCAGGCATACATTTGTAGCCCTAGCCCTGGTGGCAGGAGAACCTCTGGAGTTCATTTGCAGACAAATTCAGTGGAAAAACCTTGTCCAGAAAGGTAAGGTGGTAGGCAATGGAGCAAGACATTTGCTGGTCACCTTCAGTTTCCACAGACAAGCAGCTTCCACCTTCAACACAGCAGCTGTTAAAGAAACATAATTTACCCAACTTCATTAATTCCCTAGTCCAGTGAACAGGAATTGATCCACAGTTAAAATTCTAACAGTATTCATTTTGGGGTATAAAATTGGGAGAAACATTGTATCTTTCCCTCTAGGCTCATAATCTTGGGGTTGTCTGAAAATGAAGGATCAATCTTCATTCACCACATCTCTATCAGCTGTCATTGCTAATGATGAAAGGCTGGGTCTCCATCTGGCCTACGACCATGGTGCTTCCATTGGAATGGAAGGCAGGGATCCCAGCCTGGTAGAAGAATCTGGCTCAGACTTCTGGTTCTCCTTTTCCTGTAGCTCTTATTCTGGAAAGCTTCCTCACAAACAAGTGTTAAGATGGGGCTATGAAAAGCCATTTATAGGGTTGTTCTGAAAACACAAAGGTTGCCATATAAAGCTTTTATCATATTGCCTTACACATAATAAATGCCTGGTAAATGCTGGTGACGGTGATTTACTTTCAGAACACATGGTTTTATACCTACAGCCTCTGTAAAGGGACTTCAGAAGACCCTTTTATTTATAGCAGCCTTGAATTTTAAAACATCGGCAAATTGGAGAAGCACCAAACACCGGTTGGCTTCCAGTGTATGTAAGCATGAAATGGTTCTAATACCATAGAATATCATCTCTTTGGAAACACTGCTGACATTCTGGTTTCTGTGTTCTTCAATAAGTATGTCAAAGAAACTCCCTTTAAATTTAATCAAACAAAAATAATCCAAAAAGTAGGTGAAAGATCTAAGCAACGATCTGCCATTGTATTATCTTAGAAGAAAACAACTTTCAATAACTGGAAGTATTTGTTTATAAATTAATATAAATAAGCTTGCCAGAGAAATTTGGGATCAAAGGATAAAAGATAGCAGAGTTACATCTTCTGCCAAGATCAATTAGACATGATAAGGACAAAGGCTCACAACTTGGGGGCGGGGAGGGGGCGCAGGATCCATTACAGTGATGTACTCTGCACAGTTTTCCAAATTGTCTCTGTAGAGTGCAGAGAAGATTAGAAGGGGAGCTTGAATTCAAAGATCTGAAACTCATTTTTCTCAGTCATCAGAAAGGATATAAATAATTCTCATGATGGCAATCCCCTCTGCCATAAATCTGCTATGTATAATGTGGCTGAGGTCAGGAAAGACTGACCTCTATAAACTAAATGGATGTCCTAAATCTATTGCAAGTCTGTTTTTTCTACATCTGCTCTTTGCCATATTCATGGATGGGTATTGCATGGGAAATAGCTGTCCCTGGCTCCCCCTGAATGTAATAGGAGGAAATGTGTACCAGATTAAAGCACAGGCCTAGATCTGCAGTGCTTTCTGGTTGATCAGTCAGATCATGAGCAAAATTTAATATTAGATAACAGGCCACCTCTTGTATTCCCCATCTCTACCACCTCCATCTTTTTTTTTTTTTTTCCAAGAATTGAATCCAGTACCTTTTGTATGCTAGGCAAGTACCCTTCCGGTGAGTATTTATAACTTCTATTATGTGACATTTTTATGACAAGAGATGGCCGATTTTACATACACAAGAGCTTTGTCTGGAAGACAGAAACTGGAAGTGCGTAGCATGCCTTTCTTCACTTTCTCACTGGTTACCAGGTCTTACTATCCCAGCTTAGAAATCTCTCCATATGACTCTGAATTCAATTATGTTTAGAAAGAAGGTGTTGCTTAATATTTCCTGATTGTCTACATTTTCTAGCTACTTAGCAAAACTTGCTAGTGAGGTTAATCATAAACCATGTCAAAATGATAACAAATTAGCAAAAATATTGACAGCGTCTTTCCTGAGCCAGACTCCAAGTTAATATTAACTATACACCTTTTATTTTGTTCTCTCTAAAATTATTAGTTGTTGAGTGATATCAACATTTCTCATGAAACAGATGAAGAGAAGAGCATTTCTAGGTAATAATTTGGCCTGCATCACATTCCAGGGTCTTGGGGGACAATCTGAGTACATATAACCTTGTTTTGTGATCTATATGGCCTGGTTTACACTGGATCATGGCTTCTGCTGTTTTGATTTGCCCTCAGTACAATGGATCTGGCTGCGTATTATTTACTCATGGATGTCGAGACTTCTTTTTAAAGAGAAAATGTGTTCATTCACTGTAGAGAAAGACAGACTGGAAGGGAGAAAAAAATGGCTTTATACCAGACAGAAGGAGAAACAGTCGAGTGGGTAAACCTTTATATATTCTGGAGCTTAAGAAATGTAGAATAATTAAAGCAAAGTGGTAGCAAAACTCCCAAGATAGACATTTCTCATTTTATCAGTGACTCCCACTTCCCTCTCAGACTGAACAGCTTTGCATGAGTTAGGGAGCCTGGAAAAGCCTATTGTTCTATTGCATTAGAAGCAGCAGGAATTCCCCTGTGTGCTCAGAGATATGCTGCCTGTTTTCTCTGCTCCTGTTTTCATTGTCCCTAATCATTACGTTGAATATGACAGTGCTAATAGAATGGGTGTTTCTTAGAGCAGAAATCCAGAGACTGGGAAGATCATTCGTTTGAGATGCCATGGAGCCATAAGATTATCAAGATGACACTGAACTCTGGCATCCATCACTCATCGTTTCTTTCATGTTCCTGTGGACTCACAAACAAACTCTCGTGGCTCTGTTTTCTAACCGTGTGTCCTCACCTCTTCCACGGCTGTCACCTTGATCTGTTTTCATCTTGTCAGAAGGCTGGTTTCCGCAGCTACTGGCGCATAGTAATGTGCTAGACTAGGTATAGGCTTGAGTGACTCCAGAGTGTCACCTTTGTTGTAGCATTCCCACCTAAAGGATCTCATTACCACTTTATCTGACCACCACACCCTACTGTCATGATTGTGTGACTACCACAGAGGGAGTTCTATGTTTCGGGCTACCATCCCCCCTATGTAGCAAAGTAGAGATGATAAGAAACTCTGTTACATGGAGCAGATGCCCTGGAATACTTAGCTTTGTTTCTTGAATGAACGGAACAATCAGGAGATACAAACTGTTACTGTGCCTACTAGAAAATAAGCATGCAATTACAGCTTTTGCTTTCTTTAGTAATGTAACCAAGCAAATAAAACCAATACTTAAATTATCTTATTGGCTTTTCTCTATCACAATACATCCCAATCATCTTCTTATCTCAGAAGAAGCCTTTTGACCATAGGTAGCCATTGAACACCTTAGCCCTTTACTAGTACTGAGTTTGTTCCTGGGAAAATTGGAATTTTCTTTCTCTCCTTCCATCTTGTCAGGTCGTATTCAAATGTTACTTCATCCACTTAACCTCTTTGACAGTTTACAAACTTAACTCGCTTCCCTGCTTAAATCATTTGCAATCTCCTCTGTTGGTTTATTACATGTTGCCTTCTTTATACATTAAACTGGGATCTTCTTGAGTGAAAAGAAATCACAATTCTCATCTTTTTGCCTCCCCAGTACACAGCAGAGAGCACCATTCTCTGACTTCTGGAAGCTCAATCATACTAGATTTCCAGGCCAACTTTGGGTTTCTCAAATGCAAGTTGGCAAGACATATGCAAAGAATGTGGGGAAGAGGGTCTGTTTCCATCAGCTGCTGGTGAAATCTCACAGAGGACAGTTATGCTAAGTTCCTGTCTGCATGTATAGCAGAATATTATTAACAATTTTAGGAGTGGGCTCTCTCTCTCTCTCTCTCTCTCTCTCTCTCTCTCTCTCTCTCGGCATGGGTCTCAAGCTGGGCCAGTCATTGGTTGTCCATTCCTTCATTCTCTGCTCCATCTTTATCTCCACAGGCAGAACAAATTGTAAGTTGAAGGTTTTGTGGGTGGGTTGGTGCCCATGTCCTTCCATTGGAAGTCAGGCAATCTTATGGAAAATGTGGAAGAAGGATAGAAGGAGACAGAGGGCTCAAGAATACCACAAGAAAACCTACAGAATCAACTAATCAACTAACCTGAGCCCATAGGGGCTCACAGAGACTGAACTGACAACCAGAGAGCATGCATGGGATAGACCTAGGCCCTCTACATATATATAGCAGATGTGCATCTTGGTCTTCACCTGGAACCCCTAACAACTGGAGCAGGGACTATCTCTGACTCTGTTGTCTGCCTGTGGAGCCCTTTCTCCTAACTGGGCTGCCTTGTTTAGACTCAATAGAAGAAATACCCAGTCTTACTTCAACTTGATATGCCGAGGCTGATTAATATCCATAGGAGACTTCCCTTCTCTGAGAAGATAGGGAGAAGGGGATGGCGGTCGTGAGGTGAGAGGCAGGACTGGGAGGAGAGAAAGGTGTGATCCAGGCATAAAGTAAATCAATTAATAAAAACTGAAATAAATAAATAAAGATAGATAGATAGATAGATAGATAGATAGATAGAGACAGAGAGACAGAGAGACAGAGAAAGGAAGCAAGGAAGGAAGGAAGGAAGGAAGGAAGGAAGGAAGGAAGGAAGGAAGGAAAGAAGGAAGGAAGAAAGAAAGAAAGAAAGAAAGAAAGAAAGAAAGAAAGAAAGAAAGAAAGAAAGAAAATTGATAAAGGGCTTCAAATCCAGGACAAAAAGAATTATTCGTGTGAGGTTAGGTACATGTTGGATAAATTATAAGCATTTCAATGTAGTTTTCGTATATGCAATTTATATCAAAACCTTGAACAGAATGGGCACTGAATAAATGCTAGCTAATTTGTGAAATTTATTTGAAGTGAAATGAATCACACATTCATATATATAGACATAGAGGAAGCAGAAAATCAGAAAAAGAAGATTCTTTTCTGGCCCTTAAGTAATTTCCTATAATTTGGTATATTTATAGAAATGTATCTCAAATGCTAAACATAGCACAAATAATGGAAGATGGATTGAAGGGTGACAAATGACTTGATTGGAAAGGAAAATTCATCTTGTCACTTATTACCTGAAATACAAATGCATGTGAGACTAGCAAGAAGGCAATTTTCATTTTATCAAAGGGAAATCAGAGCTTTCACTACCATACCCTGTCATCCTGGATGGCTCAAACAGCCATTTGAGTGGTTGGTACAATCTTGTTTAGAATGTTTGATACCACAATTGTTAGCTGCTCTTGAAGTTGATAAAATATTGCATAGTATAATTTCATTCTAGAAGGATTAGTTGGTGAATGACATTTCATGGGAAATATGTTAGTTACTGGGTTGTAAAAGACAACTGTGTCTTCCTATAAGATAGACAGTCTTTGATGGTCCTATCCCAAGAAACACCTGCTTGCTTTGAATAGTTTTATGGTGATGAATTAATTGTGTATTGATTTCTATACCCACCAGTTGAATATTTTCCTTAACCGATGATACAGCAATAATGGAGTATAATCTGGCATTATCAGACATGGCTTATTCTATTCTGTTGTGGTTATTTTTGTTAGCCCTCCTTACTTTTTATTTCTCTCTGCACCATAAGAGGCAATTCTCTGTGGACTGTTACACTTACCATCATTTGTTCATGGATTCTATTTGGATTTCTAAGAGTAAGTCCCTGGGAGAGCATGAATAGAGAAAGAGAATTAGTTTGGAATCTATTTTTCTGCCTCATGACCTGACAGGACATTCTCCAGTCATTCTTTGTAAAGTCACATTTCCCTTACAAGATGGTTAATCATCATCGTCAACCTGACTGTATTTAGAATCTCTATGAAAACTCATCTCTAGGTTTGGCTATGAGGATGTTTCCAGAAAAGTTTAGTGAAAGAGGGAAAACCTACCTTGATAGCTTCAACTTGGGTCCCTGAATGAAAACAGAGGAGAAAGCAAGTGGTCTATCAGTACTCACTCCTCTCTGCTTCCCAATTGTGGGTGTGACATCTGACTTACCTTCCTATAGCTATGACTTCTTTGTCACTTTTTTTGTCACATTCTACCCTCAATCAGTAAGTCAATGAAAAATCTTTCTCCTCCAAATTGCTTTGGTAACATCTTCTATCATCAGAGTGAAAAAAGTTGCTAATAGAAAATGGCACTGATAAGTTAGCCCAGCCACAGAGTGCACAGGCCTTTGGAATGTTCTGAAGGATGAATGTGGAAGAGTTTGGATCTGTGGACTAAAAATTCCTTAAGATGCTACAAATAGAACTTAGAATGCTAAGATAAATGTGAGAAAGAGAGGCATGGGTCATGAGACTTCAGAAGGGGACAAGATGGTACCTGGAACTGAACTAGAGCCCATTCATATTATTTTAATGCACAGATGGTGGCTTCATCCTGTTTACTCCCTGGGATATTGAATGAAGCCAAGTTGTACAGTAAATGGACTAAATTCTGTAGTAGAATACATTTCAAAACTGCAGAATTCAGACTGGGGCATGGTTACAGCTCATTACCCTTTTTCAGGTCTGAGATGAGAGAGGAGAAAGATATGAATACTGTGCAGTTTGATAGCAAAAGGAATGTGAGCAAGCTTGAAGTTACAGAAAATGAGGGTAGCAACAGGGTAGCTATGATTGTTAAAGAGACTGATACCATTAAAAAGAAATCTCATGTTCTGTGTTAGGACAATGGAAAAGATAGCCAGGGGCAAAACCTCAACCTGGAGAGATCCAAATTTCAAAATGCAAAATATTTTAAAGAAAAGAGCCTTACCCCAAAATATCACCAGATTTCTTTGGTTGTACACATTTAGGGAAGTGTTTCTCTGGGGTCAATCTTAATGGCACACAGGTTGCTACTACTGTTATATCTTAAGAACAGGGCACAATTCTTTATGTGAGATTGGCTTTGTTGTGAGCTTTCACAAGTCAAGAGTCAAGGGGTCATAGAGCGTGGCACTAAGATTTCACGAAGCAAACCAATAAATACATGGCAGCTTTAGATTCTCTGAAGGGAAGCTGTGAGGAAAAAGCCTGTGTTACAGTAGAAACCCCAGGATGTTGAAGATGGCAGTACCATGTGTCATCTATTGAGGAAAGCTGCAGACACTGAGGGGGAGGTGGCTCAAGAGAGGCTATGTGTGCTAAATCTGGCATAACTGAAGGGTGAGTCTGCCCACAACTATTGAATATCAAGTGGTTATACCAACTGCCCCAGGTACTAGAGGACCTGGAGCTCCTCTGGAGCTGAAGGTTAGCCCTCCTGGGTTTAGTCTGGCCTTTGCTGAGTCCATCTTTCCTTTTTAAAGTGGGGATATTTACTCTCTGTCACTGTAGAATAGAATATAAGCTCTCACTGTTGTCTTGAGTCTCAAAAGAGAATATGTTTGTGAACCATGTTGGAACTATTAAAAATTGTGCAGATGTTGAGATATAGACTAAATGCACTTTTTTTTTGCATTATGCCATAAAAATTGTATGCTAGAGGGAAGGGGTACAATATTAGGACTTAAAATGATGTGTTTGCAAGTAAAGGCTGTTGGCATCAGGACCTCTGAAACCTATGACATCACATAGGTGGGACCTGCAGACCTGTTGCCAAAACAACAACCACCATGGTCCCAGAATCCACTTGGCTCACCTCCCACCTTTACCTGTTTTACATCATTATCCATCTATATAAGGGGAACGCCTCTCTCTCTCTCTCTCTCTCTCTCTCTCTCTCTCTCTCTTTCTCTCTCTCTCCCCCCACCCCTCTCTCTTTCTTTCTGCCACCACCTTCCTTGCCCCCTTTTCTTCCAATAAATCTCTTACACATGGAACTGTTTTGGCCTGGTATGCTGTGTTCAGACATGAGCCACTATTCTAACACATCAAAAACAACTTTGTTTTTAACTTGATTGATGTTAGAAATGCGGAGAAAACACAGTTCTAATTGTTTCTATTACTGTGTTTTCAGAAAGACTTCATTGATAAGGGGTGAGTGGCACTATCCAGTAGACTGGGGGCCTTGACTGAATAAATGGACAAATAAGCATATTGGATGCATCCCACCATTGTTCTGCACTGTTTTGTTTTTGTTTGTTTTGTTTTGTGTTTTTTGAGACAGGGTCTCATTCTGCCTTTGGGTTAGCTATTTGGGGTAGGCTGTCTGGTTAGTGAGCACCAAGATTCATCTCTCTCTCTCTCCCATCACTAACATTGGCTTAAAGTCTCAAATTCTGTACAGTCCAGTGTTGAGGGATTTTCAAGGAACATACTTGATGATTAATTAAGACACAGAGGCATCAATTTAGTTTAAAGCTTTGGCCTTTTGCTAGGGCAGTATCTCAGTTAGCTATCTAAATGTATCCTGACTTGTCAGCCACCCAGACTCTCCAAGTGGTTCTCATGCCTGCTTCCATCTCCCCTCTACCTCCTGTGTCTCTTAGAGTCTACTGTACTCTTTGCTGCATTTCTGATGCTGGAAGTCCCATCCCCATACTTCCTGTTCTAGTTCTGGCTGTCACCTCTTTATTAAACAAGAAGCCACATTCCAATCGGAATCAATCAGCAGCAAGACACAGCTTGATCCATCTCTTAGGGTTGCTTTTAGTCATTGAGGCTGCTTGACCTCCAGGACATCTTGCTTTTTAATATTATAATCTCAGAGAATTGTCTTTTGGGCAGGTGGGGAAGGAAAACCATTTACATATAAACTGGTGATGGATCAGAAATGACAGTACCAAAATCCTGCCAGTATTTAGTTCTGTACTGGCACAGAATTAACAATTGAAAATATAGGGACACATCTTATCATGGGAAGGAATGTTGTCTCCCAAACCTGGCTGGTCTCAAACTTATCATCCTCCTACTTGAGCTTTCTATTAGCTAGGATTACAGGCCAGGCTAGGCTGTACCATTATGTAATAGCACAAAACTGATGACTCAGATTCTACTCCATGAAGCCTTGGTGGAACAACCCACAACCAAACATAGCAGGTTATAGAGAAGTAGATTCTTCCAGGTGCGGAAGACTAGAGAGTTTTTTTTGACATTTGGAGACAAAAGTCATGCTTATGACATTTACACTCCACTTGGTTAGAAAAGTTTCAGGAGCATCCTACTTTTAGTAAGTAGAAACATGATGGATACTTGAGGTTTCACAGAGAAGGCTGAATATATCTAACAGATGCCAATACAAGGGCTCAGAGAATTCATGATGTCATTCAATAGTCGGATTATATGTGTAAAAACAGTAAAGAAGGTTCAAAGATATGGTGACTCTGTGTACTAAGTATTTTATGCAAGCAGATGATATAGATACATGTGTTGGATCCCCTGGTAGTTTTTCTATTGCGGGAAGCAAAGAACTGTTTCCCTGACAAACAAATAATCAAGAAACAGGATGGAGGTGACAGAAGGAACCCAGAACACAAAAGTTGAGTGCAGAGAGGGAAAGATCTTAACAAACAGCAGACATACACAGAGAGAAGGAACCCATTACTAGCTAATGATCTGCAGGCAATTGCAGGATGTGATGCGTGAGTCGGAGGCAACCTCTGCTTTTGATTTAGCTGATCATGATATTAGGATAGCTCTAGTGGACTTACCACACTCATGTTCATAATATTAACAAAAAAGCATATTGTGAAGGTCAGAATAAAGCAATCTAGAGGTTGAGTCCAAAGAATATTTCAGAAAGAAAAAAAAAAAAGATAATTTCAGTTCCTTCTTTAGAGTTCCCTTGAGAATCAGCCTAATCGGGCTAAAGGCTTTAGAGATGCTGGCAACTGTGTTTAGGCTACTTTGTGTAGGACTCTTAGAGCTGAACCATGTCTCTCTTAATAAAAATGATAAGCACTTAGCAGAATTTAAGAGGGATCCTTTGCTTACTTTTTTTTCAGGACTGCCATCACTACTAGAGCTGGAAATGTTTGTAGAGCCTTCCAGAGAAATGCTAGGTAAACTCTGAACCTATCCATTAGCCACACTAGAATCTTAGTGGGTCTCTGGGGAAAAGAGGTGGAGGTAAAAGATATAGTCAAGGCACGGGGGTGTTGCTTCTAAATGGATTAATTTCCATGTGTGTGTGTGTGTGTGTGTGTGTGTGTGTGTGTGTGTGTGTCTGTGTGTGTGTGTGTGTGTGTGTGTATGCACACATAGATATGTGTATGCATATGTATATGTAATTATATACACATATAATTTGAAAATGTTTATGTATATGTATTTATTTTTATGTACAATGAAGATACTGTAGCTGTCTTCAGACAGCACCAGAAGAGGTCATTGAATCTCATTACAGATGTTTGTGAGATACCACGTGATTGCTGGGAATTGAACTCAGGACCTCTGGAAGAGTAGTCAGTGCTCTTAACTGTGGAGCCATTTCTCCAGCCTCCCTCCTTTAAAAAGATTTACATATATAATTTTTAAGAAACATTTTTTCTTTCTTTATGGCTCTTAGGTTCCAACTGTTACTGGGAAAGCTGAGGTTTTCTGTGGTTTCCTTGTCTCATTAATGAGTATGCTACAGCAGGGACAGACAAATAGCTTCATGTCTTAACAGGTCAGAATTCATTTAATAACAGTAAATTCTCAATTTTTATTGGTTTTAATGGCAGTAATTTATCATAAACCCCACCTACCTTGGTAGCCTGGCCAAGGTGAGTAGAGATTCATTTATTTCAACATTAATTATTAATATTGGTTCTCATACTACATAGCACACATAAGATGTAATATGTGTTTTACAGAATAAATATAAGTAAAACAGGCTGTAGCAGAATTCAAAAGGTTTCAGGTATGGGCTGGATCTGTATTGCTGAGATAACAAAAGAGCCTGTGTTTTGGAGGGTGCTGTTAGATAGGGGTTTGAGAGTAAAAGTGCTAAGTCCAGCTTTGAAGTAAAAGATCAAAATGATTATGAAGCAGGAAATGGAGGTTCAGGTCCCGATGGACAAACCTGTAGACCTGCAGGCAGTTGAGTAGGCCATGTTAACTGTAGGTAACTAAGACAAGCAGATGTTCTAGGGACAGCCAGGGAGCTGGTTGGTCCTTGATGTACATGGCAGGTATCAGATTATCATTGTTCATCTAGTCATTGGTGTGAGGACTTGCCATCACTTCATGAGGTAGGGAATTACAGCCTCTCCCTCCTCTCCTCTTTCTACTCTCTTGGGCAAAGGAATACTCTGAGGACACTTGGTTAGAATTAGAAATAGACACAGCTTACTAAGAAAGAGAAAGCACTCACAAGAGTGAAACAGTTCATGAGCTGGTAAAGAGTCCTCAAAGTCTTGCAGAACTGACTCTTTATGGGACACATATAATACCTACTCCTCCCAAGTGTGTACATAGTCCCTTTTTCTCCCTTCATTAGAAAAAAAAAAAACCTAGGTGGGAAAGAACTTCCAATCTTCCTTTGCAAACTGGTCTGAATGTACTGTTTTAGGGAAGGGTTCTGGTCTTGTCCTTCCTACTTTTCTTAAGTTACTTTGGATGGTTCCCTTCCATTCTCTAGTCTCCTGCTGCACCACACACTCTCATTTCCACTTCAGACTGTATCCTTGCAGGTGTGAGCTCACACCTTCAGCTTGAAACACTTTTTTGACTCTCTAGATTTTTGTTTTTCCATTAATTATTTATTCACTTTCCATTCTGATGGCAGTTCCTTCCCTCCTCTCTTCTTCCCATCCTCCCACCACCCTTTCCCATTCCACCCGTTCCCCTGGGTACCAACCCACCCTGGTACAGCTAGTCTCAGCAGAACTAAACTCATCCTCTCTCCCCCTACTCCCCTACCCCCGCCCCAGGCCAGGCAAGGCAGCTCACACAGCTAGGGGAAAGAGATCCAAAGGCAGGCAAGAGCATCTAAGCCAGAGACAGGTGTCCTTGTAGTGTCCTTGACCCCTCTTGCTCCCTCAGTCTTTCACAAGACTCTCAGGGCTCAGCCTAATGTTTGGCTGTAGGTCTCAGTATCTGTTCTCAGCAGCTATTGAATGAAGGCCCTCAGATGTCAGTTAAGCTAGGTATCTGTCTGTAAGCATAGCAGAGTTTACTTAATCATGTCAGGGGTTGGCTCTCTCCTGTGGGGTGGGCAGCCATTGGTTGGCCATTCCCTCAATCTCTGCTCCATCTTGTAGGCAGGGCAACTTTGGCTCAAAAGTTTTGTGGGTTGGTTGGTATCCCCCTCCCTCCATTAGAAGTCCTGCCTGGCTACAGAAGGTGGCCACTTCAGTCTCCGTATCCTCAGATGCTAGGAGTCTCAGCTAGGGTCATTCCCATATTCTTCCAGGGGCCTCCCCATCCTGGCTCTCTGGATTGTTCCAGAAATGTCCCCCCACCACAATTTTCCTTTCTTTGCTTCATCCCCCTATCCCCCACCTCTACTCTCACCACACCTGATCCCCAACCCAGTTTCCCTCCCCACCTCCTCTCCTAACTAGTTCTTCTCTCTCAATCTACTTCAGATGTTTATTTTATTTTCCTTCTGAGTGAAATTTAAACATCCTCCCTTAGTCCCTCCTTGTTACTTAGCTTCTTTGAGTCAGTGGATTGTAGCATGATTATCCTGTACTTGATGGCCAATATCCACTTATAAGTGAATATATGTGAGTCTTTCTTGGTCTGGGTTACCTCACTCAGGATATTTTCTAGTTCTATCAATTTGCTTGCAAATTTCAAGAGGTCTTTTGTTTTTAATGGCTGAGTAGTATCCCATTGTGTAAATGAACCACATTTTCTGTATCTATTCTTTGGTTGAGAGACATCTAGGTTGCTTTCAATTTCTAGCTCTTACGAAGAAAGGTGATACGAACATAGTTGAGCAGCTGTCCTTATGGTATGGTAGAACATATTATATAGCTAGCACTGGCTAAATCACAACAATATACCCTAGGTTTCTAAATTATTAAGAATAGATCTTGTCATCAATGGGTTTGTTCCAAAAATGAATCCCTTACCTTTTAGATTCTTTACTTTCTGGAGGAAAACAGAGTACTTCAAGCATCATGCATTAATAAACATGAACTGGCATCTTAACCACCAGGGAACACTGTCCCTTCTCAGGAATTGAGTCTGTTGTACTCTCCTGTCCACCTTAAACCCTCTATCAATGGCCCTGGATGAAATGGGTCAAAGGAAAATCATACTTAGTAAAAACTAAGACACCCTCAGATTAAATGAAAGTTTTTACACTTTCAAATAACCACTGTGCAAGTGATGGTGGTCCTCCATACCTATAAATATTGCTGCTGGGGCAAATCAAATGAATGGGCTGAAGTTTCTTTTTATTTTCTTCCTTCTTTCCTTTCTCTCTCTCTCTCTCTCTCTCTCTCTCTCTCTCTCTCTCTCTCTCTCTCTCTCTTTAAGACAGGTTTCTCTGAGTAGTAGCTCTGGCTGTCCTAGACTTACGTTGTAGACCAGATTGACCCTGAACTCACAAAGATCTGTGTGCCTCTGCCTCTTGAGTGCTGGGATTAAATGCATGGGTCCCGGCATGCCTGCGAAAATATAAATTTTTAGTTATACAATCAGCTTAAACTGAAATATGTATATCAATTCTGGGCTCATAGTACAGTGTTTCTGTTCTTTTCACGGTCACAGGAGCCATTTTTTATTTAATTTTTGTTTTTGAAATCACAATATAATTACATCATTTCCGTTGATTTTTCATCTCCCTCCATGTACTACACCTTCTTGTTCTCTCTCAAATTCATGTTCTATATTTTTTAATTGTAACTACATATCTATATTTACATATGTAACATACAAAGATTGTGATTAGGGTTATAGATAGGATTAAAACAATGGTTCTCAATCTGTGGGCTGGCATCCCTTTTGGCGTGTCAAATGATCCTTTCACAGGGGTAACATATTTGATATCCTGAATATGAGATAGTCACATTATGATTAATAACAGTAACAAAATTATAGCTATGAAGTATCAACTAGGTTATTTTTTTTTTGTTGGAGGGTAAGCCCAATGTGAGAAACTTTAAAGGGTCACAGCATCAGGAAGGGTGAGAACCACTGTTTTAGAGGATATTTACATAATTCCTGTCTCTAACAAGCTTGTGTACACACCCTTTTCTTATGCACACTCCATTCATTAGTAGATGGCTAAATGGGGAATCCATATATGGAGCATGGTTGTGCAATCCCAGGATATGCTCTTCCCATCTGTATAAATGGGCTCTTGAGACTTGGCACAGATGGAACAGCATGTGTGGGAAGCCTGCGCTTGGGCAAAGGGCTGAATTTTGTTCAGGGCTCTATTTTCTAAGCTTTGCACTGTGTTAGTCAGAAAGGAAACTCTCAACTAAGACTATTAGATGATCTATAGAACAATTACTATTTATAATTTTGCCTGGATCTATGATTGTGAGGAAGATGCTTGGGAATATTTCATAAAGAGATTTTTAATATAACACTCTCATACACCTTGACCTTTTTTGTATAACTGGAAAATTTTGCTTTCCTCTCATTTTTAAAAAATTTGTGATATCAGACTCCATTTTACTTTTTTCATTTTTGTGGATAACAAGATGTCATCGCTAAGATATTTTTAATGTTTTCTCTGTTGCTCTTTACCACCAAATAGTACTTCCTTAATCCCAGGGTTTATACTGCACTGTGGAAACATTCACTTTCTGCATCTCCATGGACTGTACAAATGATATAGATGGAATGATTTCAGCTTTATTCACATCCTGACTTATGGTAGGCACTCAATCATTACAGGCTAAAAGGGAAAACAGGAAATGGATGTAATGGAATTAGAGAGATGCATCTGTGGTTAAAGAACCTGCTGCTCTCACAATGGACCTGAAGGTGTTTCCTATCACCTCTGTTAAGAAGCTTCACCGTTGTTCATCCAGCTCAAGGGTACCAGATGTCCTCAACTGGCAGTTATGGGCACCTGCCCACATGTGCACATGAACACATACATATACATAATAAAAGAAAAAAAGGAGATAGGCATTGCACAAATCATAGAACACAACAGCTGTGTTGAACTAAATATGCTGAAAGCTTACTGAATCTTAGTGCATCTGATGACAACTAGAATATGGCATGTCCTTACCTGTAGACATCAAGAGTTTGAACAATAAAATTCAAAGATTTTTTTGTAAGTGTCCATTTTTATATAAAAAGTATATTGTATGTTATATTTTATCAATTATTGGTATTATCATCATCATTATTCTTTTGGTGTTTTTGAAATATGGTCTTCCTATGTAGCCCAGACTGACCTCAAATGCACTCTTTCTCCACCTTGTCCTCTCAGCTGCTATGTGTACCTTCAATACCTGTTCCAAAACCATTTTAAAACTATTCTTTAAAAAAAAAAAAAGATTAATTAATTAATTAATTTATTTATTTTATGTATGTAACTACATTCATTGTTGCTGTCTTCAGACATGCCAGAAGAGGGCATTGGATTCTGTTGTAAATGGTTGTGAGCCACTATGTGGTTGCTGGGAATTGAACTCAGGACCTCTGAGTCAGTCTTATTAACCACTGAGTCTCTCCAGTCCTAAAACTAGTCTTTAAAAAGACTCATCTGTCATAGGTATTTCATAGAAAGTAAAACTCTAGAGCACTAGCTTCCCAGAAGTTACTCTTACCTTATGAATCAACCTTGTTAAGTATTATATTTATATCGTTTACTATTAAGATGGACTCTTCTTTTGTTTTTACTTCTATCTTGACAATAAATACTCTTTGAATTATCTAAACTCCCAGAAAGGACACATTTTTTTCATAATTTATTTATTTACTTTTATTCACATTAGATCCCAAGCACAGACACCTTTCTTCTCCTCTGCTCCTGGCCTTACAAATCCCTCTCCCAAATACTCCCTCCCCTATCCTCATGAAAGGGTAGCATCCCTTAGGTATCACCCAACCATGTGACAGCTAGTCCCAGCAGGACTAAGCACCTCCTCTCCTACTGAAGTCCAATCAAGCAGTCCAGATAGGGGAAAGGGGTGGAATGGCAGGCAACAGAGTCAGGGACAGACCCTGCTCCAATTGTTAGGGGATGCACATAAAGAACAAATGGAATATTTGCTACAAATGTATGTGTGTGGCATAGGTTCATTCCCTACATGCTCTTTGGTTGGTGGTTCAGTCTATGTGGGCCTCTATAAGAAAGGGTAATCATAGGTTAGTTGACTTTATGGTGTCCTTGACCTTTCCATCTCCCTTAATCCTTCCCTATAATCTTCCAAAAGACTCCTTGAGCTTTCCCTGATATTTGGCAATGGGTCTCTGCATCTGTTTCCATAAGGTGATGTATGAAGCCTTTCAGGACACAGTTATGCTAGGGTTCTGTCTGTAAGGATAGTAAAGTATCATTAATAGTGTCAGGAGTTGGGTCTCTCATGGAATGGGTCTCAAGTTGGAGCAGTCATTGGTTGGCCATCTCTTCTTCTCAGTCTCTGCTCCAACTTTAAAAAAAAATTATTATTAGATATTTTCCTTATTTACATTTCAAATGCTATCCCAAAAGTTTCCTATACCCTCCCCCTGCCCTGTTCCCCTACCCACCCACTCCTACTTCTTGGCCCTGGCATTCCCCTATACTAGGGCATATAAAGTTTGCAAGACCAAGGGGCCTTTCTTCCCAATGATGGCCGACTAGGCCATCTTCTGCTACCTATGCAGCTAGAGACATGAGCTCTGGGGTTACTAGTTAGTCCATGTTATTGTTCCACCTATAGGGTTGTGTGGAGAGCTGCACAGTGCCGTGCCTTTAAGAGGGTGCTGGCTTCCACCTTCCGCTAGCCCAATAGCGAGTGCTCTCAGGGATACAAGTCCTCAATTGGCTAAGGCTGATGATTTGGCTTGCTTATGTGGACCTATCTGCTGCTGCCACATGGCTTACTGGGATAGGTTGGCCTAGGACTGTTTAGCCTATGGGCTGGCTTTCCCCATGTTCTATTAGTGAGAGTCAGTTGGTCGGAGGCAGTTAGTCAAGTCAGTTAGTGAGGGACAGGGAGTCAGGATGAAGGAGTCAGGGTGATTTAGAGAGAGTTAGGTTAGAGTTAGTCAGGGTCAGTTAGAGTTAGTCAGAGTAAGGGAGTCAGAGTTAGCCAGGGGGATTTAGGGCAGAGTAGTCAGAAGAAGTTCATTGAAAGTTTCCTGAATAAACCGTTTAAGGAAGAGCTCAGGGGTCATGTCCTTCTTGCTGGGCGAGAGGTGCACAACAGGGTAGTAGACCCCTTTAGCTCCTTGGGTACTTTCTCTAGCTCCTCCATTGGGGGCCCTGTGTTCCATCCTATAGATGACTATGAGCATCCCCATCTGTATTTTCCAGGCACTGGCATAGCCTCCCTGGAGAGAGCTATATCAGGGTCCTTTCAACAAAATCTTGCTGGTATATGCAATAATGTCTGGGTTTGGTGGCTGATTATGGGATGGATTCCCCAGTGGGGTAGTCTCTGGATGGTCCATCCTTTCGTCTTAGCTCCAAACTTTGTCTCTGTAACTCCTTCCATGGGTGTTTTGTTCCCTATTCTAAAGAGGCATGAACTATCCACACTTTGGTCTTCATTCTTCTTGATTTTCTTGTGTTTTACAAATTGTATCTTGTTCCATCTTTATCCCAGTGCATCTTGTAGGCAGGAAAAAATTTTGGGTTGATGATGTCCTTCTCCTTCACTACAAGTTCTGCCTGGGCCACAGTATTTATATACCCTGCTGACAGAAATCTCAGCTAGGGTCAGCCCTATAGATGTCTTGTATTGTTCCCACATTCAGCTTGAGCCAGATATACCCTCACTGATTTCTATTCTCATTCCCAGCCCTCTCCCATCCTCCTTCCCCCATAATTGGTCACCCTTACTTCCTCACCCACCTAATTGTCTCTCTCCACCCATCTCCAATGATTATTTAGTTTCTCCTTCTGAATGAGAGTCACATATCCTCCATTGGGTTCTCTTTATTACATGTCACTACCTGATCTGACCCGCAGAAAGGAGTGAGGAGACACGGAGTTCTTCTCAAAGCAGTTTACTCAGGATCCTTAACTTCTTCCAAAAGGCCCCCGAGCCTCTCCCCGACTGCCCTTAAATCTCTGTGCCCTCACCACTCAGAGCCCACCATGTAGGTGCTTGCCATACGTTTAATGTGCTCAATGTCAGCAGTACAAGATTGCGGACATGACTATGCAGGGGTGTATAAGGAAGTCGGGTGTTAGTCATAAGACTTGGCAACCTTCCTGGGCACCATCTTGGAATGGTCGCCACACCCACTCCTCACAATTACCCAGTTTCTTTGAGTCTGGAGAACATAGCATGGTTATCCTGCACTTTATAGCTAATATCCTCTTATAAGTGAGTACATACCATGCATGTTCTTTTGGGTCTGGGTTACCTCACTCAGGATGACATTCTCAAGCTCCATCCATTTGTCTGAAAATTCCATGATGTCTTTGTTTTTAATAACTGAATAGAATTGCATTGTGTAGATGTGCCACATTCTCTTTATCCATTCTTCAGTTGAGGGACATCTGTATTGCTTCCAGTTTCTGGCTATTATGAATAAAGCTGCTATGAACACAGTTGAGCACATGTTCCTGTGGAATAGTGTAGCATCTTTGGTTCTATGCCCAGGAGCCGTGTAGCTGGGTTTTGGGGTAAATTTATTTCAAATTTTTGAGAAACCTCCAAATTGATTTTCAAAGTTGTTTCAAAGTTTTTACTCCCACCAGCAATGGAAGAGTGGTCCCTTGCTCCACATCCTTGCCAGCATGTGGTATCACTTGAGTTTTTAATTTTAGCCATTTTGTTGGCTAATATGGTAATATGAAATCTCAGAGTCATGTTGATTTGCATTTCCCTGATTACTAATGACTTTGATCATATGTCTAAGTGCTTCTTGGCTATTCAAGATTCCTCTGTTGAGAACACTGTGTTTAGCTCTGCAGCCCATTTTAAACACTGGATTGTTTTGTTTGTTGATCTCTACTTTTCTCAGCTTTTTATATATTTTGGATATTAGTTATCTGTTGAATTTAGGGTTAGTGAAGATATTTTCCCATTCTGTAGTCTACAGTTTTGTTCTGGTGACAGTGCCCTTACCCTTGCAAAAGCTTTTCAGTTTCATGAAATCCCATTTGTTAATTGATGAACTTATTGCCTGAGCTATTGGTGGTCTTTTTGGGGATTTGTCACCTGTGCCAATGATTACAAGACATTCTTCCATTTTCTCTTCTCTTAGATTTAGTGTGTCCAGTTTTATGTTGTGGTCTTTGATCCACTTGAACTTGAGTTTTGTGCAGGGGGCATAGATTTGGGTCTATGTGCATCATTCTTCACACAGGCATCCAGTTAAACCAGCACCATTTGATGGAGATGCTTTTTGTACGCTTTTGGCTTCTTTGTCAAAAATCAATTGTCCATATATGTGTGGTTTATATCTGGGTCTTTCATTCTACTCCATTAACCAAGCTGTCTCTTTTTAACCCAATGCCATTACATTTTTATTACTATTGCTCTGTAGTACAGCTGGAAAATGGGGATGATGACACCTCTAGAAGTTCTTTTGTTGTATAGGATTGCTTTAGTTTTCCTGGATTTTTTATTTTTCTATATGATTTTGAAAATTGTTCTGTCCAAGCCTGTAAAGAATTGGGTTGGAATTTTGATTGGAATTGCATTGAATCTGAAGATTGCTTTTGTTAAGATGACCATTTTCAGTATGTTAATTCTACTGATCCATGAGCATGGGAGAACATTCAATCTTCTGATATCATCCTTAATTTCTTTCTTCAGAGTCTTGAAGTTCTTGTCAAAAACGTCTTTCACTTGCTTGGTTCAAGTTACACCAATATATTTTATATTATTTATAGCTATTGTAAAAGGCATTGTTTTCTTAATTTCTTTTTCAGCCCATATGAAGGAGTTTGTATGAAAGAGGGTTACTGTTTTTGTTTTTTGTTTTTTGTTTTTTTCAGTTGATTTTGTATCCAGCAATGTTGCTGAAGCTGTTTATCAGTTTTAGGAGCTCCCAAATTTTAAGAATGTATTTTCATTTCATCCCAGTAGATCTTAATCTGTACAAGCATTGCTTGTTCGCGGGATGAGAAGACCACACCATTAACACCTGAGTACAGAAAGCACATGTGGACAGGTAGAGTGGCAAAGGTCATGCATTCTAAAATTCTTCCAATAGTTATTCTGCTTCTCACCTTATGATATGTGTACCTTCACATGAAATGTTACCTGTCTCTCCTGGTGAGTCTGTACCTTCTCTGTTTTTAAAACTGTGTGTTTTGATCCTATCACTATCATATGATGCTGTCTTCAGATACCAGAGGAAAGAAATTCAGTAGGAATAAATTCCTTATCTGTGGATAAGGGAATGTCTTATTGTGCTATTATTATTTTTATGAGGAAATATCATCTTCTTGGAAAAAAACCCAAAAACTTAAAAACTGATGCAGACTAGGATGTGGACTGACGAACAACTGGGGACACATTAAGAGCTAGTATGAAGTTTGCAGAAATTCCCAACCTCAGGATAGAAGCCATAATTTGGAAAAATGGTGTACTGACTTCAACGTCTGTTCTTTACCTTCAACATAAAACTTTATTGAATAGAAAGAGACTCCATTCTTCTTCAAACACTTGTTTAAATAATTTACTCTATCATTAAGTTACAGATTCAGCTCTTGAACCAGGATGGATAGTGAACCTAGAACCTTATAAGTGGTAGGCATAGGAAAAGGGAGAGTAATAGGAAGTGAGGTTTAGTGGGGAAATGGGTGAGAAGGTAATGCAAAGGAGGGGTGAAGGTATGGATAACAAACACCAAGGTTATTTGGAAAGACCACAAAACTACTATTTTATAAGGTATGCACATATACATGTGTGTATGTATGTACCAACTAAGCTATCTCATATCTGTACTCTGTGTGTGCATGTACATTTGTATGGGCATGCAAGTATTGTGTGTGTGTGTGTGTGTGTGTGTGTGTGTGTGTGTGTGTGTGTGTATTGGTTTAACTGGAGTTACCATACACTGGTACACTGTTGATAATTCTTCTCCCAGAATCTGTAGGTTACCAAATACAGTCTCAATGGCAGGTGTAAAATAGCACCCCTTGACTTGGTCAGGGGTATCTTGGAGACCTTCCCAATCATACAGGCTATCTCTTGGCTATCGATTACAACTTAATGGTAACATCCTATTGCTGAGGACACCTCAGACTTTTGTCACATGGAATGGAGAAATCAAACTGTGTTCATCTGAAGCTTCTTCCCTCAAGGCTAAACTTCACAGTACTGGAAGGTACTATGCAGGCTCTGATGAGAGAAAAGTAAGCCACAGTCTTACCCAGCTGTTAGCTCAGAATGCAGTAATGATGGTTAGAATGCAATAATAATGTGGAAAGATATGTGTATCTATGCAAACTGTTACAGATGTTATGGGGCCCATAAAATATTCAGAAAACTTTTAAGGCTAACACCACAAAGAAAACACATACCTAGTGCTTTAAGTCTGGCCAAGAGGCCATAGTTGAGGCAACTCTCAGATCTCATCAGAGAAGTTTCTTTGTGTTCTGAATATTGGTTAAAACAGAAACAACTTGTCAAAGTGCAAAGAGTAACTGTGAAGTGCTCAATGAAAAAAGAGACAGCAGCATCATACCCTCTTTCCCCAGAGTCAGAGATCAATACAAAAGAGGGCACGGAAAGATTGTCAGAGCCAGGGGCTAGGGAGACAACATGGCAGTTTTTTGGATATGACTTTTGCCACTCTTAAACTCACAGCAACCATGGCTACCTGAGTAAGACCCATACCAGATCAAACTAGTCCACATTCCAGCATAGAATGTGGAAGGGCTCCTGAGATCCAAACCTGGCAGAGGTGATAGTGACAGTTCCTTAGCTATAGTTTACACTTGGCTTATGTTGACAAGCCACAATTTAGTCTCTGTTACAACTTACTCTCTTCCTTTTTTTACATTTAAAAATTAATTTTAGTGCATATTTATAATTTTGACTATTTTTAATTAACTAATTTGTTTATTTTACACTCCATATTTTATTCCTCCTGTCTACCCTCCTACTGTTCCACATTCCATACCTCCTCCCCACCCCTCACCCCATCTGACCTCTAAACTCCCTGGGGCCTCCAGTCTCTTGAGGGTTAGGTGCATCATCTCTGAATGAACACAGACCCAACAGTCCTCTGCTGTATGTGTGTTGGTGGCCTCATATCAGTGGTATATGCTGCCTGTTTGGTGGTCCAGTGTTTGAGAAATCTTGGGGGTCCAGATTAATTGAGACTGCTGGTCCTCCCACAGGGCCACCCTCCTCCCCAGATTCTTTCAGTTTTTCCCTAATTCAACAACAGGGGCCTGCTGCTTCTGTCCATTGGTTGGGTGCAACCATCTGTCTGAAAGAGTCAGAGGCAGGTGGTTTCACCCAACTTACTCTTTTCTTTCTCTATGTGAACAGGAGATCAACCAGGTTCTAGTAGACTGATATCCATGAGTATGGGCAGCACAAATTGGGGTCAATGAGTTATGACAGAGAGAGAAGGAGAGAGGGGGGGAAGAGGAGGAGGAGGAGATTGGAAATGGGGGATAGGTATAGAAGTCATTACTGGTTACTTCTTCACTTGAACATGGAAGAGAAATGTGCAGAGCTATGAGTTCAGCTGTGGTGACAACGCTGTCTTCTCCATGCACTCTCAACCTGTAATACAAAGAGTTAATGTTCCAGCTTTCTTTTAATTTTTAAAAATATTGTTAGATTGCAAAGTTCCATAATGACACCTTTTGAATGAAATTTGATTTTGTTGTTTCTTGTTCTCCCCATTAATATACTGTTTTTCACTGAGGCAAAGAAAAATAGAAAAATAAAAACATATAGGTAGTAAACTGGTGAAATGAACCAAGGTAACACGATTTGCAGGCAGAGGACAGAGATCATAGTTAAAAGAGACGAGAACACTGCCCTTAGGTAGTTAAAGCACATGAACATGATCCAGAGAAAATAATATCTTATTTCTCATTGTCAAGGGTTTTCCTCTTTCAGTATGAGTTGTATCTGAAAGTGTATCTATACTGGTTATTATATTGGAAAATAAGGAGAAAATGTTTACAAGTCTCTTGTTGAGTAATTTAAATAAAAACTAACTTTGAATTGCATTTTAATTCTATTTTGTCCATTGAGAGAAACAGAGACTAAAAGTCCCAACTAGCTACCTATATATTGAGCAGAAAGCATATCTTTGATGTTGCCTATTTCTTTTCTTATTTTGGCATCATTGCAGTTTTATTTTTTTGTCCTTAATTGTTGTACCTGGTTTCTTCAATACGCTAAACATGTACTTTGTGACTGAGCATATTCAAGCCCCTCATATTCTCTATATAAAGATATCTCCTCTTCCATTTCCCATCTATACACACAGTCCTGCATACATATAAACCCTTCTCAGCTCCCTGCAGGGCTTGCAAACTCTTCACTTCAAGGCAAGCAAAAGAAAGACGGGAGGAAACCTGCCTAAGGCAAGAAATTAGTGAGACCCCTAGAGACTTGGTTGAGTTGATACTTGGAAGACCTCACATGCATAGCCAATTATTGGCATGTGGGAATGTAACTCAATATTGCTAAATCCTTTCACTTTGCAAAATGATTCATGCACTCATGTGTTTTATGAATAAATCTCAAGATGCATAGATACTGTCAACTAGATGGAGAGATACACAAACATAAACAACATCCCACTTCACACTCATCTCTGTGGGCTGGTTTGATCATATCCTTAGAAGGGTGTGGCTTCTGGTTTCATGAGGATGGTATAAGGTTTAAACTTCAAAGTGTACTCTCTGGCTCTTTGCAAGGGAGGACCTGGCAAGTCTGTGTGTAAAGATATGATTAGCATTAAGGCACAAAATTGATTAGAAAGTGCAGATTCTAAATTACAGAACACTTGGTCTTACCGACTTATTTTAGAAAAACAGGTGCAGAAATTAAAATGGCCTCAATGATTTGTCTGAGGTTCTAGGGAAAAGTAATGTCAGAACTGGCTGGATAAACACAGCTCTTTATCCAGGGCTCATAGTGATTTATTACTGCTACCATATGCCCCTAATTCTGGGCCAATGTAAGGTGTACATTTCCCAACAGGTCACATCAGGAGCATGATGCATGATGATAATTTTGGCCTGGGCCTGCATAAAGCCTGTGTAGTCCAGGAGAGGCCTGAAGTTACTGTTGGCCAGGGTTGAGGGGGGTGAAAGGTATGAGGATGGTTCCATTAACCAGTCAAGCTGGATCCATGCACATATGTATAGTTTTGGCTAGGCCTGGAGATTGGAATGGTGCAGGTGTACAAGGGTCACAAAGACCCACTAGAAGGAAGCTGAGCATAGGCAAGGTCTAGTGTTGGGTGTGGTGAGGGTAACGAGTGGAGGACAAGTGGGGAGAGAATACAGGTAGCCTCTTGCACATTGGCTACCTACTTTAAGGATTTTATGATGTTTGTCTTGCTTTGTTTTTATCAAGGAACCCAACTCAAGAGCCTTTAAAAGAAACTCCATGCACATACCTGACCCTACCACCTGTGACACACAATGGAACTGGAATCATGTAATATCATATCAATCATATCAGAGCATATCATATCATACAAGGCAATCTAGAAATAGATACATAGTAAGGGTCCTCACTCATTAGTGAAAATCTCAGAGAGAATGAAATGGTGGTCATCAGAGACTGGGAAAGGGGGTATAGGGGAAGAAGAAATTAAACGAGACTGCCAAAACATAGTTGAAGGATGGTGCATTTAGACTGGTTTTCTATAGCGGAGCAGTAACTCCTGCTTAAAATGTCACGTGATGTCTATCACATCACTATAGCAGTATGAAATTGTCAGCACACGAGAACACATGAGGAGATGAAATATTGAGTATCCTGGCTTGCTGATTGTAGATTGAATCCATGTATCAAGATAGCATAATGTTCCCCCTAAACTTGTATGTATAGAGGATGGAGATAGTTTAGTATGCAAATGATAGCTGTGCAAGCATGAAGACATGAGCTCAGTTCCAGAGCTCATGCAAAACATGCTTGGACAATTACAGATTAGTGACAGATGCTGTCCAAAAACTATAGTAGATAGTTTCTAAAGAATGACAACTGAGGCTGACCTCTGACCTTCACACACACACACACACACACACACACACACACACACACACAACAAAGATATACAAAGATTATGTCTCAATTAAAACCAGCCCAGAGACCTGGGGTAGGAAGTCTCCTAGGAAGTCTATGGGGATGATTTTAGCTGAGACTCCTAGCAGTGAGGATTTTGAATACCAGGCTCCTAGTAGTGAGGATATTGAACCAGGAAGTGCCTACTTCCTGTAGCCAGGCAGGACCCTCAGTGGAGGGATAAGAATATCAACCTACCCACAAAACTTTTGACCCAAAATTTGTCATGTCAACAAGAAATACAGCAACAAAGATGAATCAGAGACTGAGGGAATGGCCAACCAATGACTGGCCCAACTTGAAACCCATTCCATGGGCAATTACCAATCCCTGACACTATTAATAATACTTTGTACTCTGCTGTGCTTGCAGACAGGAGCCTAATATAACTGTCCTCTGGGAGGCTCAACACAGCCACTGACTAAAACACTTGCAGAGACCCACAGCCAAGCATTGGATGGAGCTTGGGGAGTCTTATGGAAGATCTGGGGAAGGACTGAGAGACCAGGAGGGGATAGGAACTCCATAGGAAGACCAACAGAGTCAACTAACCTAGACTCTTGGGGGTTCTCAGAAACAAAGAGCATACACAGAATGGACCCAGCCCATGCCAATCCTCCTCCCCCACCTCCTGCATATAGGTAGCAGATGTTCAGCTTAGTCTTCATGAGGGTTCTCCAACAACTGGAGCATGACTCTCCCTAAATCTGTCATCTACCTGTGGATCCCATTTCCCTAATTGAGCTGCCTTGTTTGGCTTCAGTGGGAGAAGATGCACAGAGACCCGCAGAGACTTGATGTGCCATGGTGGGGGGATACCTAAGGGGGACCTACATCCTCACAGAGAAGGAGAAGGTGATGGGGGAGGGGGTGGATCTGTGTGAGCAAAGAACAGGGAGGAGATGGGGCAGTGTCTTAGTCAGGGTTTCTATTCCTGGACAAAACATCATGACCAAGAAGCAAGTTGGGGAGGAAAGGATTTATTCGGCTTACATTTTCCACATTGCTGTTGATCACCAAAGGATGTCAGGACTGGAACTCAAGCAGGTCAGGAAGCAGAAGCTGAGGCAGAGGCCATGGAGGGATGTTCTTTACTGGCTTGCTTCCACTGGCTTGCTCAGCCTGCCCTCTTAAAAAACTCAAGACTACCAGCCCAGAGATGGTCCCACGCACAAGGGGCCTTTCCCCCTTGATTACTAATTGAGAAGATGTCCTACAGCTGGATCTCACAGAGGCACTTCCCCAACTGAAACTCCTTTCTCTGTGATAACCCCAGCATGTGTCAAGTTGACACAAAACCAGCCAGTACAGGCACATATTGGGATGTAAAGTGAATAAAGAAGTTTACTAATGAACAAAAACCACCATCACCATCACTACCACCACCACCACCATCACCACCACCACCACCAACAACAACAAAAACCAAAGAAACAAAAGCCAGGAAGCCATTATAATAGGGAGAAAAGCTGCAGTTTAAGAAGAAACATACATCCAAACTACCTGTTGTTCACTATAAACCACCTTAATACAAAGGAAACAAAGATCATCTCTATCTAAATGGGAATATAATATTTCTCAGACTTGATTTCCAATTGATCCTTCCGAATGGAAGAAATTAAGTTTATTGCCTCTCTCTGCAGAGAGAATGCCCTAACTGAACATATAGACACAAAGAAGCTTGACACTAAAGATGGTTTACAAGATACTCTGCAGAAAAATGTAACTAATTCAAGCATGTTCTTATTGTGGCTTGCTGTAGAAGTAAATTTTTTCAGAAAAGTGTATGTATTTGATGGTGCTCTGACCTAAAATTCAACTCAAGTTGGTTTTATATCTACACTGAATGGTACAGGTCTCAGATTTAAAAAGCCTGTCTACCTTTCCCTTCTCCAGTTGCTCTGCTGATTAAAGTATCTCTTTTATGAAACATTAAAATGTCAGATGAATGACAAGCATTCCCTAATTCTTATAAAGTTAGGGATTTGTTTCAAATACTTTTTATAAAGTATCAAGCAGAATTTATAAACCAAGTATATGACAGTACATGAATATGATAATAACTTATACCATCAATATTCTGGTTTTGATACAACTGGGCTGCATTTCCTGATTATAAAATATTCCTGGTAGCATAAGATTCTCACAACCACATTTGCATTTTGTTGTAGGAGTCTGATAAAATGGGAGCTGAGCAGGGGAAGGAAGGAGAAACCATGAGTCTTTTTGGTGATTGCTTGATTCTGATTTCTAGAAAACCAGTAGGAAAGGATAGTGACTAGAAACACTGTAGAAACAGACACTTTGCACTGGAACCATGGGCAAGGTCAGATTCAGCATTCACTTTCACCTTATCCATATCCAATTCCAGTGTCCATGGAATTCACACTGATGATGGTGGAATCACACATAAGGTGTTTTTAAATAATTTCCTGGGAAAACAAAGAGAATGTTCTACTCAGATGAGACAAATTCTATGGTCCCATTCAGGTTCTTTGTGTTGGTTTCTTCTTTTTTTTTTCATGCAGTTCTGAGCAAATGTGCCAACTCAGGAGACATCTATTCACAGGTCTGGGAGTGCCAGTTCTGAGACTTACCTGGCTATCTTGGAAACGGTGTAGTTCTATCTGTGCAAACACAAGAGCTGGTGTTCATGGATCCCTTGCCATGTGCTATGTACTATGAAACAATGCCCATGTGTCATTACATGGTTTATAAACACACCAGCCTGATTCTATGAATCCCTTCCCTTTAACCTAACCCTTCAGTTAAGTCACATGCCAAACTCTATTCCACTAGTAGAGCCAAGATTTGATATTTCCCTGTGTGGTTTTAATTTCATCCGTGTCTCCAAAGACAGCTGGTATTCAGATATGGCTCCAACATTAAGGTCATTTGTCACCAAAGATCAACTCTGGGTAAGGCCTATGTTGAGACTCCAACACAGTTTCTGCATTATGTTCTTCCTTCTCATTACTATATCTCCTCTTGCTTTGATTTCAGAGGCTTAATGCAGTTCCTTAGCCATAGCTTACACTTGTCTTAAGTTGACAAGCCACAATTTTGTCTCTGTTTTATCTTACTCTCTTCTTTCTCTATGTCAACAGTATGATTTTGTTGACAAATATGTTTGTTTTTATTAAGAACATCTACTTAAATATCCTTCTAAATATCTGTCTTTATGTTTATGTCCTCATATTAATCTCAGCCATGGTCAAAGAAGCTTTTGTTTGCAGTGAGTGAGAATTAATGCAGAGACTCACAATTAGCCAGAGTGCTAAGAATAAGTGACTATTGAATCCTTAGCCATAAATAGGACATCACTCCCTTCAATACTCAGGAAACATTATGGATGAGGGGCAGATCAGTGAGATTTCTCAGTGTATAAATAAAGGCATTTGCTACCAAGCCTGATGACCTGGGTTCCACGCTAAAGAAGACCACATGGTAGGAGAAAACTGATCCTGCAATGTGTTTTCTTACCTCTCTACTTATGTGCATTATTCATTCATGCATGTGTGTGTGTGCATTTGCACATGCAAGCATATTTACACACATATTCACACTAAAAACAGGAAGCTAAGAGAGGGAGAGATGAAAATGAGAAGATACAATCAAAGTAAATTATATAGTACATATGAAATTACGATAAAAATCTATTTTTAAAATGTAATAAATGTATCTGTTTAATTGTCTTTACTGTTGTTCTATATTTAATGTGTTCTGTAAATTATGTATAATCGAAAGGATAAGGATGTTTTAGGTACTTTCCTGATTCTGGATAGCAAGTATTTATGGGGCAAATAATGATAACTATCTGCATTATTCAGTTTCACTATGATTGTTACCTGTGCTGAAACTTTCGTGGTCTTAATCAAAGTAGAAAGCAGCCCCAGCTCCCATTTCAAAGTCCCGAGGAGCCATGGGATACATTTCACGGTGCACCTGCCTGTGGGCGAGTTAGACCACTCAGGTGATCCTGCCAAAGGCATTCAGAATGACAGAGGAAATGTACTCATAGGGAGATTGAAATGAGGAGAGAATGTGATCCAAAGATCTAAGGTGTAGGCCTGGTTTCTGTTCTTCTATTATGGGATGGCTGTGGCTTCTAGTTCCTGCTTCCTGTGATTCCTTATTCCCTACACAACTTCAGTTTGTCTCTTCAGCTTTCATGCACATTTTAAAAAGTCCTTTTTGTGCTCAATGGCTAGTATTGGTTCGGGGATAGCAAATAAGTCCATGGAAAGATGCAGTTTTCTTTTCTTCTCCTCCATTGCTATAACCCTGGAATGAGACCCAATTGTGTAATGGCTGAATCAGTGCAGTACCCTATGCATGACTAATGCCACTTTATCCACCCTCACTTTCCTCCCATGCCCAATTCTAGCCAACCTACCTTGTTGGGACCTTGGTACATCAAACTTAGGACTATTTTTAAATGTTGTATTACTTTCCCTGGAGAGAAGTAAACAAATAAGAACAACAAAAGCAATCTATTCAAATCTACTCATCCAAGATAAGGTAACTACAGACCAAAGAGAGGAGGATTCTATAGGAGCCCCTTCAGGATTCACATTTGGCAGAGAAATGATGCTCGAAGAGGTGAGAATAAAAACTTGGTTCAGCCTGGCAAAGTCAAACTGTATCAAACTTTTTAAGTCTGATGCCAGGTGCCTTATTGCCGGCATATTTAAGTATAGTACAATTTGGATAAAAGTCTCCTAGTGTAATACCACCTCCAGTGTTGAAGGAGGCATAATTACATTGAAACTCAACTCAAAAATACATATAATTTCTTCCAAGATGATGAGGTCTAGAAATAAGCACCTGACTTAGCTTAAGAGCCTAGGGAATGATCTGCTGTATTCTTGGTTATACAGATAGTATACAGGTCCTTTGGGGTTACTAGCTACCTCTGGCCCTGACTGTGGGAGCTTGAATATTGCCTGGACCAACAGCTAATGCAGATCAACATGATGTTAATCATCCCCAATTCCCAGCTTTCTAGATGGAAAAAGCAGGTTCTATTTCCTTAGAGAGGATAATCCTGTGCACTTAACATTTTTGGTTTCCCAAGTGATCTCTGGGTGCAAGGACCTTCGTGCTCCTCACAGGATTTTATGAAAGTCAATTTATGAAAAATTTTGTAGCCATCTTGGCTAAAAGAAAACCATACATTCTTTCTGTACTGGCAAGGTTGTGTGTATAAATTTGACATGAGCTAGAGTCATCAGAGAAGAAGGGGCCTCAGCTGAGGAAATGTCTCCCAGAGATCCAGCTCTAGGGCATTTCTCTCTCTCTTTTTTTTTATTAATCTTTTTATTTGTTTACATTTCAAAGGATATTCCCCTTCCTGGTTACCCCTCCAAAAACTCCCATCCCATCCTTCTCCCCCTCCCCCCTTTGTCTCTAAAAGGGTCCTCCTAAACCCACTCACCCTCTTGCACCTCACAGCTCTAGTCTATTATATACACAGGGGCATCAAGCCTCCACAGGACCAAGGGTCCCTCTTCCCATTGATGTCAGATTAATGATCAATGGCAAAGGGCCCAGCTCATTGTGGTGGTGCCATTCATGAGCTGGTGATTCTATTTTTAAAAAGTAGGCTAAGTAAACCATGTGAATCAAGCCAGTAAGCAGCACCCTCCATGACTCCTGCCTCAGCTCCTGCCTCCAGCATCTCACCCTGTTTGACTTCCTGACCCGACTTCAATAATGAACAGCAATATGGAAGTGTTAGCTAAATAAACCCTTTCTTTCCCAACTTGCTTTTTGGTGATGGTGTTTCATAAAAGCAATAAAACCCTAACTAAGACACCTTCCTTCAGCTATCCAACTACTGAAATGATGGATTCCTGAGTTAAATTTCCCCAGAAACTGCCGGCCAAGTGAAGAGAAAGGCTGTCCTTACTCTGCCTTTCCAGCCAGAGTAAGAACATACCTCCAGGAAGAGTTTTTGTAGTTCTCACAATGTAAACAATATGCACATTTTCTGGCTTGGTTTCATCTTTTCTATGAAATTTTAACTGCTGCAGAAAGAAAGGCAGAAGGAAACCAGGAATCTTTCTCTAAGGTTTGGCCAAACTGAAGACAAGTCCTTTACTTAGCTGGGTGTGGTGGCGCACGCCTTTAATCCCAGCACTCAGGAGGCAGAGGCAGGCGGATTTCTGAGTTCAAGGCCAGCCTGGTCTACAGAGTGAGCTCCAGGACAGCCAGGGCTATACAGAGAAACCCTGTCTCGAAAAAACAAACAAACAAACAAACAAAACAACAACAACAAAATAACAGACAAGTCCTTTACCAACTTCTTCCTCACTTCTTTTAAGGGGGGAAAAAGGTTGATGAATTTGAGTGCTCTTCCTAACAGCTTTGGGGTGACTATTCAGAGGGCAAAGCTGTGTCTAAGCGCTTTGTTTCTAGGATGCAGAATAAGACCTTAATGTCTGGAACACTCACTGATTCTTTCACCCTTGTTTGCTGCCTATAAATACATACTGGGTTATAGATGGCCTGACAGGATGTTGGGATTTTGACATGGCCCTAAGAATGAAGACTACTTTACTACTTCAGATTTATAAAGCTGAGAGTTCCTCATAACTTTTTACCACTTAGGTCTTGGATTATTTCATGCTGTTGGCTTCAATTTGTAAAGATAATATAGCCAAGATGACTGTCATTTAGGAGACTCGGTTGGGCCATTTGCTGAGTGGTTGTTTGGCTATGAGACAGCAGGGTTCATGGTTTGTTTAGTATGGTGCTCACTTTGTTTGCTTTTCTGTGTGGCTGGGGTTGCCGTTCACCCTTAGATATGTATTATCTTCCCTTCTGTGTTTGAAGAGTAAAAGCTATTTGGATTGATCTTGATCCACATGGCAATCACCAGTTGATAGGAGATACATGACCTCAGGGTGTGGGGTTTAAACAGACATTAGGTGTTGCCTCTGTTATGGAATAGACAGTTTGTTTTTGGAGACCCTGTCAGCTTACGTGGAGTTTGAGAAAATTTTTAATAGATTGCTACTATAATTTGTGTAGGAATGAAAAATAGTAAATTTATGATATTTTGGTGACAAACCCTCTAGGAGAATTCTTGATTATAAGCCCTTTCAGGATATGAGAGTGCACTCTGAATTAATGTAATTTATGTGTTATTTTCTGTGTTAATATATTATTACAATAAGTGGCTTAATAGGGCCTGACAATTTGGTTATTGTAACACCAGAGATTTTTTTTTACAAAGCCTTATAAATACAGAGCAACAACCAAAAGATGCAGACAGCTCTCCCTGATGAGTATAGATGCATATTTTCTCTTTAATTTTTTAGAAATATAATTGGTTAGTTGTCTATTACTGGAATACTGAATGATCAAAATTTCTTTTTACTCAAGATTGCCCTGGCAATCCAGGATGTACTCAATATGATTTACTGATCTCATAATTAATTCTATGACTGCAGTTTGATGTCACTTTTTGTTTCCCTTTTTATTTTGACAACTTTATGCATGTCTGTGATCTATTGTTTGCTCTCCTGATTGCTCTCTTATCCTTTCTGACTCCTTCTAGCCCCTCCCACTGTCATGTCCTTTTTGCACATGTCATCTGACATAGTCACAGTTACTGTGCATTCATGATTACAATAGTCCTGTCCTGTCCTGTCCTGTCCTGTCCTGTCCAGACAACAGCATCACACAGCACTTCTCTCCATCCTGCAGCCCTTATGTTGGCAAGTCTGCACTCTCTTTAGATATGTGTCTTGGGCCTTGGAGGACTTAGTATTCAATCATCACCTATTCTTAGCACCTGGACCAATTATGAGTTTTTATATTAACCATTGTAACAAGAAGCTTCTCTGACAAAGACTGAGAGCAACACTAGTCTGTAGGTAAAAGCACATACTTATAAGATTGTTTGACTCTATGCTCATCTGATAAAACATCAGTAATAGGATCTCTCCTAGGGCCTGAGATATCCCCAACTATAGGCCTTTGAGCAGGTTTATAGTACTAAACATTTATTCCATTTCATAGATAAGGCTGAAAAGTCAATCAGAAAGTAACTGTTTACCTCCCCAAACAGTCATGACACTATTGAACACATAAGTACTTCCTGCTTGGTACATCAATATTATGGCATCCAAGGTCCACACTGGTGATGGATGGTCCATACGAGGTCCAACACTGATGATATTTTCTTCCCCCAGAGCCTGCATAGCATCTTCCAGAACTGTGAATGCTTACCATCAGAGAGGAAGCTGTCAGCTCCATTCCAGCTTGACTTCTCTGTGTTTTGTTCTTGTATATATGAGGTGCACATGCTCATTTAAAAAAGAGTCCATCTGTGGTCATGAGTGCTGTTATTGCACTTTGTAAAATATCTAGACTCTAAAGTTGTGCTGTTTTCCCATGTTGCTGATCTACTATACCAAGCCAAGAACTGTAAATTTGCCTCAGAAGTAAAGCTATATATATATATATATATATATATATATATATATATATATATATAAAATGATAAGTTTCATAAGGTCCATATTCCCCAAGTATATAAGCCTACAAAATAAGCACTTAGTCCTCCAAACTGAATTGTTAGTGATTGTACCTTTTTCAGGCACAGATTCATATGATCCTAATTAGGAATGAAATATGCAAACAAAGGTAATTATAGCAGCCAGGTGCGCACAGGTAGCAGAAGCAGTGGAGCAGGTGGGTCAGGGTCCTTCCTGCCTCCCTCTGTACCCAGGAGCTGGAGCTGTTCCACAGCACTCTGTGCACAGGTCCTGCAGGGGGAGCAGGTCTGCCAGGAGTGCTGATACACACTTACAGGCACACAGGAGGGCAAGATCAAGCCAGAGACAGCAAGACCAACCAACACTAGAGATAGCCAGAAGGCAAAAAGCAAGCACAAGAACCTTACCAACAGACACTAAGGTTACTTGGCATCATAAGAAACCAGTTCTCCCACAGCAGCAAGTCTTGGATACCCCAACACTCAGGAAAAGCAAGATTTGGACTTAAAATCACATCTCATGATGGTGATAGAGGACTTGAAGAATGACATAAAAAACTGACATAAAGAATCATAGGAGAACACAGGAAAACAGGTAGAAGACTATAAAGAGGAAACTCAAAAATCCCTTTAAAAATTAGAGGAAGACACAACCAAAGAGGTGAATGAATTGAACAAAACCTCACAGGATCTAAAATGGAAAGAGAAAAAAATAAAGAAATCACAAATGGAGACAACTCTGGAAATAGAAAACTTAGGAAAAAAGTCAGGAGTTATAGAAGCAAGCATCACCAACAGAATACAAGGGATATAAGACAGAATCTCAGTTTCAGAGGGTACCATAAAAAAAACATTAACATAGCAGTCAAAGAAAATGTGAAATACAAAATGTTCCTAACCCAAAATATCCAGGAAATCCAGAACACAATGAGAAGACCAAACATAAGGATAATGGGTATAGAACAGAGTGAAGATACCCAAATTAAAGGGCTAGTAAATATCTTCTACAAAATTATAGAAGAAAACTTCCCTAACCTAAAGATAGAGATGCCCATGAACACACAAGAAGCCTATAGAGCTCCAAATATATTGGACCAGAAAAGAAATTCCTCCCATCATATAATAATCAAAATATCAAATATACAAAACAAAGAAAGAATATTAAAATCAGTAAGGAAAAAGGTCAAGTAACATATAAAGGCAGGCCTATCAGAATTACACCAGACATCTCGAAAGGGACTATGAAAGCCAGAAGATCCTGAACACATGCTATATAGACCCTAAGAGACACAAATGCCAGCTCAGGCTATAATATCTAGCAAAACTCCAATTACCATAGATGGAGAAACAAAGGTATTCCATGACAAAACCAAATTTACACAACATCTTTCCACAAATCCAGCCATTCAAAGGATAATAAATGGACAACTCCAACACAAGGAGGGAAATTACACCCTAGAAATAGCAAGAAAATCTTTAAGCAAACCAAAAAGAAGATAGCCACATAAACATAATTCCAAATCTAACAACAACAACAACAACAATAACAGGAAGCAACAATCACTTTTCCTTAACATCTCTTAGTACCCATGGACTCAATTCCCCAATAAAAAGGCATAGGCCAACAAACTGGATACATAAACAGGATCCAAAATTTTGCTGCATTCAGGGAACCCACCTCAAGGACAAAGACAGACACACCTCAGTAAAAAGCTGGAAAACAATTTTCCAAGCAAATGGTCCCAAGAAAGAAGCTGGAGTAGGCATTCAAATATCAAATAAAATTGAAATTTAACATAAATTAAAAAAAAAAAAAGACAAGGAGGGACACTTCATACTCATCAAAGATAAAATCTACCAAGATGAACTCTCAATTCTGAACATCTATGGTCCAAATACAACGGCATCCACATTCATAAGAGAAACTTTTCTCAAGCTCAAAGCACACATTGCACCTCACACAATAATAGTGGGAGACTTCAACACCCCAATCTCAGCAACGGAAAGATCATGGAAACAGAAACTATGAACAGAGACATAGTGAAACTAACAGAAGTCATGAACCAAATGGATTTAAAAGATATCTATGGATCATTTAATCCTAAAACAAAAGAATGTATCTTCTTATCAGAACCTCATAGTACCTTCCCCAAAACTGACCAAATAAGTGGTCACAAAACAGGACTCAACAGATGCAAGAAGACTGAAGTTATCCTATTCATCCTATCAGATCACCACAGACTAAGGCTGGTCTTCAATAACAACATAAACAATAGAAAGCCTACATACACATGGAAGATGAACAACACTCTACTCAGTGATAACTTGGTCAAGGAAGAAATGAAGAAAGACACTAAAGATTTTAGAGTTTAATGAAAATGAAGGCACAACATACCCAAACTTATGGGACACATGAAAGCAGTGCTAAGAGGAAAACTCATAGCTGTGAGTGTCTCCAAAAAGAAACTGGAGAGAGCATACACTAGCCTCTTGACAGCACAACTGAAAGCTCTGGAACAAAAAGAAGCAAATAGACCCAAGAGGAGTAGAAGGCAGGAAATAAACTCAGGGCTGAAATCAACCAAGTAGAAACAAAAAGAACTATACAAAGAATCAAACAAACCAGGAGCTGATTCTTTGAGAACATCAACAAGATAAATAAATCCTTAGACAAACTAACCAGAGGGTACAGAGAAAGTATCCAAAACAACGAAATCAGAAATGAAAAGGGGAAACATAGCAACAGAAACTGAGGAAATCCAAAGCATCATCAAATCCTACTACAAAAGCCTATACTTAACAAAACCGGAAAATCTGAATGAAATGGACAATTTTCTAGACAGATACCAAGTTAGAAAGGGCAATTTGCAAATTCATCTGGAATAACAAAAATCCCTGGATAGCAAAAAAACGATTCTCAATAATAAAAGAACCTCTAGGAGAATCACCATGCCTGACCTCAAGCTGTACTACAGAGCAATTGTGATAAAAAACTGCATGGTACTGGTACAGCAACAGACAGGTAGATCAATGGAATAGAATTGGAGACCCAGAAATGAACCCACATACCTATGGTCACTTGATCTTTGACAAAGGAGCTAAAACCATCCAGTGGAAAAAAGACAGCATTTTCATCAAATGGTGTTGGCTCAACTGGCAGTTATCATGTAGAAGAATGCAAATCAATCCATTCTTATCTCCTTGTACAAAGCTCAAGGCTAAGTAAATCAAGGAAGTCCACATAAATCCAGAGACACTGAACCTTATAGAGGAGAAAATGGGGAAGAGCTTAAAACATATGGGCAGAGGGGAAAAAATTCCTGAACAGAATACCAATGGCTTGTGCTGTAAGATCAAGAATAAACAAATGGGACCTCATAAAATTGCAAAGCTTCTGTAAGGCAAAGGATACTGTCAATAAGACAAAATGGCAACTAACAGATTGGGAAAAGGTCTTTACTAATCCTAAATTGAATAGGGGGCTAATATTCAATATATATAAAGAACTCAAAAGTTGGACTCCAGAAAACCAAATAACCGTGTTTAAAAATGGGGTACAGAGCTAAACAAAGAATTCTCAACTGAGGAATACTGAATGGCTGAGAAGCAACTAAAAAAAAAATGTTCAACATCCTTAATCATCAGAGATTTGCAAATCAAAACAACCCTGAGATTCTATCGCACACCAGTCAGAATGGCTAAGATCAAAAACACAGGTGACAGTAGATGCTGGTATGGATGTGGAGAAAGAGGAACACTCCTCCATTGCTGGTTAGATTGCAAGCTAGTACAACCACTCTGTAATTCAGTTTTGTGGTTCCTCAGAAAATTGGACATAGTTCTACTGTAAGATCCAGCAATACCACTGCTGGCCATATATCCAGAAGATGTTCCAACTTGTAATAAGGACACATGCTCCACTATGTTCATAGCAGCCTTATTTATAATAGCCAGAAGCTGGAAAGAACCCAGATGTCCCTCAACTGAGGAATGGATACAGAAATTATACATTTATACAATGGAGTTATTAAAAACAGTGAATTCATGAAATTCATAGACAAATGCATGGATCTGTAGGATATCATCCAAAGTGAGGTAACCCAATCACAAAAGAACACACATGATATTGCACATACCTATCAGTGGATATTAGCCCAGAAGTTCTGAATACCCAAGATACAATTTGCAAAACACATGAAACTCAAGAAGAAGGAAGACTAAAGTGTGGATACTTCGATCCTTCTTAGAAGGGGGAACAAAATACCCATGGAAGGAGTTACAGAGATAAAGTTCTGAGAAGAAACTGCCCCACCTGGGGATCCATCTCAGAAACAACTACCAAACCCAGACACTATTGCAGATGCCAATAAGAAAGAGCTTGCTGACAGGAGCCTGATCTAGCTGTCTCCTGAGAGGCTTTTCCAGTGCCTGACTAATACAGAAATGAATGCTCACAGTCATCCATTGGATGGAGCACAGGGTCCTCAATGAAGGAGCTAGAGAAAGGACCCAAGGAGCTGAAGATGTTTACAGCCCCCTAGGTGGAACAACAATGTGAACTAACCAGTAATCCCAGAGCTCTGTGGGACTAAACCACCAATCAAACACACACACACACACACACACACACACACACACACACACACACACACACAGAGGGACTTGTGGCTCCAGCTGCATATGTTGCAGAGATTGGCCTAGATTGTCATCAATGGGAGGAGAGGCCCTTGGTCCTTTGAAGGTTCTATGCCCCAGTATAGGGGAAGGCCAGGGTTAGGAAACAGGAGTGGGTGGGTTGGGGAGCAGGGGGAAGAGGGAGATGGTAGGGGATTTTCAGAGGGAAAACTAGGAAAGGGGTTCACATTTGAAATGTAAATAAAGAAAATATCTAATAAAAAAAATCTACAGAACGTCAAACCAGTTAAAAATTCTGTAATGTGCTATGGCTCCCAGGGACCCCACCTTTAGAGTAGGAGCAATTGAATGCTGATTGCTGCTGGGAGGATAGCCACTTCTCTTTGAAGGACTGAATGTTTATAGGTTTCCTATGCCTCAGTGAACAGCCCATACCCACTGCATATGGATAGCATTTATTGCAGTGGGTTCTGTTTTCAAAAAGGAGGACTTGAAATCACCACACTGGGAAGGTGATTTTGATGGAGAGGCCCAGAGAGGTCCCTGCAGTGTAGACTAGAAGCATGCACCGTGTAGGACTCAGAGATTCTGGAAAGGGGCATCAGCCTTCATATATAGAATCCAAATTTAGATGTGCAATGTAGAAACTCCTTTTTGTTCTTCAATGTTACTGAACTTTTCCAAAGAATTTGAACCTGAGCAAAATGAAAGCCATCACATGAGGGACACAGAACATGAAGTTCTTTCAAAGATGAGTCTTTCATCTGCTTTTTTCTTTGTTGCTTTGAAAAAAAAATAGCTTCAATCATGTGCTCAGATGGTTGATGTTGAAAGTCAACATCTTGTTCAGCTTAGGCTACCATGTTTACAATGTCCCCTTTAAAGTGCAGGAAAATGGTGACTGTCTCTGAGATCCCTAGGTGTCCTGACTTATTAGCTATTTGAAGAATCAGAGAAATAGAGTATTACAAGGAGTGAAAATAGAAAAGAAATTCTCTAAGAAAGAAAGCATTTCCCCCTCTTTATTTAACATTTACCATCTTGAATTTCTTCAATGAATTATCTCTTCTCAGCTGAAGACAATATGGTTTGAGAAGAGCACTATTTAGCCCCTCCAGTCTAGCATAGACAAGGTATTTGACAGAGGGCTGGACAAAAAGCACATATCATCACCATGGAGGCAAGCATTGGTTTGGGAATTGGGCATCTGGATTGAGTTAGGCTGATGAGAATCAGATCTGGGACATCTGCAGTTTAAGCAGATGGGGAGAAGCTCTTATTTCTACTGGTATCACTAGCAGATGGGATAGAAAGATGAAGTATACAGCCACATATCCTGCATCATCTTAGGGATAGTCTCCTTGAAAACAGTATTTGCAAGGGAGATGTGGCATGTCATTGCAGAGAAAGTGAGATGGCCTCCCTGGTACTCCTGCATTGTCGCACCAGATGTAGACCTATATAGAGACTGCTCATTTATGTGATCAATAATTCTGCCCTCCCCTTCCTCCATTTCCTATACTCTTTCCCAGTATTCAGCCAAAATGTAATTCTTCATGTAAAAGTAAATAAGCACATAAATCTCATTGGTATGTGCAATAATTAGTGTTATTGACTTGACAGACTGTAGAGTCACCTAGAAGAAGGGTGTCTGGGGATGCCTGTGGGGGGTTATCTTGATTGTGTGGGAAGAATTTCCCAGGGTGGCAGGTGCTATTGCCTTATTTGGATCCTAGAGCATATAAGTAAAGAAGTGGGTATGAAAAGCAGCAGCATTGATCACACCCTGGTTCTGACTGACTGTGGATATGATGGGACTAGATGGCTCAGGCTTCTGCTACTCTCACCTTGCTGCCATGATGGGTTGTACCCTAGATCTGTGAGCCAGAATTAATGGATTCTCTCTTAAGTTCCTCTTGTCCAGGCAACTGGAAAAGCAACTGTGCAAATTGTATTTATCTTTAATAAATACAAAAAAAAATCATATCAGATAATTCTTCTGCATTTCTTTATGTCATTTACTGTATGTGTATGTGGGAGCACACCTGAAGGCCAGAGGACAGCGTGCAGAAGTTTGTTCTCTCCTTCCATCATGTAGGTCTTAGGGATCAAACTCAGATCACCAGGCTTAGCAGGAAGTGCCTTTACCTTTAAGCCATCTCCCTGGTGCTAAAATAATTTTCTTAATGATTATTTTCAGTGAATGTTTGACTTGCCTGTTATATACCTGTATACCTATTTTGTGTATCTATACCGAGGATTACATAGAAGTTTCTTGGCAAAAATGATCTATTACTGACTTAGAGCCTGTCAGGTGGCTTGGCATGTAAAAACCTTTGCTGTTCAAGCCCGATGGTCTGAGGTAAGTACCTGGAATCCATGTAGAAGGAGATACCTGAACTCCACACATACTTTGTGGTTTCTAAGCACCTACATACATACATACACATGTACACACATACACCTGCACACATAATAGTAGTGATAATAATAGTGATAATGATGATGATGATAAGTAGTCTAAAAAGCTCTATCTTAGGTAATTTTGAGTCTGGAAATGTTGACCATCAAAATCAAGAACTACAGACTCTCTCATATCAACCTGATATCAAGCAACATCTCTTTATATTTCAAAATAAACATGATCATAATATAATAAATCTGCCTAACATCGTATGCCATGTAACAAGCAAGAGCACAATAATTCATCTCCCAGAATGGATGGCAAAATTCCTGGAGAAATATATACTCGTTGAAATCTCAAAACCTAAACGTGACACTACAGATCTAACAGGACTTAGATTATGATATCAATTCCATCTATGTTAAGTTTTATGCCAAGGAACAGTTGCAGAAGAAAACAAATATCTAATATCTAATATATGTATATATATATATATATATATATATATATATATATATATATACATATATACATCACAAAACAGGACAGAAACACTCATGAAAATTACAAATCTTGTTTCTGTAACTGTTCACATGGCTTTGGCTAAATTTATATTTTTAAATAATTTAATAATTATAATTTAATAATTTAATAATAATTTATAATTTTTTAATTTGGTAATTTATAATTACCTTCTACTAGTACCTATTCTGTATTTTTTTTGCATTTAGTAGAATTTAGATTTTGTATTTTACCTGTCGGGGTGACACAGCAACTTCATCCCTGAAGGGTCTGGGGCATTTATCATCTTGCTTGGACTGAGTTGTTAAAGTATCTAGTATCCCAGTGACCTTAATTAACATGGGGAAGGACATAGTAAAGGATCTCCTGCATTTAGAACTTCCTTACCTCCACTGTGGAGTAGTAGTTAAAGTTCCTCCTGCATCAATTACCTATGCTAAGACTGAAATTTCTTTCATAGCCTGGTGGCTTAAGGGCATGAGCAGCCCAGAAGAGACATAGAAGAGGCTGAATTTCCATACATTTCTTTCCATGAAGAGAGCACTCCATGTCACTGCTCCTGAAAGGTTTGGTACCCAGCAGCCAGAGTCACACACCCAAATAAGGAATGTGCTGATTCTGAAATCCAAACAGGTTCACTCAACATTATCTTTCTTCCCTGGTGGTAGGAGAGACTTGGTACAACAATGGAACTTTTGCTTTAGAAGGGACAGTTCCCCATGCTCCACACAATACCCTTTTGTTCCTTTCTGGTTCTGCAGGAGAGCCTTATCATAGTGTGATATGTCATGAATCTCCTCTAACCTTCCCCAAGCTCTAGAAAGTTTGTAACGCTTTACAGGTTTCATGGCCCTATTCATAAAAATTCAAGCCATGGGGCTTCAAGACGATGGACTGAGTGAGTGGCCAACAGCCCCAGGAGAATATCACTTTCTTAGGAGAATAATAAAAAACAGCTCAGTACCCAGGGTAAAATACAAGCTCATTTCCCAGATTTATAACACTAATTCCCTAGAGAGGACACAAGCTCTCCTAAGAGACTGATGGAATCCATGAAGGTGTGTTGACAGCAATGACACAGGCAGGCATCTCCACACAGAGTGCTTGCTTGTGGCTCACAGGTCCCTTTTATCATATTGCAGGTGACATAAAGATCATTGATGCTATTGAAGAATCGAGAGAACAATTAAAGATTGTTTACATACCAGTTGGCTGTTCAAACAGAAGTAGGGAGAACCCTAATTCAGGTCTTTATTGTGCATACGCTGGCCTTCAGATGGAGAATGCAAACTAAATTAGATTTGAGAAAGTCTGTTATCCTCCCCTCATCAGAGAGAAGAAGAGCAACTGCACCTGGCTTCAGGGAGTCAGTGTGCCATGGGGAACTTCTAAGGAAATCATTTAGTTGCTGGGCAATATGACTCACTGTGATTAGTGTAGACATTCAGTACTATTAGTTTTCAAAAATTGTTTTATTGCTTTTAATGTTCTGTGGTGACCTGCAAGTAACTACAGACTAGGCAAGAAGGAAAGGTGAGACTTATAAGTCTGTGGAATCCAGGGGTCCTTCTTTAGCTATCCGATATTAAACTCATTTGCTCATTCAATATATATGTAGTAGACTGGAGACCAGAATGTAATTCCAATATTCAGGAGTCTGAGGCAGGAGAATCATAAGTTCGAACACAGACACACATAAATACATAAAATATTGTAAATTTAAGAGGCACATTGATAAGTTAAAATTGATTTATTCAGTTTGAACAAACAGTAGGCTGGCTTTGTGTGTCAACTTGACACAGGCTGGAGTTATCACAGAGAAAGGAGTTTCAGTTGGGGAAATGCCTCCATGAGATCCAGCTGTAAGGCATTTTCTCAATTAGTGATCAAGTGGAGAGGTACCCTCGTGGGTGGTGCCATTCTTGGGCTGGCAGTCTTAGATTCTATAAGAGAACAGGTTGAGCAAGCCAGGGGAAGCAAGCTAGTAAGTAACACCCTTCCATGGCCTCTGCATCAGCTCCTGCTCCCTGACCTACTTGAGTTCCAGTCTTGACTTCCTGTAGTGATGAACAGCAATGTGGAAATAAATAAGCTGAAGAAACCCTTTCTTCCCCAACTTTCTTCTTGGTCATGTTTTGTCCATGAATAGAAACCCTGACTAAGACACTAGGGAAAATAACTTCTAGTTTCTCTCTGCTTCTTTTGCAGCTGTGTAACCAATTTATAACAGACAGGAAACGGGGTCCAGAAAATGTGTATTTATTAGTTTGACTCAGCAGAATTCCTCCAAATTTCTTCCTGGGAGACAATTTCCCCTCTGGGTAGCACCGAGGCTTTAGACACTTCCTTTCCTAGCCTGAGGTTTCTGAGAATTTTAATTCTTTGGGGATTATTGTATCAACAGTCTGATCAGGGAAGACAGAGAGCCAAGCTGTCTTGATTAGAATATCACTTCTCTCACAGGGGCAGTTAAAGTTCTACCATCTTTGTTTTTATGCATCAGCCTTGAGGGACTGAGGAGGCTATGCTGCACTCAATATGACAACAACTGGAATATGTGGTGCCTGAAACAGATACCATACGCAGAACACACGTAAGAAGTAAGGTTAGAAGCTGTTAGTAGTTGTCAGGTAGCCATGCATAAGAAATACTTCTGTCTCAACTCAAACAAATCAATGGCCTTTCTCTATACAAAGGATGTACTGGCTGAGAAAGAGATCAGGGAAACATCACCCTTCACAATAGTCACTAACAGTATAAAATATCTTGGTGTGACTCTTACGAAGGAAGTGAAAGATTTGTATGACAAGAACTTCAAGTCTCTGAAGAAAGAAATTGAGGAAGATCTCAGAAGAT